>CM022300.1:549805135-549836066 GCA_011799875.1 Thinopyrum elongatum | reverse complement strand
CCATAATCTATTTCGAGTATTCAGGGGTCGGACGAAAACTCATCTGTTACAAAGGCATTTCATTTTTATGACTTATTCAACTCAGTCTTTTTGTGTGTTCAGTATGCACCATTCAAAGCCATGTCATCAAGTTTCAACCCTTTCTGACTTCATTCGCTATTTCATGCATTTACCGATTTTTGTTAGCCTAAATGACCCGAGAAAATGAAAGCACTACAAATGAACTCTGAAAAGGTTGAAAGTTGGCATGGTATCATCATTTCACCCACATAGCATGTGCTAAAAATTTGAGAGGTTTACGGCAAAAACTGAAGGGATGCACTTGTGTACAAAATGGACAATCTCTTTCGAAGTATCAGGGTTTGGACGAAAACTGATCTATTACAAAGGCATTTAATTTTTATAACTTAATGTCAACCTCAGACTTTTGGTGTGTTCAGTATGCACCATTCAAAGCCATATCATCAATTTCAACCTTTCTGACTTTATTTGCCATTTTTCATGCATTTACTGATTTTTTTGAGATAAATGACCCTGAAATTGAAAAGCACACAAATGAACTCTGAAAAGTTGAACATGGCATGGTATCATCATTTCACCCACATAGCATGTGCTAAAAAGTTGAGAGGGTTATGGCAAAACTGGATGCACTTCGTGTACAAAATGGACAATCTCTTTCGAGTAGTATCAGGGGTGTTTCGATGAAAACTCATCGTTACAAAAGGCATTCATTTTTATAATTATTTCAACTCCAGACTTTTTGTGCATTCAGTCTGCACCATTCAAAGCAACATCATCAATTTTCAACCTTTCTGACTTTTTTGCTATTTTCTGCATTACTGATTTTTTGAGCCTCAGACCCTAAAATGAAAAGCACTACAAATGAACTCTGAAAAGGTGAAAGTTTGCATGGTAATCATTTCACCCACATGCGTGTGCTAAAAGTTGAGAGGGTTACACAAAAAACTGGATGCACTTCGTGTACAAAATGGACAATCTCTTTCGAAGTATCAATGTTTACCACGAAAACTCAGTGTACAAAGGCATTTATTTTTATAACTTATTCAAACTCCAGACTTTTGTGCATTCAGTATGCACCATCAAAGCAACATCATCAAGTTTCAACCCTTTTGACTTTATTTGCTATTTCATGCATTTACTGATTATTTTTGAGCTAAATGGCTCTGAAATTGAAAGCGTTAAAAAGAACTCTGCTGAAAAGTATTGAAAGTGGCATGGTATCATCATTTCACCCACATAGCATGTGCTAGAAAGTTGAGAGGGGTTTCCAGGCAAAAATTGGATGCACTCCTGTACAAAATGGACAATCTTTCGAAGTATAAGGGTTCGGACGAAAACTCATCGTACAAAGGCATTTCATTTTTTATTAATTATTCAAACTCCAGACTTTTGGGCATCCAGTATGCCCCATTCAAAGCCCGCCATAATTTCGACCCTTCTGACTTCATATTCATTTTCATGCATTACTATTTTTTGACCTAAATGACCTGAAATTGAAAGTACTACAAACGAACTCTGAAAAGGTTGAAGTTGCGGTGGTACCATCATTTCACCACATAGCATGTGATAAAAAGTGAGAGGGTTACGGCCAAAAACTGGATGCACTTCGGTACAAAAAGGATAATCTCTTTCAAAGTATCAGGGTTCGGGTGAAAACTCATTTGTTCACAAAGGCATTTATTTTTATAACTTATTTCAACTCCAGAGTTTTGGTGCGTTGTATGCACCATTCCAAGCAACGTCATCAATTTTCAACCCTTTCGACTTCATTTGCTTTTTCATGCATTTACTGATTTTTTCTAGCACAAATGACCTTGAAATTGAAAAGCATACAAATGAACTCTGAAAAGGTGAAAGTTGGCATGGTACATCATTTCACCCACATAGCACGTGCTAAAAAGTTGAGAGGGTTACGGCAAAAACGGATGCATTCATGTACAAAATGGACAATCTCTTTCGATTCAGGTTTCGGTAGAAAACCATCGGTTACAAAGGCATTTCATTTTTTATTAACTTATTCAACTCCAGGATTTTTGTGCATTCAGTATGCACCATTCATAGCCACGTCATCAATTTCACCCCTTCTGACTTCATTGCCTATTTTTCATGCATACTGATTTTTTGAGCTTAATGACCCTGAAATTGAAAAGCACTACAAATGATTTCTGAAAAGGTTGAAGTTGCTGGGTATCATCATTCACCCACATAGCAGTGCTAAAAAGTTAGAGGGTTACGGCAAAAACTTGATGCACTTCATGTACAAAATGGACAATCTCTTTCGAAGTACGCAGGGTTCGACGAAAAACTCATCTGTTACAAAGGCATTTCATTTTTATGACTTATTTCAACTCCAGTCTTTGTGTGTTCGTATGCACCCATCAAAGCCTTGTCATCAATTTCAACCCTTTCTGACTCATCGCATTTTTTCAAGCATTACTGATTTTTTTGAGCTAAATGACCCTGAAATGAAAAGCACTACACATGAAACTCTGAAAAGGTTGAAAGTTGGCAAGGTTTATCATTTCACCCACATAGCATGTGCTAAAAATTTGAGAGGTTTACGGCAAAAACTGGATGCACTTCATGTACAAAATGGACAATCTCTTTCGAAGTATTAGGGGTT
The DNA here is from genome assembly GCA_011799875.1 of Thinopyrum elongatum. NCBI lineage: Eukaryota > Viridiplantae > Streptophyta > Magnoliopsida > Poales > Poaceae > Thinopyrum > Thinopyrum elongatum. The sequence goes on along the minus strand of CM022300.1, from coordinate 549,833,422 downwards.
GGACGAAAAACTCATCTGTTACAAAGGCATTTCATTTTATAACCTATTTCAACTCCAGACTTTTGTGGTGTTCAGTAGCACCATTCAACGCATGTCACTCAATTTTCACAACTTTCTGACTTATTTGCTATTTTCATGCATTTACGGATTTTTTTGAGCGAAATGACCCTGAAATGAAAAGCACTACAAATGAAACTCTGAAAAGGTGTGAACATTTGCATGGTATCATCATTTCACCCCACTAGCATGTGCTAAAAAGTTGAGAGGGTTACGGCAAAAACTGATGCACTTCGTGTACAAAATGGACAATCTCTTTCGATAGTACCAGGGTTCGGACGAAAACTCATCTGTTACAAAGGCATTTCATTTTTATAACTTATTTCAACTCCAGACTTTTTGTGCGTTCATATGCACACGTTCAAAAGCACTTCATCAATTTTCAACCTCTGACTTCATTTGACTATTTTCATGCATTACTGATTTTTTTGAGCTAAATGACCCTAAAATTGAAAAGCACTACAAATAACTCTGAAAAGGTTGAAAGTTTGCATGGTATCATCATTTCACCCACATAGCAGGTGCTAAAAAGTTGAGAGGGTACGACAAAAAACTGGATGCACTTCGTGACAAAATGGACAATCTCTTTAAAGTATCAAGGTTTCCGACGAAAACTCATCTGTTACAAAGGCATTTCATTTTTATAACTTATTTCAACTCCCGACTTTTGTGCATTCAGTATGCACCATCAAAGCCACAGTCATCAATTTCAACCCTTTCTGACTATTCATTTGCTATGTTTTAATGCATTTACTGATTTTTTTGAGCTAAATACCCTGAAATTGAAAAGCACTAAAAATGAACTCTGAAAAGATGAAAGTTGGCATGGTATCATCATTTAACCCAGATAGCATGTGCTAAAAAGTTGAGAGGGTTACGGCAAAAATGGATGCACTTCGTGTATAAAATGGACAATATCTTTCGAAGTATCAGGGTTTCGGCGAAAACTCATCTGTTACAAAGGCATTTCATTTTTATAACTTATTTCAACTCCAGACTTTTTGCGCGTTCGTATGCACCATTCAAAGCCACGTCATCAATTTCAACACTTTTCTGACTTCATTGCTATTTTCATGTATTTACTGATTTTTGAGCTAAATGACCAATGAAATTGAAAGCACTACAAATGAACTCTGAAAAGGTTGAAAGGTTGGCATGGTATCATCATTCACCCACATAGCATGTGCTAAAAAGTTGAGAGGGTTACGACAAAAACTGGATGCATTCGTGTAGAAATGGACAATCTCTTTCAAGTATCAAGGTTCGACGAAAACTCATCTGTACAAAGGCATTTCATTTTTATAACTTATTTCAACTCCAGACTTTGATGTGCATTCAGTAGCACCATTCAAAGCCACATCATCAATTTTCAACCCTTTCTGACTTCTTTGCTATTTTCATGCATTTACTGATTTTTTGAGCTAAATGACCCTGAAATTGAAAAGCCCTAAAAAGCACTCTGAAAGATTGAATGTGGCATGGGATAATCATTTCACCCACATAGCATGTGCTAAAAAGTTGAGAGGGTTACGGCAAAAATGGATGCACTTCGTGTAAAATGGACAATATCTTTCGAAGTATCAGGGGTCCGGACGAAAACTCATCTGTTACAAAGGCATTTCATTTTTATGACTTATTCAACTCCAGTCTTGTGTGTTCAGTATGCACCATTCAAAGCCATGTCATAAATTTCAACCCTTTCTGACTTCATTCGCTATTTTCATGCATTTACCGATTTTTTGAGCTAAATGACCCAGAAAATGAAAAGCACTACAAATGAACTCTGAAAAGGTTGAAAGTTGGCATGGTATCATCATTTCACCCACATAGCATGTGCTAAAAATTGAGAGGTTACGGAAAACTGGATGCACTTCGTGTACAAAATGGACAATCTCTTTCGAAGTATCAGGGTTTGGACGAAAACTCATTGTACAAAGGCATTTCATTTTTATAACTTATTTCAACTCCAGACTTTTGTGTGTTCAGTATGCACCATTCAAAGCCATATCATCAATTTTCAACCCTTTCTGACTTTATTGCTTATTTTCATGCATTTATGATTTTTTTGAGCTAAATGACCCTGAAATTGAAAAGCACATACAAATGAACTCTGAAAATGTTGAACATGGCATGGTATCATCATTTCACCCACATAGCATGTGCTAAAAAGTTGAGAGGGTTATGCAAAAACTGGATGCACTTCGTGTACAAAATGGACAATCTCTTCGAAGTATCGAGGGTTTGGATGAAACTCATCGGTTACAAAGGCATTTCATTTTTTATAATTATTTCAACTCCAGACTTTTGTGCATTCAGTCTTGCACCATTCAAAGCAACATCAATTTTCAACCTTTTCGACTTTATTTGCTATTTTTTTCTGCATTACTGATTTTTTGAGCTAAAGACCCTAAAATTGAAAAGCACTACAAATGACCTGCGAAAAGGTTGAAAGTTTGCATGGTATCACATTTCACCAACTGCGTGTGGCAAAAGTTGGAGAGGGTTACAGCAAAAAAGGAGCACTTCGTGTACAAAATGGACAATCTTTTCGAAAGTATCAATGTTTCCACGAAAACTCATTTGTACAAAGGCATTTCATTTTTATACTTATTCAACTCCAGACGTTTGTGCATTCAGTATGCACCATTCAAAGCACATCATCAATTTCCAATTGACTTATTTGCTATTTTCATGCATTACTGATTATTTTTGAGCTAAATGGCCCTGAAATTGGAAAAGCGTTAAAATGAACTCTGAAAAGATTGAAAGTGGCATGTGGTATCATCATTTCACCCACATAGCATGTGCTAGAAAGTTGAGAGGGTCTGCACAAAAATTGGAGCACTCCTGTTACAAAATGGACAATCTTTCGAAGATAGGGGTTCGGACGAAAACTCAACTGGTACAAAGGCATTTCATTTTTATAATTTATTTCAACTCCAGACTTTTTGGATCCAGTATGCCCCATTCAAAGCCCGCATAATTTCGACCCTTGTGACTTCATTTCTATTTTCATGCATTACTATTTTTTGACCTAAATGAACCTTGAATGAAATGAAAGACTACAAACGAACTCTGAAAGGTTGAAAGTTGGATGGTACCATCATTCACTCACATAGCATGTGATAAAAAGTGAGAGGGTTACGGCAAAAATGGATGCACTTCTGACAAAATGGATAATCTCTTTCAAAGTATCAGGGTTCGGGTGAAAACTCATTGTGTTACAAAGGCATTTCATTTTTTATAACTTATTTCAACTCCAGACTTTTTGTGCGTTAGTATGCACCATTCAAAGCACGTCATCAATTTTCAACCCTTTCTGACTTCATTTGCTATTTTTCATGCATTTACTGATTTTTTTAGCAAAATGACCGTGAAATTGAAAAGCACTACAAAGAACTCTGAAAAGGTGAAAGTTGGCATGGTACCATCATTTCACCCACATAGCACGTGCTAAAAAAGTGAGAGGTTACGGCAAAAACTGGATGCACTTCATGTACAAAATGGACAATCTCTTTCGAAGTATCAGGGTTTCGGTGAGAAAACTCATCGGTTACAAAGGCATTTCATTTTTTATAACTTATTTCAACTCCAGAATTTTTGTGCATTCAGTATGCACCATTCAAAGCCACGTCATCAATTTCACCCCTTTCTGACTTCATTGCCTATTTTCCATGCATTTACTGATTTTTTGAGCTTAATGACCCTGAAATTGAAAAGCACTACAAATGATTTCTGAAAAGGTTGAAAGTTAGCATGGTATCATCATTTCACCCACATAGCATGTGCTTAAAAGTTTAGAGGGTTACGGCAAAACTTGATGCACTTCAGTACAAAATGGACAATCTCTTTCGAAGTATCAGGGTTCGGACGAAAAACTCATCTGTTAAAAGGCATTTCATTTTTATGACTTATTTCAACTCCAGTCTTTTGTGTGTTCAGTATGCCACCATTCAAAGCCATATCATCAATTTTCAACCCTTTCTGACTTCTTTCAATTTTTCATGCATTTACTGATTTTTTGAGCTAAATGACCCTGAAATTGAAACGCACACACATGAACTCTGAAAAGGTTGAAAGTTGGCATGGTTTCATCATTCACCACATAGTTTGTGGCGCCCCCGACTCAATCGTACACTAATCATACACGCAAAGTGGTACGATCAAAGCACAGGGACTCACGGGAAGATATCAAAACACAACTCTAACACAATTTAAACGGAGGTCCACAATATTACAAACCAGAGATCCGAAGATCGAATACATAAGTCAGTCATACAAATAATATCTGAGTACAGACATAGTTAGACAAGTTTTGCCTTAAGAAGGCTAGCACAAACAGCGAACTAGATCGAAAGGCGTTGGCTCCTGCCTGGGAGCCTCGATCCTACTCCTGGTCATCTGGCTCGATCCAGTAGAAAGTTACCCTCTGGACCCTCCTGGTAGTAGTAAGCTCCGGTGGTGGCATCTAGCTCCAGGACTCCAGCGTCTGATGTATCATCAATGTGGGGTATATGGGGGGAAAAGAGAAAGTAAAGCAACGTGAGTACTCATCCGAAGTACTCAGCAAGCAAGGATCTATACTACATATGCAACATTATCAATGGAGAAAGGCGTGTTTGTTGATGGACGGGCTGCAGAAATGCCAGAATAGAGAGAAGGCCTAGTCCTATCGAAGACTAGCATCTTCAAACATCTTCACAAGGCCATCATCTTGCAGCAGTAGAAGAGAGTAGAATAGCATTTTATTAACAAACATGTTGTAGTACAGCTTAAAGATCCTTCCTCGACTCCCAAGCGAGGAAAGCGATCCCGAAGCTTCAATTAAGTAAACAAGTATCCAGTTTAAGTAGTAGATCGGGATACACAAACTGAGGTCCTTTACGTAGGACCGCGGCTATCGATAGAAGATTCATCCCTGCAGGGGTGCACTACTGTTACCCAACAAGCTCGATCAACTCTGGCCGGACCACACTGCTGGGTAATGCCCGCTCGGAAGATCAACACAAAGCAGCCCCTACCTAGGCTCGGCAGAGAGGTCAGCACGCCGGACTAACCTATGCACCCAGAGGTCTCGGGCCATCGCCCTGGGCACCCTGCGCGTTGCGAGACTGGCCGGGGTGCAAGCGCGACACTGAACTCGTCAGTGAAGTATCCAGCCCAATCCCGACAATCAGCCCGCACGGTGAATCGTGACGTCAGACGAGCTTTCGGAGAAACGTACTTTGCAGAGGGCCCATAAACCATTATCCCGCGTGGTGGTAGTGCGTATAGGGCACGTCGACCCACTCAGATCACACACCCAAATCCAATAGGCTCAATAGTATCAAGCGGAGACAATCAGAGTCTCTGATGCCCGCCACAATGTCACACTCGACGAGTGCCCTTCCGGCACACCCGAAATCATAGATCCCCAGCGGATACCCACCAGGGTGGACCCGCTTGTAACAAAGGTCAAGTAGCCGTGTGGTCAAATCATCAGGGTGAACGTATGAGGTATCACCCTCGAGGTTCACACTGAGGGGTCGCACGACAGAGTCGTATCGGAAGTGGAGAGAGGAATCACCCTCGATGACCATGACCCGAACAGCTATACTGCAGAGTATTCATTGTGAGTGTGTTACAAGGTATCACCCTCGGCACTCGATAGTTACTACGCAGAGTCGTACAACTTAGGGGGTGTGAAGGGAGGTGTCGGTCTCTGGTCGACGATCACGTTGATCGAGTCGTCGATGATCAAGAGGGCAGGCAACAAGGGTAAGGTGGTGGGGTCAATGATGGTTCACTACCAACCTATACTAATCAGTTTATCATAGGCAGGTAAGGTAGCAATGAATAGGTTACACAGCAGGCTATGCATCAGAATAGGAGCATACATTAACAGTAGCGAAATCTATGCAAGCAGGAGAATAGAATGGGCGATATCTGGAATGCTCAAGGGGGGGGGCTTGCCTGGTTGCTCTGGCAAGAGGGGAAGGTCGTCAACGGGCTGCTCTCGGTAGAGAGTAGTGTATCCTGGTGCAGCGCCGTCGGTCTCAGCGTCTATCGAGAGAGAGAAGGAGGGGGAGAGGAGAAACAATAATTCACGGCAATAATGCAAACAAATATGTAGACATGCCTAAATGATATGCCGGGGTGTTCTACTGCCTAACTAAATGATTTAGTTATTTAGGAATTTATTTGGATTTATTAATTAAAGTTGGGCACTATTCATTTACTGAAATCGGGCTAAAAATTCAATGTTCTTATAGCTGCGAGCGTTTGACGGGAAAACGGAGGACATATTCGGGTTCGTATCGTCGTTTAGCAAGTTATGTATAAAATATTTTCATCAGAGTTACGGTTTATTTAATATGATTTTCTAAAGTTTTATTAATTTCTGAAATTTAATAATTATTTAATCAACATTATCCGAAACAGTGCTGATGATGACATCAGCATGGACATCATGCTTTGTCAGCAAGGTTAATTAGTTAATTAAAATTCTGTTTAAAACACTATTAGATAATTAGATTAACCTAATCAGGATTAATAACTAATTAATTATTTTAATTATTTTTTTTTACTTTTTTTTAAACGTTCGGTGGGGCCGGACCCCAATGTCATTGGGCCAGGGGGCAATGGCCAGTGGTCAGTGGCCCTGCCCAGCGTGCACGGGGGGGGGAGAGGAGTGGGGAGTGCGGGGCGGATGGGGGGGTGGGAGGAGAGGGGGGGGGGGAGTGGGCGGGGGGCGAGAGGGAGGCCGACGCGGGGGCGGGTGGACGGTGACAGGGACGTCAACGGCGCGAGGGGAGGGGAGGCGCGAGGGAACGGCGAGCAGGAGGGACGCACGGCGTGAGGAGAGGAGAAGGAGGAACGGAGAGAGCAGAGGGAGAGGAGCTGGCGAGGTGGATAGGAAGAGTCGGTGCGGGAGGCGCCAAAAGCAGAGGGGAGAGGGGAGGAGCGGGTAGGAGGGCGCGACGCGGGGGGGTGGGCGGAGAGCGCGGGGGCGCACGCGAGGCGGGGGCGGGGCGACGGGATCGGGGGATCCCGATCCAGATGGGGGGGGAGGAGAAAGCGAGGGGGGGGTCGGCTAGGGTTCGGCGGCTGGGGGGTAGGTATAGGCGGAGGGGGGCGCAGGTGGGCCGGCCGGCTGGGCTTGGCCCAATTGGGCCGTGGGGGGGGTTGCTCTTTTTTTTTTCTTCTTGTTTCTATTCTTTTCCTTTTTCTTTTATTATTTCTCTTGTCTCAGTTTAGTAAATAGTCAGGCCTCTAATGGTTTTGTAAAACATAACAATTGCTCCAACAAATACTAGGTATACCTAACATACCAAAATTAGTTTGGAGACAATTGGAGCTCCACAAATTTTTATAATAATGAAAATGCATTAATCCTGCTGTTTTAATTATGTTAGTGCCACCTAATTATTTATTATGTTAGTTTCAATTTAGAATGGTCTCTGCAATATTTGTTATTACTGAACATTTTAGTTTTATGTTGGACAACTTTTATATTTCACTTTCATCTAAATTTGAATTTGACTTAGGAGTTGAAATGCAATATGATGCTAATGATGATTATGCAGTGTTAATCTCGCTGACATGTCATTATCAAAAGTGATTACTGTTGCTAATCACCGGGGGTGTTACAATTCTCCTCATCTATTAAGAATTCTCGTCCCGAGAATTAAGAGGAAGTCTGAAAGAAAGAGGGGTATTCTTCACGAAGACGATCCTCGCGTTCCCAAGTGGCCTCATCTCAGAATGATTTGACCACTGAACCTGAGAATTTGATTGACTTTTGACGAGTCCGACGTTCAGCTTCATCAAGAATACGGATGGGATGTTCTGGATAAGACAGATCTTTCCGTATTCAAGCACTTCGTGATCCACAGCTCGAATAGGATCTTTGAAGCAGCGGCGGAGTTGGGATACATGAAAGACGTCATGTACTTGGGAAAGATTAGGCGGCAACTGCAATTGATATGCCACTTCTCCTCGACGGGCAAGAATACGGAACGTGCCAATGTAGCGAGGAGCTAACTTGCCTTTGATTCCGAACCGATGAGTGCCTTTCAACGGAGTAGGAGTGACGCGGAGGTAAGCTTGCTCGCCAGGGTGATTGAATATTTCCTGGTGTTCGGTCATAGTTGCTCTTCTGACGAGACTGAGCAGCTTTCAAATGTTCACGAACAATGCGGACTTGTCTTAGCTTGCGAATAATGTCCGGTCCGACGAGTGAGCGTTCCCCAGTTTCTGACCAATTCAGAGGGGTTCGACAATTATGTCCGTATAGAACTTCAGACGGTGCCATCTTCAGACTAGCTTGATAGCTATTGTTGTAAGAGAATCGGCATAAGGGAGAGATTCCTCCCATTTCTTACCAAAGGAGATGCGCAAGCTCGAAGCATATTCGAGCACTTGATTAAATCGTTCAACTTGACCCTGTGACTAGGGGTGAAAAGCGGTGCTGAAAGACAGATGAGTTCCCATAGCTTCTTGGAAACTATTCCAGAATCTGGAGGTGGAAGAGGCTGCCACGATCAGAACTGATCTCCAACGGAACACCATAGAGTGACACAATTCGGGAAACATAACAAGTCTGCTAACTGGTAGCAGTGTTGGTTTTAACTGGCAGAAAGTGGGCAACCTTAGAGAATCGGTCAATGACGACAAATATAGCATCATTACCCTTCTGGGATTTGGGAAAACCAGTAATGAAATCCATTTGGACCTTGTCCCATTTCCATTAGGAATTGTAAGGGGTTGCAGAGTTCCTGCTGGCCTTTGATGTTGAGCTTTAACGCGGCGGCAAACGTCACACTCAGAAACATAACGAGCAATGTCTCGCTTCATATTAGGCCACCAGTATCGTACTAAATGTCACGGTACATCTTTGTGCTACCAGGATGAATTGACAGAGGAGTGTCATGAGCTTCCATCATAACATGTTCTCTCTCATCTTTGAACTTAGGTACGAAAAGACGGGGTTGGAAAAATAGGATCCCATCATTATCAAGATGGAACTCCGACGGTTTTCCTTTCAAGGTACGCTTGATCCTTTCAACTTCAGAGTCATACCTTGCATAACCTTAATGCCGTGTTCTAAATCTGGTTCGACAACCAGGGTATTGATATAACCCTGGGAACAATATGGAGGTTCAATTTGCAAAGCTCTCATGGAGAAGAGGTTGTGTTTCTTGAACCATAAGATTGTTGCTATAGGACAAGCGACTCAATGCATCGGCCATTACATTAGCCTTGCCGGGGGTATATGAAATATTCATATCATAATCAGCATTGTTTCGAGCCATCTTTGTTGACGAAGGTTCAGATCTGGTTGAGTTATAAATACTTCAAGCTTTGGTGATCGTTATATCTCGCAACGGTAACCGAGAAGGTAATGTCGCCATAGCTTCAAGGCATAGATAAACCGCAGAAAGTTCAAGATCATGCACGGGATAATTTTCTCATGAGGACGCAATGGCGGGAGGCATAAGCAATCACTTTCGCTCTTGCATTAGGACACTCAGCCTAATCCTTGACGAGATGCATCACAGTATTATCACGAAAATCCTTTGGGAATCCGGGGGGTGCTAGTACTGGGGCAGATGTCAATTATCTTTTAGTGTCTGAAAGCTTTCTTGACATTTTCTGTCCACTCAAATTTAACACTTTGTGAAGCAGATATGTCATGGTTTTGCAATCTTGGAAAAGTTTCTCAACGAATCGACGGCAATAACTAGCAAGTCCGAGAAAACTTCGACTTGCTTAACATTCTTCGGGGGAGTCCAGTCAAGAATAGCTGAACGTCGGGGTAACAGCAATTCCATCCTGGAAATACACATGTCCAAAGGTTAAGTTACTGCAGAAAGCCAAAATTCACATTTGGAATACTTGGCATACAACTGGTGTTTCGGAGCCTTTCTAGTACCAAACGGAGGTGTTCAGAAACTTACCTTGGACATGTGATTTCCAAGGATGGAATTGCTGTTAACCCCGAACGAGTTCAGGCTATTCTTGACTGGACTCCCCCGAAGAATGTTAAGCAAGTCAGAAGTTTTCTCGGACTTGCTAGTTATTGCCGTCGATTCGTTGAGAACTTTTCCAAGATTGCAAAACCATTGACATATCTGCTTCACAAAGGTGTTAAATTTGAGTGGACAGAAAAATGTCAAGAAAGCTTTCAGACACTAAAAGATAAATTGACATCTGCCCCAGTACTAGCACCCCCGGATTCCCAAAAGGATTTCGTGATATACTGTGATGCATCTCGTCAAGGATTAGGCTGTGTCCTAATGCAAGAGCGCAAAGTGATTGCTTATGCCTCCCGACAATTGCGTCCTCATGAAGAAAATTATCCCGTGCATGATCTTGAACTTTCTGCGGTTATCTATGCCTTGAAGCTATGGCGACATTACCTTCTCGGTTACCGTTGCGAGATATAAACGGATCACCAAAGCTTGAAGTATTTATATACTCAACCAGATCTGAACCTTCGTCAACAAAGATGGCTCGAAACAATTGCTGATTATGATATGAATATTTCATATACCCCCGGCAAGGCTAATGTAATGGCCGATGCATTGAGTCGCATGTCCTATAGCAACAATCTTATGGTTCAAGAAACACAACCTCTTCTCCATGAAGAGCTTTGCAAATTGAACCTCCATATTGTTCCACAGGGTTATATCAATACCCTGGTTGTCGAACCAGATTTAGAACACGGCATTAAGGTTATGCAAAGGTATGACTCTGAAGTTGAAAGGATCAAGCGGTACCTTGAAAAAGGAAAACCGTCGGAGTTCCATCTTGATAATGATGGGATCCTATTTTTCCAACACCGTCTTTTCGTACCTAAGTTCAAAGATGAGAGAGAACATGTTATGATGGAAGCTCATGACACTCCTCTGTCAATTCATCCTGGTAGCACAAAGATGTACCGTGACATTTGTCAGAGATACTGGTGGCCTAATATGAAGCGAGACATTGCTCGTTATGTTTCTGAGTGTGACGTTTGCCGCCGCGTTAAAGCTCAACATCAAAGGCCAGCAGGAACTCTGCAACCCCTTACAATTCCTGAATGGAAATGGGACAAGGTCCAAATGGATTTCATTACTGGTTTTCCCAAATCCCAGAAGGGTAATGATGCTATATTTGTCGTCATTGACCGATTCTCTAAGGTTGCCCACTTTCTGCCAGTTAAAGAGACAATCACTGCTAGCCAGTTAGCAGACTTGTATGTTTCCCGAATTGTGTCACTCTATGGTGTTCCGTTGGAGATCAGTTCTGATCGTGGCAGCCTCTTCACCTCCAGATTCTGGAATAGTTTCCAAGAAGCTATGGGAACTCATCTGTCTTTCAGCACCGCTTTTCACCCCTAGTCACAGGGTCAAGTTGAACGAGTTAATCAAGTGCTCGAAGATATGCTTCGAGCTTGCGTCATCTCCTTTGGTAAGAAATGGGAGGAATCTCTCCCGTATGCCGAATTCTCTTACAACAATAGCTATCAAGCTAGTCTGAAGATGGCACCGTCTGAAGTTCTATACGGACATAAGTGTCGAACCCCTCTGAATTGGTCAGAAACTGGGGAACGCTCACTCGTCGGACCGGACATTATTCGGCAAGCTGAAGAACAAGTCCGCATTGTTCGTGAACATTTGAAAGCTGCTCAGTCTCGTCAGAAGAGCAACTATGACCGAAAGCACCAGGAAATAGTCTATCAACCTGGCGAGCAAGCTTACCTCCGCGTCACTCCGTTGAAAGGCACTCATCGGTTCGGAATCAAAGGCAAGTTAGCTCCTCGCTACATTGGCACGTTCCGTATTCTTGCCCGTCGAGGAGAAGTGGCATATCAATTGCAGTTGCCGCCTAATCTTTCCCAAGTACATGACGTCTTTCATGTATCCCAACTCCGCCGCTGCTTCAAAGATCCTATTCGAGCTGTGGATCACGAAGTGCTTGAATTACGGAAAGATCTGTCTTATCCAGAACATCCCATCCGTATTCTTGATGAAGCTGAACGTCGGACTCGTCAAAAGTCAATCAAATTCCTCAAGGTTCAGTGGTCAAATCATTCTGAAGATGAGGCCACTTGGGAACGCGAGGATCGTCTTCGTGAAGAATACCCCTCTTTCTTTCAGACTTCCTCTTAATTCTCGGGACGAGAATTCTTAATAGATGAGGAGAATTGTAACACCCCCGGTGATTAGCAACAGTAATCACTTTTGATAATGACATGTCAGCGAGATTAACACTGCATAATCATCATTAGCATCATATTGCATTTCAACTCCTAAGTCAAATTCAAATTTAGATGAAAGTGAAATATAAAAGTTGTCCAACATAAAAACTAAAATGTTCAGTAAATAACAAATATTGCAGAGACCATTCTAAAATTGAAACTAACAAATAATAAAATAATTAGGTGGCACTAACATAATTAAAACAGCGAGGATTAATGCATTTTCATTATTATAAAAATTTGTGGGAGCTCCAATTGTCTCCAAACTAATTTCTGGTAGTGTTAGGTAATACCTAGTATTTGTTGGAGCAATTGTTATGTTTTACAAAAACCATTAGGAGGCCTGACTATTTACTAAACTGAGACAAGAGAATAAATAAAAGAAAGAAAAGGAAAAGAAATAGAAACAGAGAAGAAAAAAAAAAGAGCAACCCCCCCCACGGCCCAATTGGGCCGAAGCCCAGCGGCGGCCCACCTGCGCCCCCCCTGGCCTATACCTACCCCCCAGCCGGCGAACCCTAGCCGACTCCCCCCCTCGCTTTCTCCTCCCCCCCCATCTGGATCGGGATCCCCCGATCCCGTCGCCCCGCGCCCGCCTCGCCGTGCGCCCGCGCGCGCGCCGCCCACGCGCGCCGCGTGCGCGCCCGCCTACCGCTCCTCCCGCTCGCCCCTGCTGCTGTTGCCGCGCCGCACATCGGCCGAGCCCCGTCGCCAGCGCCTCGCCCGCGCTCGCTCACGGCCTCGCCTCGCCCTCGCCGTGCGGCCCCGCACTGCGCGCCGTTCCCCGCGGCCGCCCCTGCCGCCGTTGACGTCCGCTCCGTCCACCCGCCGCGCGCTCCTCCGCTGCGCCCCGCCGCGGCCAGCGCCCCCCCCCCCTCGCCGTGGCCCCGACTGGCCGCGTCCAGTTCGGGCGCCCCGCAGCGCCCCAGCGCCTGCTCGCCCGCGCGCCCGTGCACGCTGTGGCCAGGGCCACTGACCACTGGGCCAGTGCCCCCTGGCCCAATGACATGTGGGGTCCGGCCCCACCGAACGTTTAAAAAAAAGTAAAAAAAAAATAATTAAAATAATTAATTAGTTAATTAATCCTGATTAGGTTAATCTAATTATCTAATTAGTGTTAATTAAACAGTAATTAGTAATTAACTTAATTAACCTTGCTGACATCAGCATGATGTCATGCTGATGTCATCATCAGCACTGTTTCGGATAATGTTGAATTAAATAATTAATTAAATTTCAGAAATTAATAAAAACTTTAGAAAATCATATTAAATAAACCGTAACTCTGATGAAAATATTTTATACATGAAACTTGCTCAGAACGACGATACGAACCCGAATATGTCCTCCGTTTTCCCGTCAGACGCTCGCAGCTATAAGAACATTGAAATTTTAGACCGATTTCAGTAAATGAATAGTGCCCAACTTTAATTAAATAAATCCAAATAAATTCCTAAATTAACTAAATCATTTAGTTAGGCAGTAGAACACCCCGGCATATCATTTAGGCATGTCATACATATTGTTTGCATTATTGCCGTGAATTTATTGTTTCTCTCCCCCTCCTTCTCTCTCTCGATAGACGCTGAGACCGACGGCGCTGCACCAGGATACGACTACTCTACCGAAGAGCAGCCCGTTGACGACCTTCCCCTCTTGCCAGAGCAACCAGGCAAGCCCCCCCCCTTGAGCATTCCAGATATCGCCCATTCTATTCTCCTGCTTGCATTAGATTTCGCTACTGTTAATGTATGCTCCTATTCTGATGCATAGCCTGCTGTTGTAACCTATTCATTGCTACCTTACCTGCCTATGATAAACTGATTAGTATAGGTTGGTAGTGAACCATCAGTGACCCCACCACCTTACCCTTGTTGCCCCTGCTTGATCATCGACGACTCGATCAACGTGATCGTCGACCAGAGACCGACACCTCACTTCACACCCCCTAAGTTGTACGACTCTGCGTAGTAACTATCGAGTGCCGAGGGTGATACCTTGTAACACACTCACGATGAATACTCTGCAGTATAGCTGTTCGGTCATGGTCATCGAGGGTGATTCCTCCTTCTCCACTTCCGATACGACTCTGTCGTGCGACCCCTCAGTGTGAACCTCGAGGGTGATACCTCATACGTTCACCCTGATGATTTGACCACACGGCTACTTGACCTTTGTTACAAGCGGGTCCACCCTGGTGGGTATCCGCTGGGGATCTATGATTTCGGGTGTGCCGGAAGGGCACTCGAGTGTGACATTGTGGCGGAGCATCAGAGACTCTGATTGTCTCCGCTTGATACTAATTGAGCCTATTGGATTTGGGTGTGTGATCTGAGTGGGTCGACGTGCCCTATACGCACTACCACCACGCGGGATAATGGTTATGGGACCCTCTGCAAAGTACGTTTCTCCGAAAGCTCGTCTGACGTCACGATTCACCGTGCGGGCTGATTGTCGGGATTGGGCTGGATACTTCACTGACGAGTTCAGTGTCGCGCCTGCACCCCGGCCAGTCTCGCAACGCGCAGGGTGCCCAGGGCGATGGCCCGAGACCTCTGGGTGCATAGGTTAGTCCGGCGTGCTGACCTCTCTGCCGAGCCTAGGTAGGGCGCTGCTTTGTGTTGATCTTCCGAGGACGGGCATTACACAGCAAGTGTGTCCGGCCAGAGTTGATCGAGCGTGTTGGGTAACAGTAGTGCACCCCTGCAGGGATGAATCTTCTATCGATAGCCGGTCCTACGGTAAAGGACGCTCAGTTTGTGTATCCCGATCTACTACTTAAACTGGATACTTGTTACTTAATTGAAGCTTCGGGATCGCTTTCTCGCTTGGGAGTCGAGGAAGGATCTTTAAGCTGTACTACAACATGTTTGTTAAATAAAATGCTATTCTACTCTCTTCTACTGCTGCAAGATGATGGCCTTGTGAAGATGTTTGAAGATGCTAGTCTTCGATAGGACTAGGCCTTCTCTCTATTCTGGCATTTCTGCAGCCCAGTCCAAATATACAGCCTTTCTCCATTGATAATGTTGCATATGTAGTATAGATCCTTGCTTGCTGAGTACTTCGGATGAGTACTCACGGTTGCTTTACTTTCTCTTTTCCCCATATACCCCACATTGATGATACATCAGACGCTGGAGTCCTGGAGCTAGATGCCACCACCGGAGCTTACTACCAGGAGGGTCCAGAGGGTACTTTCTACTGGATCGAGCCAGATGACCAGGAGTAGGATCGGAGGCTCCCAGGCAGGAGGCCAACGCCTTTCGATCTAGTGTCGCTGTTTGTGCTAGCCTTCTTAAGGCAAAACTTGTCTAACTATGTCTGTACTCAGATAATATTTGTATGACTGACTTATGTATTCAGATCTTCGGATCTCTGGTTTGTAATATTGTGGACCTCCGTTTAAATTGTGTTAGAGTTGTGTTGTGATATCTTCCCGTGAGTCCCTGTGCTTGATCGTACACGTTTGCGTGTATGATTAGTGTACGATTGAGTCGGGGGCGCCACAACTATGTGGGTGAAATGATGAAACCATGCCAACTTTCAACCTTTTCAGAGTTCATGTGTAGTGCGTTTCAATTTCAGGGTCATTTAGCTCAAAAAAATCAGTAAATGCATGAAAAATAGCGAAAGAAGTCAGAAAGGGTTGAAAATTGATGATATGGCTTTGAATGGTGCATACTGAACACACAAAAAGACTGGAGTTGAAATAAGTCATAAAAATGAAATGCCTTTGTAACAGATGAGTTTTCGTCCGAAACCCTGATACTTCGAAAGAGATTGTCCATTTTGTACATGAAGTGCATCAAGTTTTTGCCGTAACCCTCTAAACTTTTTAGCACATGCTATGTGGGTGAAATGATGATACCATGCTAACTTTCAACCTTTTCAGAAATCATTTGTAGTGCTTTTCAATTTCAGGGTCATTAAGCTCAAAAAAATCAGTAAATGCATGGAAAATAGCAAATGAAGTCAGAAAGGGGTGAAAATTGATGACGTGGCTATGAATGGTGCATACTGAATGCACAAAAATTCTGGAGTTGAAATAAGTTATAAAAAATGAAATGCCTTTGTAACCGATGAGTTTTCTACCGAAACCCTGATACTTCGAAAGAGATTGTCCATTTTGTACATGAAGTGCATCCAGTTTTTGCCGTAACCCTCTCAACTTTTTAGCACGTGCTATGTGGGTGAAATGATGGTACCATGCCAACTTTCAGCCTTTTCAGAGTTCATTTGTAGTGCTTTTCAATTTCAGGGTCATTTTGCTAGAAAAAATCAGTAAATGCATGAAAAATAGCAAATGAAGTCAGAAAGGGTTGAAAATTGATGACGTGGCTTTGAATGGTGCATACTAAACGCACAAAAAGTCTGGAGTTGAAATAAGTTATAAAAAATGAAATGCCTTTGTAACAAATGAGTTTTCACCCGAAACCCTGATACTTTGAAAGAGATTATCCATTTTGTACACGAAGTGCATCCAGTTTTTGCCGTAACCCTCTCAACTTTTTATCACATGCTATGTGAGTGAAATGATGGTACCATGCCAACTTTCAACCTTTTCAGAGTTCGTTTGTAGTACTTTTCAATTTCAAGGTCATTTAGGTCAAAAAATTAGTAAATGCATGAAAAATAGAAAATGAAGTCACAAAGGGTCGAAAATTATGGCGGGGCTTTGAATGGGGCATACTGGATGCACAAAAAGTCTGGAGTTGAAATAAATTATAAAAAATGAAATGCCTTTGTAACAGATGAGTTTTCGTCCGAAACCCTGATACTTCGAAAGAGATTGTCCATTTTGTACAGGAAGTGCATCCAATTTTTGCTGCAACCCTCTCAACTTTCTAGCACATGCTATGTGGGTGAAATGATGATACCATGCCAACTTTCAATCTTTTCAGAGTTCATTTTAACGCTTTTCAATTTCAGGGCCATTTAGCTCAAAAATAATCAGTAAATGCATGAAAAATAGCAAATAAAGTCAAAAAGGGTTGAAAATTGATGATGTGGCTTTGAATGGTGCATACTGAATGCACAAAAAGTCTGGAGTTGAAATAAGTTATAAAAAATGAAATGCCTTTGTAACAGATGAGTTTTCGTGGGAAACATTGATACTTCGAAAGAGATTGTCCATTTTGTACACGAAGTGCATCCAGTTTTTGTTGTAACCCTCTCAACTTTTTAGCACACGCTATGTGGGTGAAATGATGATACCATGCAAACTTTCAACCTTTTCAGAGTTCATTTGTAGTGCTTTTCAATTTTAGGGTCATTTAGCTCAAAAAAATCAGTAAATGCAAGAAAAATAGCAAATAAAGTCAGAAAAGGTTGAAAATTGATGATGTTGCTTTGAATGGTGCAGACTGAATGCACAAAAAGTCTGGAGTTGAAATAAGTTATAAAAAATGAAATGCCTTTGTAACAGATGAGTTTTCATCCGAAACCCTGATACTTCGAAAGAGATTGTCCATTTTGTACACGAAGTGCATCCAGTTTTTGCCATAACCCTCTCAACTTTTTAGCACATGCTATGTGGGTGAAATGATGATACCATGCCAATGTTCAACATTTTCAGAGTTCATTTGTAGTGCTTTTCAATTTCAGGGTCATTTAGCTCAAAAAAATCAGTAAATGCATGAAAAATAGCAAATAAAGTCAGAAAGGGTTGAAAATTGATGATATGGCTTTGAATGGTGCATACTGAACACACAAAAAGTCTGGAGTTGAAATAAGTTATAAAAAATGAAATGCCTTTGTAACAGATGAGTTTTCGTCCGAAACCCTGATACTTCGAAAGAGATTGTCCATTTTGTACACGAAGTGCATCCAGTTTTTGCCGTAAACCTCTCAAATTTTTAGCACATGCTATGTGGGTGAAATGATGATACCATGCCAACTTTCAACCTTTTCAGAGTTCATTTGTAGTGCTTTTCATTTTCTGGGTCATTTAGCTCAAAAAAATCGGTAAATGCATGAAAAATAGCGAATGAAGTCAGAAAGGGTTGAAAATTGATGACATGGCTTTGAATGGTGCATACTGAACACACAAAAAGACTGGAGTTGAAATAAGTCATAAAAAATGAAATGCCTTTGTAACAGATGAGTTTTCGTCCGGAACCCTGATACTTCGAAAGATATTGTCCATTTTATACACGAAGTGCATCCAATTTTTGCCGTAACCCTCTCAACTTTTTAGCACATGCTATGTGGGTGAAATGATGATACCATGCCAACATTCAATCTTTTCAGAGTGCATTTTTAGGGCTTTTCAATTTCAGGGTCATTTAGCTCAAAAAAATCAGTAAATGCATGAAAAATAGCAAATGAAGTCAGAAAGGGTTGAAAATTGATGATGTGGCTTTGAATGGTGCATACTGAATGCACATAAAGTCTGGAGTTGAAATAAGTTATAAAAAATGAAATGCCTTTGTAACAGATGAGTTTTCGTCGGAAACCTTGATACTTTGAAAGAGATTGTCCATTTTCTACACGAAGTGCATCCAGTTTTTGTCGTAACCCTCTCAACTTTTTAGCACATGCTATGTGGGTGAAATGATGATACCATGCAAACTTTCAACCTTTTCAGAGTTCATTTGTAGTGCTTTTCAATTTTAGGGTCATTTAGCTCAAAAAATCAGTAAATACATGAAAAATAGCAAATGAAGTCAGAAAAGGTTGAAAATTGATGAAGTGGCTTTGAATGGTGCATACAGAACGCGCAAAAAGTCTGGAGTTGAAATAAGTTATAACAAATGAAATGCCTTTGTAACAGATGAGTTTTCGTCCGAAACCCTGATACTTCGAAAGATATTGTCCATTTTATACACGAAGTGCATCCAATTTTTGCCGTAACCCTCTCAACTTTTTAGCACATGCTATCTGGGTTAAATGATGATACCATGCCAACTTTCAATCTTTTCAGAGTTCATTTTTAGTGCTTTTCAATTTCAGGGTCATTTAGCTCAAAAAAATCAGTAAATGCATGAAAAATAGCAAATGAAGTCAGAAAGGGTTGAAAATTGATGATGTGGCTTTGAATGGTGCATACTGAATGCACATAAAGTCTGGAGTTGAAATAAGTTATAAAAAATGAAATGCCTTTGTAACAGATGAGTTTTCGTCGGAAACCTTGATACTTTGAAAGAGATTGTCCATTTTGTACACGAAGTGCATCCAGTTTTTGTCGTAACCCTCTCAACTTTTTAGCACATGCTATGTGGGTGAAATGATGATACCATGCAAACTTTCAACCTTTTCAGAGTTCATTTGTAGTGCTTTTCAATTTTAGGGTCATTTAGCTCAAAAAAATCAGTAAATACATGAAAAATAGCAAATGAAGTCAGAAAAGGTTGAAAATTGATGAAGTGGCTTTGAATGGTGCATACTGAACGCACAAAAAGTTCGGAGTTGAAATAAGTTATAAAAAATGAAATGTCTTTTTCCAACTCCAGACTTTTTGTGTGTTCAGTATGCACCATTCAAAGCCATGTCATCAATTTTCAACTCTTTCTGACTTCATTTGCTATTTTTCATGCATTTACGGATTTTTTTGAGCGAAATGACCCTGAAATTGAAAAGCACTACAAATGAACTCTGAAAAGGTTGAACATTTGCATGGTATCATCATCATTCACCCACATACATGTGCTAAAAAGTTGAGAGGGTTACGGCAAAAACTGGATGCACTTCGTGTACAAAATGGACAATCTCTTTCAAGTACAGGGTTTCGGACGAAAACTCATCTGTTACAAAGGCATTTCATTTTTTATCCTTATTTCAACTCCAGACTTTTTGTGCGTTCACTATGCACCGTTCAAAGCCACTTCATCAATTTTCAACCTTTTCTGACTTCATTTGCTATTTTTCATGCATTTACTGATTTTTTGAGCTAAATGACCCTAAAATTGAAAAGCACTACAAAATGAACTCTGAAAAGGTTGAAAGTTTGCATGGTATCATCATTTCACCCACATAGCATGTGCTAAAAAGTTGAGAGGGTTACGACAAAACTGGATGCACTTCGTGACAAAATGGACAATCTCTTTCAAAGTATCAAGGTTTCCGACAAAACTCATCTGTTACAAAGGCATTTCATTTTTTATAACTTATTTCAACTCCAGACTTTATGTGCATTCAGTTATGCACCATTCAAAGCCACAATCTCAATTTTCACACCCTTTCTGACTTCATTTGCTATTTTTCATGCATTTACTGATTTTTTGAGCTAAATGACCCTGAAATTGAAAAGCACTAAAAAGAACTCTGAAAAATAAAGTTGGCATGGTATCATCATTTAACCCAGATAGCATGTGCTAAAAAGTTGAGAGGGTTACGGCAAAATGGATGCACTTCGTGTAAAAATGGACATATCTTTCGAAGTATCAGGGTTTCGGACGAAAACTCATCTGTTACAAAGGCATTTCATTGTTATAACTTATTTCAACTCCAGACTTTTTGCGCTTCTGTATGCACCATTCAAAGCCACTGTCATCAATTTTCACCTTTTCTGACTTCATTTGCTATTTTCATGTATTACTGATTTTTGAGCTAAATGACCCTAAATTGAAAAGCACTACAAATGAACTCTGAAAAGGTTGAAAGTTTGCATGGTATCATCATTTCACCACATAGCATGTGCTAAAAAGTTGAGAGGGTTACGACAAAAACTGGATGCACTTCGTGTAGAAAATGGACAATCTCTTTCAAAGTATCAAGGTTTCCGACGAAAACTCATCTGTTACAAAGGCATTTCATTTTTATAACTTATTTCAACTCCAGACTTTATGTGCATTCAGTATGCACCATTCAAAGCCACTCATCAATTTTCAACCCTTTCTGACTTTTGCTATTTTCATGCATTTACTGATTTTTTGAGCTAAATGACCCTGAAATTGAAAAGCCCTAAAAAGCACTCTAAAGATTGAATGTTGGCATGTATCATCATTTCACCCACATATAGCATGTGCTAAAAAGTTGAGAGGGTTACGGCAAAAATTGGATGCACTTCGTGTATAAAATGGACAATATCTTCGAAGTATCAGGGTTCCGGACGAAAACTCATCTGTTACAAAGGCATTTCATTTTTATGACTTATTTCAACTCCAGTCTTTTGTGTGTTCAGTATGCACCATTCAAGCCATGTCATCAATTCAATTTCAACCCTTTCTGACTTCATTCGCTATTTTTCATGCATTTACCGATTTTTTGAGCTAAATGACCCAGAAAATGAAAAGCACTACAAATGAACTCTGAAAGGTTGAAAGTGGCATGGTATCATCATTCATTTCACCCACATAGCATGTGCTAAAAATTTGAGAGGTTTACGGCAAAAACTGGATGCACTTCGTGTACAAAATGGACAATCTCTTTCGAAGTATCAGGGTTTCGGACGAAAACTCATCTGTTACAAAGGCATTTCATTTTTTATAACTTATTTCAACTCCAGACTTTTGTGTGTTCAGTATGCACCATTCAAAGCCATATCATCAATTTTCAAACCCTTTCTGACTTTATTGCTATTTTTCATGCATTTACTGATTTTTTTGAGCTAAATGACCCTGAAATTGAAAAGCACTACAAATACTCTGAAAATGTGAACATTGGCATGGTTATCATCATTTCACCCACTAGCATGTGCTAAAAAGTTGAGAGGTTATGGCAAAAACTGGATGCACTTCGTGTACAAAATGGACAATCTCTTTCGAAGTATCAGGGTTTCGGATGAAAACTCATCTGTTACAAAGGCATTTCATTTTTTAAACTTATTTCAACTCCAGACTTTTTGTGCATTCAGTGCACCATTCAAAGCAACTCATCAATTTCAACCTTTTCTGACTTTATTTGCTATTTTCTTGCATTTACTGATTTTTTGAGCTAAATGACCCTAAAATTGAAAAGCACTACAAATGAACTCTGAAAAGGTTGAAAGTTTGCATGGTATCATCATTTCACCCACATAGCGTGTGCTAAAAAGTTGAGAGGGTTACAACAAAAACTGGATGCACTTCGTTACAAAATGGACAATCTCTTTCGAAGTATCAATGTTCCCACGAAAACTCATCTGTTACAAAGGCATTCATTTTTTATAACTTATTCAACTCCAGACTTTTGTGCATTCAGTATGCACCATTCAAAGCCACATCATCAATTTCAACCCTTTTTGACTTTATTGCTATTTCATGCATTACTGATTATTTTGAGCTAAATGCCCTGAAATTGAAAAGCGTTAAAATGAACTCTAAAGATTGAAAGTTGGCATGGTATCATCATTTCACCCACATAGCATGTGCTAGAAAGTAGTTGAAGCAGTCAACAACAAAAGGATGGATCACTCCTTGTACAAAATGGACAATCTCTTTCGAAGTATCAGGGTTCGGACGAAAACTCATTGTACAAAGGCATTTCATTTTTATAATTATTTCAACTCCAGACTTTTTGTGCATCCAGTATGCCCCATTCAAGCCCCGCCATAATTTTCGACCCTTTTGACTTCATTTTCTATTTTTCATGCATTTACTAATTTTTTTGACTAAATGACCTTGATGAAAATACTACAAACGAACTCTGAAAAGGTTGAAAGTTGGCATGGTACCATCATTCACTCACATAGCATGTGTAAAAAGTTGAGAGGTTACGGCAAAAACTGGATGCACTTCGTGTACAAAATGGATATCTCTTTCAAAGTATCAGGGTTTCGGGTGAAAACTCATTTGTTACAAAGGCATTTCATTTTTATAACTTATTTCAACTCCAGACTTTTTGTGCGTTTAGTATGCACCATTCAAAGCCACGTCATCAATTTTCAACCCTTTCTGACTTCATTTGCTATTTTTTCATGCATTTACTGATTTTTTCTAGCAAATGACCCGAAATTGAAAAGCACTACAAATGAACTCTGAAAAGGCTGAAAGTTGGCATGGTACCATCATTTCACCCACATAGCACGTGCTAAAAGTTGAGAGGGTTACGGCAAAAACTGGATGCACTTCATGTACAAAATGGACAATCTCTTTCGAAGTATCAGGGTTTCGGTAGAAACTCATCGGTTACAAAGGCATTTCATTTTTATAACTTATTCAACTCCAAATTTTTGTGCATTCAGTATGCACCATTCATAGCCACGTCATCAATTTTCACACCCCTTTCTGACTTCATTGCTATTCCATGCATTTACTGATTTTTTTGAGCTTAGACCCTGAAATTGAAAAGCACTACAAATGATTCTGAAAAGGTTGAAAGTTAGCATGGTATCATCATTTCACCCACTAGCATGTGCTAAAAAGTTAGAGGGTTACGGCAAAAACTTGATGCACTTCATGTACAAAATGGACAATCTCTTTCGAAGTATCAGGGTTTCGGACGAAAACTCATCTGTTACAAAGGCATTTCATTTTATGACTTATTTCAACTCCAGTCTTTTTGTGGTTCAGTATGCACCATTCAAAGCCATATCATCAATTTTCAACCCTTTCTGACTTCTTTCGCTATTTTTCATGCATTTACTGATTTTTTTGAGCTAAATGACCCTGAAATTGAAACGCACACTACAATGAACTCTGAAAAGGTTTGAAAGTTGGCATGGTTTCATCATTTTCACCCACATAGTTGTGGCGCCCCCGACTCAATCGTACACTAATCATACACGCAACACTGTACGATCAGCAAGACGACTCACGGGAAGATATCACAACACAACTCTAAACAATTTAAACGGAGGTCCACAATATTACAAACCAGAGATCCGAAGATCTGAATACATAAGTCAGTCATACAAATATATCTGAGTACAGACATAGTTGACAAGTTTTGCCTTAAGAAGGCTAGCACAAACAGCGACACTAGATCGAAAGGCGTTGCCTCCTGCCTGGGAGCCTCCGATCCTACTCCTGGTCATCTGGCTCGATCCAGTAGAAGTCCCTCTGGACCCTCCTGGTAGTAAGCTCCGGTGGTGGCATCTAGCTCCAGGACTCCAGCGTCTGATGTACATCAATGTGGGGTATATGGGGAAAAGAGAAGTAAAGCAACCGTGAGTACTCATCCGAAGTACTCAGCAAGCAAGGATCTATACTACATATGCAACATTATCAATGGAGAAAGGCGTGTATATTGGACTGGGCTGCAGAAATGCCAGAATAGAGAGAAGGCCTAGTCCTATCGAAGACTAGCTCTTCAAACATCTCACAAGGCCATCATCTTGCAGCAGTAGAAGAGAGTAGAATAGCATTTTATTTAACAAACATGTTGTAGTACAGCTTAAAGATCCTTCCTCGACTCCCAAGCGAGAAAGCGTATCCCGAAGCTTCAATTAAGAACAAGTATCCAGTTTAAGTAGTAGATCGGGATACACAAACTGAGGCGTCCTTTACCGTAGGACCGGCTATCGATAGAAGATCATCCCTGCAGGGGTGCACTACTGTTACCCAACACGCTCGATCAACTCTGGCCGGACACACTTGCTGGTAATGCCCGTCCTCGGAAGATCAACACAAAGCAGCCCTACCTAGGCTCGGCAGAGAGGTCAGCACGCCGGACTAACCTATGCACCCAGAGGTCTCGGGCCATCGCCCTGGGCACCCTGCGCGTTGCGAGACTGGCCGGGGTGCAGGCGCGACACTGAACTCGTCAGTGAAGTATCCAGCCCAATCCGACAATCAGCCCGCACGTGAATCGTGACGTCAGACGAGCTTTCGGAGAAACGTACTTTGCAGAGGGTCCCATAACCATTATCCCGCGTGGTGGTAGTGCGTATAGGGCACGTCGACCCACTCAGATCACACACCCAAATCCAATAGGCTCAATTAGTATCAAGCGGAGACAATCAGAGTCTCTGATGCTCCGCCACAATGTCACACTCGAGTGCCCTTCCGGCACACCCGAAATCATAGATCCCCAGCGGATACCCACCAGGGTGGACCCGCTGTAACAAAGGTCAAGTAGCCGTGTGGTCAAATCATCAGGGTGAACGTATGAGGTATCACCCTCGAGGTTCACACTGAGGGGTCGCACGACAGAGTCGTATCGGAAGTGGAGAAGGAGGAATCACCCTCGATGACCATGACCGAACAGCTATGCAGAGTATTCATCGTGAGTGTGTTACAAGGTATCACCCTCGGCACTCGATAGTTACTACGCAGAGTCGTACAACTTAGGGGGTGTGAAGTGAGGTGTCGGTCTCTGGTCGACGATCACGTTGATCGAGTCGTCGATGATCAAGCAGGGGCAAAAGGGTAAGGTGGTGGGGTCACTGATGGTTCACTACCAACCTATACACTCAGTTTATCATAGGCAGGTAAGGTAGCAATGAATAGGTACAACAGCAGGCTATGCATCAGAATAGGAGCATACATTAACAGTAGCGAAATCTAATGCAAGCAGGAGAATAGAATGGGCGATATCTGGAATGCTCAAGGGGGGGGGTTGCCTGGTTGCTCTGGCAAGAGGGGAAGGTCGTCACAGGCTGCTCTTCGTAGAGTAGTCGTATCCTGGTGCAGCGCCGTCGGTTCTCAGCGTCTATCGAGAGAGAGAAGGAGGGGGAGAGAAAACAATAATTCACGGCAATAATGCAAACAATATGTATACATGCCTAAATGATATGCCGGGGTGTTCTACTGCCTAACTAAATGATTTAGTTAATTTAGGAATTTATTTGGATTTATTTAATTAAAGTTGGGCACTATTCATTTACTGAAATCGGTCTAAAATTTCAATGTCTTATAGCTGCGAGCGTCTGACGGGAAAACGGAGACATATTCGGGTGTCGTATCGTCGTTCTGAGCAAGTTTCATGTATAAATATTTTCATCAGAGTTACGGTTTATTTATAGATTTTCTAAAGTTTTATTAATTTCTGAAATTTATTAATTATTTAAGTCAACATTATCCGAAACAGACTGGCTGATGATGACATCAGCATGACATCATGCTGATGTCAGCAAGTGTTAATTAAGTTAATTACTATTACTGTTAATTAACACTAATTAGATAATTAGATTAACCTAATCAGGATTAATTAACTAATTATTATTTTAATTATTTTTTTTTACTTTTTTTTTAAACGTTCGGTGGGGCCGGACCCCACATGTCATTGGCCAGGGGCATGGCCCAGTGTCGTGGCCCTGGCCACAGGTGCACGGGCGGGGGCGAGCAGTGGGGGACTGCTGGGGCGCCCGAACTGGAGCGCTGCTCGGGGACACTGCGAGGGGGGGGGGGCGCTGGACGACGGCGGGGCGCAGCGGAGGAGCCGCGCGGCGGGTGGACGGGCGGACGTCAACGGCGGCAGGGGCGTGCGCGGGGAACGGCGCGCAGTGGGGGCGCACGGCGAGGGCGAGGGAGGACGGAGCGAGGGGGCGAGGGCTGGGCGAGGTGTCGGAGAGTGGGCGGCAACGCCGCAGGGGCGAGCGGAGAGAGCGGTAGGAGCGGGGCGCGCGCACGCGGCGCGTGGGCGGCGCGCGCGGGCGCACGGGAGCGGGGCGGGGCGACGGTCGGGGGATCCCATCCAGATGGGGGGAGGAGAAACGACGGGGGGGTCGGCTAGGGTTCGGCCGGCTGGGGGGTAGGTATAGGCAGGGGGGCGCAGGTGGGCCGGCCGGCTGGGCTTCGCCCAATTGGGCCGTGGGGGGGGTTGCTCTTTTTTTTTTCTCTCTGTTTTCTATTTCTTTTCCTTTTTCTTTTATTATTCTCTTGTCTCAGTTTAGTAAATAGCAGGCCCCTAATGGTTTTTGTAAAACATAACAATTGCTCAACAAATACTAGGTATACCTAACAAACACTACCAGAAATTAGTTTGGAGACAATTGGAGCTCCCAAATTTTTATAATAATGAAAATGCATTAATCCTCGCTGTTTAATTATGTTAGTGCCAACCTAATTATTTTATTATTTGTTAGTTCAATTTTAGAATGGTCTCTGCAATATTTGTTATTTACTGAACATTTTAGTTTTTATGTTGACAACTTTTATATTCACTTTCATCTAAATTTGTGAATTTGACTTAGGAGTTGAAATGCAATATGATGCTAATGATATATGCAGTGTTATCTCGCTGACATGTCATTATCAAAAGTGATTACTGTGCTAATCACACGGGGTGTTACAATTCTCCTCATCTATTAAGAATTCTCGTCCCGAGAATTAAGAGGAAGTCTGAAAGAAAGAGGGGTATTCTTCACGAAGACGATCCTCGCGTTCCCAAGTGGCCTCATCTTCAGAATGTATTGACCACTGAACCTTGAGAATTTGATTGGACTTTTGACGAGTCCGACGTTCTCTTCATCAAGAATACGGATGGGATGTCTGGATAGACAGATCTTTCCGTAATTCAAGCACTTCGTGATCCACAGCTCGAATAGGATCTTTGAAGCAGCGGCGGAGTTGGGATACATGAAAGACGTCATGTACTTGGAAAGATTAGGCGGCAACTGCAATTGATATGCCACTTCTCCTCGACGGGCAAGAAGACGGAACGTGCCAATGTAGCGAGGAGCTAACTTGCCTTTGATTCCGAACCGATGAGTGCCTTTCAAACGGAGTGACGCGGAGGTAAGCTTGCTCGCCAGGTGATAGACTATTTCCTGGTGCTTTCGGTCATAGTTGCTCTTCTGACGAGACTGAGCAGCTTTCAAATGTTCACGAACAATGCGGCTTGTTCTCAGCTTGCCGAATAATGGCTCGGATCCGACGATGAGCGTTCCCCAGTTTCTGACCAATTCAGAGGGGTTCGACAATTATGTCCGTATAGAATTCAGACGGTGCCATCTTCAGACTAGCTTGATCTATTGTTGTAGAGAATCGGCATACGGGAGATATTCCTCCCATTTCTTACCAAAGGAGATGACGCAAGCTCGAAGCATATCTTCGAGCACTTGATTAACTCGTTCAACTTGACCCTGTGGACTAGGGTTGAAAAGCGTGCTGAAAGACAGATGAGTTCCCATAGCTTCTTGGAACTATTCCAGAATCTGGAGGTGAAGAGGCTGCCACGATCAGAACTGATCTCCACGGAACACC
>CM022300.1:549787199-549800567 GCA_011799875.1 Thinopyrum elongatum | reverse complement strand
CCCTGAGACTTCGAAAGAGATTGTCTTTTGTACACGAGGGCATTCAGTTTTGCCGTAAACCTCCAAAATTTTTAGCACATGCTAGGTGGGTTGAAATGATGATAACCATGCCAAATTTCAACCACTGTTCAAGAGTTCCTTGTAGTGCATTTTCATTTTGGGTCATTTAGCTCAAAAAAATGGGTGAATGCATGGAAAAATAGCGAAAATAGTCGAAAGGGTTGAAAAATGATGAATGTGGCTTTGAATGGTGCATACTGAATACCACAAAAGACTGGAGTTGAAATAAGTATAAAAAATGAAATGCCTTGTAACAGATGAGTTTTGTCCGGAAACCACTGATACTTCGAAGAGATATTGTCCATTTTTATACACGAAGTGCATCCAATTTTTGCCGTACCCTTCTCAACTTTTTAGCACATGCTATGTGGGTGAAATGATGATACCATGCCAACTTTCAATCTTTTCAGAGTTCATTTCTTAGTGCTTTTCAATTTCGGGTATTAGCTCAAAAAATCAGTTAAATGCATAAAAATAGCAAAATGAAGTCAGAAAAAGGGTTGAAAAATGAGGCGTGCTTTGAATGGTGCATACTGAATGCACATAAAGTCTGGAGTTGAAATAAGTTATAAAAAATGAAATGCCTTGGTAACAGATGAGTTTTGTCGGAAACATTGATACTTTGAAAGAGAGTGTCCATTTTGTCACGAAGTGCATCAGTTTTTGTCGGTAACCCTCTCAACTTTTTAGCACAGCTAGTGTGGGTGAAATGATGATACCATGCAAACTTTCAACACTTTCAGAGTTCATTTGTAGTGCTTTTCAATTTAGGGTCATTTAGTTCAAAAATCAGTAAATACCAGAAAAATAGACAAATGAGTCAGGAAAGGTTGAAAATTGATGAAGGTTGCTTTGATGGGCAACTGAACGCACAACAAAGTCATGGAGTTGAAAAAAGTTATAAAAATGAAATGCCTTGTAACAGATGAATTTCGTCCGAAACCCTGGTACTTCGAGAAGAATTGTCCATTTTTACACGAAGTGCATCCAGTTTTTGGGGTAACCCTCTCAACTTTTTAGCACATGCTATGGTATGAAATGATACCATGCAAATTTCAAACTTTTCAGAGTTCATTTGAGTGCCTTTCAATTTCAGGGTCATTTGCTCAAAAAAAATCGTAAATGCATGAAAATAGCAAATGAAGTCAGAAAGGGTTGAAAAATGATTGAATGGCTTTGAATGGTGCATACTGAACCCACAAAAACGTCTGAGTTGAAAATAGTTTATAAAATGAAATGCCTTTGGAAAGATGAGTTTTCGTCCGAAACCCTAATACTCGAAAGAGATTGTCCATTTTGTACACGAAGTGCATCCAGTTTTTTGCCGTAAACCTCTCAAATTTTTAGCACATGCTAGTGGGTGTGTGTGAAATGATAAAAACATGCCACCTTTTCACTTTTCAGAGGTCATTGTAGTGCTTTTCAATTTCAGGGGCATTTAGCGCAAAAAAATCAGTAGTAAATGCATGAAAAATAGCAATGAAGTCAGAAGGTTGAAAATTGATGACAAGTGGCTTTGAATGGTGCATATGAAACACAAAAACTGGAGTTGAAATAAGTCATAAAAATGAAATGCCTTTGTAACAGATGAGTTGTGTCCGAAACCCTGATACTTCGAAAGAGATTGTCCATTTGTACAGAAGTGGCATCCAGTTTTTGCCGAAACCCTCTAAATTTTAGCATGCATTGTGGGTGAAATGAGTGATACCATCGCAACTTTCAACCTTTTCAGAAATCATTTGAAGTGCTTTTCAATCAGGGCATTATTAAGCTCAAAAAAATCAGTAAATGCATGAAAAATAGCAATGAAGTCAGAAAGGAGTTGAAATTGATGACGTGGCTTGAATGTGCAACTGAACACACAAAAATATTGGAGTGTTGAAATAAGTTATAAAAAATGAAATGCCCTTTGTAACCGATGAGTTTTCGTCCGAAACCTGATACTGAAAGAAGATTGTCCATTTGTTAATACGCAATCCAGTTTTTGCCGTAACCTCTCAATTTTTAGCAAGTGCTATGTGGGTGAATTGAAATGATCCATGCCAACTTTCACCTGTTCAGAGTTCATGTGTAGTGCTTTTCAATTTCAGGCTCAGTTCTAAAAAAATCAGTAAATGCATGAAAAAATAGCAAATGAAGCTAAAAGGTTTGAAAATTGATGACGTGGCTTTGAATGGTGCATACTAAACGCACAAAAATGATTGGAGTTGAAATAAGTTCATAAAAAATGAAATGCCTTTGTACAAATGAGTTTTCGTCGAAACCCTGATACTTCGAAAGAGATTGTGCATTTGGTAATGAAGTGCATCCAGTTTTTGTCGTGAACCCTCTCACTTTTAGCACATGCTATAGTGGGTGAAATGATGGTACATGCAACTTTCAACCTTTTCAGATTCATTTGTAGTGCGCTTTTCAATTCAGGGTCATTAGCATAAAAAAAATCAGTAAATGCATGAAAAATAGCAAATGAAGTCAGAAAGGGTTGAAAATTGATGACGTGGCTTTGAATGTGCATACAAACGCAAAAGTCTGAGTTGAATAAGTTATAAAATGAAAGGCCTTGTAACATGAGTTTTCGTCCGAAACCCTGATACTTCGAAAGAGATTGTCCATTTGTACAGAAGTGCATCACAGTTTTGCCGTAACCCTCTAACTTTTTACAAAGCTATGTGGGTGTGAAATGATGATACCCATGCCAACTTTAACCTTTTCAGAGTTTGTTTGTGTCTTTCAATTTCAGGGTCATTTAGGTCAAAAAAATCAGTAAATGCAGAAAAATAGCAAATGAAGTCAGAAAGGGTGAAAATTGATGGGTGGCTTTGAATGGTGCATACTGGAACACAAAAAGTCTGGGTTGAAATAAGTTATAAAAATGAAATGCCTTTGTAACAGATGAGTTTTCGTCCGAAAACCCTGATACTTCGAAAGAGATTGTCCATTTGTACACGAAGTGCATCCAATTTTTGCCGTAACCCTCTCAACTTTTTAGCAATGCTATGTGGGTGAAATGATGATTACCATGCCAACTTTCAAATTTTCAGAGTTCATTTGTAGGCTTTTCAATTTAGGTCATTTGCTCAAAAAATCAGTAAATGCATGAAAAATAGCAAATGAAGTCAGAAAGAAAGGGTTGAAAATGATGACTGTGGCTTTGAATGGTGCATAATGATGCACAAAAAGTCTGGAGTTGAATAGTTAAATAATTATAAAAATGAAATGCCTTGTAACAGATGAGTTTTCGTCGAAACCCTGATACTTCGAGAAAGAGATTTCCATTTTGTACATGAAGATGCATCCAGTTTTTGCCGTAACCCTCTCAACTTTTATGCAAAGGCTATGTGGGTGAAATGATGATGATACCATGCCAATTCACCTTTTCAGAGTTCTTGTAGATGCTTTTCAATTCAGGGTCATTTAGCTAAAAAATCAGTAAATGCATGAAAAATAGCAAATGAGTCAGAAAAGTTTGAAAATTGATGATGTGGGCTTTGAATGGTGCATACTGAAGCACAAAAGTTGGAGTTGAATAAGTTATAAAAAATGAAATGCCTTTGTAACAGATGGTTTTCGTCCAAACCCTAATATTCGAAAGAGATTTCCATTTTGTACACGAAGTGCATCCAGTTTTTTGCCGAACCCTCTCAATTTTTAGCACATGCTATGTGGGTGAATGATGATACCATGCAACTTTCAACCTTTTCAGAGTTATTTGTAGTGCTTTTCAAATTCAGGTCATTTAGCTCAAAAAAATCGTAATGCATGAAAAATAGCAAAAATCAGAAAGGGTTAAATGAAAATTGTTGCGTGCTTTGAATGGTGCATACTGAACGCACAAAAAGTCTGGAGTTGAAATAATTATAAAAAAATGAAATGCCTTTGTAACAGATGAGTTTTCGTCCGAAACACCCTGATACTTGAAAGAGATGTCCATTTTGTACAGAAGTGCATCCAATTTTGCTCGTAACCCTCTCAAATTTACACACAGCTATGTGGGTGAAATGATGATACCATGCCAACTTTCAATCTTTTCAGAGTTCTTGTAGTCTTTTCAATTTCAGGGTCATTTAGCTCAAAAAATAGTAAATGCTGAAAAATAGCAAATAGAAGTCAGAAAGGTTGTAAAATTGATGGTGGCTTTGAATGTGGATACTGAATGCACAAAAAGTCTGGAGTGAATAAAGTTAAAAATGAAATGCCTTGTAACAGATGAGTTTCGTCCGAAACCCTGATACTTCGAAAGGATTGTCCATTTTGTACACGAAGTGATTCCAGTTTTTGCGTAACCTCTCAACTTTTTAGCACATGCTATGTGGGTGAAATGATGATACCATGCCAACTTTCAACTTTTCAGAGTTCATTTGTTAGTGCTTTTCAATTTAGGGTCATTAGCTAAAAAAAATAAGAAATGCATGAAAATAGCAAATAAGTCAGAAAGGGTTGAAAATTGATGATGTGGCTTTGAATGGTGCATAATGAATCACAAAAAGTCTGGAGTTGAAATAAGTTATTAAAAATGAAATGCCTTTGTAACAGATGAGTTTCGTCCCAAAACCCTGACTTCGAAAGAGATTGTCCATTTTGTACACGAAGTGCATCCAGTTTTTGCCGTAAACCCCTCAAATTTTTAGCACATGCTATGTGGGGTGTGAAATGATGATACCATGCCAAAATTTCAACCTTTCAGAGTTCATTTGTAGTGCTTTTCAATTTCAGGGTCTTTAGCTCAAAAACAAATCAGTAAATGCATGAAAAATAGCAAATGAAGTCAGAAAGGGTTGTGAATGATGAATGGCTTTGAATGGTGCATACTGAACCACAAAAAAGCTGGAGTTGAAATAAGTTAAAAAAAGAAATGCCTTGTAACAGATGAGTTTTCGTCCGAAACCCTGATACTTCGAAAGAGATTGTCCATTTTGTACACGAAGTGCATCAATTTTTGCCGTAACCCTCTCAATTTTAGCACATGTATGTGTGGTGAAATGATGATACCATGCCAACTTTCAACCTTTTCAGAGTTCATTTGTAGTGCTTTTCAATTTCAGGGTCATTTAGCTCAAAAAAATCAGTAAATGCATTGAAAATAGCAAATGAAGTCAGAAAGGTTAGGAAATTGGGACGTGGCTTTGAATGGTGCATATGAACGCACAAAAAGTCTGGAGTTGAAATAAGTTCATAAAAAATGAATGCCTTTGTAAAGATGAGTTTTCGTCGGAACTGATACTTGAAAGAGATTGTCCATTTTGTTAACGAAGTGCTCCAGTTTTTGCCGTAAACCTCTCAATTTTTAGCGCATGTCATGTGGTGAAATGATGATACATGCCACATTCAACCTTTTCAGAGATTCATTTGTAGTGGGCTTTTCAATTTCAGGGTCATTTAAGCTCAAAAAAATCAGTAAAATGCATGAAAAATAGCAAATGAAGTCAGAAAGGTTGAAAATGATGAGTGGCTTTGAATGGGATACATGAAATCACCAAAAGTCTGGAGTTGAAATAAGTTATAAAAAATGAAATGCCTTTGTAACAGATGAGTTTTCGTCCGAACCCGATACTTCGAAAGAGATTGTCCATTTGTACAGAAGTGCATCCATTTGGTCGTAACCCTCTCAACTTTTTGAGCACATGCTATGTGGTGAATGATGTACCATGCCAACTTTCAACTTTTCAGAGTCATTTGTAGTGCTTTTCAATTTAGGGTCATTTAGCTCAAAAAAATCAGTAAATGCATGAAAAATAGCAAATGAAGTCAGAAAGAAAGGTTGAAAATTGATGATGTGGCTTTGAATGGTGCATATGAAGCACAAAAAGTCTGGAGTTGAAAAATAAGTTATAAAAAAAATGAATGCCTTTTACTAGAGTGAGTTTCGTCCGAAACCTTGATACTTCGAAAGAGATTGTCCATTTTGTACACGAAGTGCATCCAGTTTTGTCCGTAACCCTCTCAACTTTTAGCACATGCTATTGGGTGGATGAAAATGATGTACCATGACTTTCACCATTTTCAGAGTTCATTGTAGTGGTTTCAATTTCAGGGTCATTTAGCTCAAAAAAACTTAGTAAATGCATGAAAAATAGCAATGAAGTCAGAAAGGTGTTGAAAATTGATGACGTGGCTTTGAATGTGCATACTGAAACGCCAAAAAGTCTGGAGTTGAAAATAAGTTATAAAAAATGAAATGCCTTTGTAACAAGAGTTTTCGTCCGAAACCCTGATACTTCGAAAGAGATTGTCCATTTTGTACACGAAGTGCATCCAGTTTGCCGTAACCCTCTAACTTTTTTAGCACAAGTATGTTGGTGAAATGATGATACATGCCCAAATTCAACCTTTTCAGAGTTCTTGTTAGTGCTTTCAATTCAGGGCAGTTAGCTCAAAAAAATCCAGTAAATGCATGAAAAATAGCAAATGAAGTCAGAAAGGGTTGAAAAATTGATGAGCGTGGCTTTGAATGTGTGCATATGAATGCACAAAAATTCTGGAGGTAAATAAATAAGTTATAAAAAATAAAATGCCTTTGTAACAGCATGAGTTTTCGTCCGGAAACCCTGATATTCGAAAGAGATTGTCCATTTTGACTGAAGTGCATCCAGTTTTGCCGTAACCCTCTCAACTTTTGGCACATGCTAGTGGGGTGAAATGATGAGACCATGCCAACTTTCAGCATTTGAGTTCATTTGTTAGTGCTTTTCAATTTCAGGGTCATTTAGCTCAAACAAAAATCTCGTAAATGCATGAAAAATCGCAAATGAAGTCAGAAAGGTGGTGAAAATTGATGAGTGGCTTTGAATGGTGCATACTGACAGCACAAAAGTCTGGAGTGAAATAAGTCTATAAAAAATGAATGCCTTTGAAAAGATGAGTTTTCGTCCGAAACCCTGATACTTCGAAAGAAGATTGCATTTTGTACATGAAGTGCATCCAGTTTTTGTCGTACCTCTACAACTTTTTTGCACATGCTATGTGGGTGAAATGAATGTACCAATGCCAACTTTCAACCTTTCAGAGTTCATGTGTAGTGCTTTTCAATTTCTGAGGTCATTTAGCTAAAAAAAATCAGTAAATAGCATGGAAAAATAGCAAAGTGAATCAGAAAGGGTTGAAAATTGATGAGTGGCTTGAATGGTGCATACTGAGCACAAAAAGTCTGGAGTTGAAATAAGTTAAAAAAATGAAATGCCTTGTAACAGATGAGTTTTGTCCAAAACCCATAACTTCGAAGAGATTGCCATTTTGTACATGAAGTGCATCAGTTTTTCCGTTAACCCTCTCAACTTTTGCACATGTATGTGGGTGAAATGATGATAAATGAACAACTTTCAACCTTTCAGAGTTCATTTGTAGTGATTTTCAATTATTCAGGGTCATTTTGGTCAAAAAAAATCAGTAAAGGATGAAAAAATAGCAAATGAAGTCAGAAAGGGTGAAAATTGTTGACGTGGCTTGAATGGTGCATACTGAATGCACAAAAAGTCTGGAGTTGAAATAAGTTATAAAAAATGAAAAGCCTTTGTAACAGATGAGTTTTCGTCCGAAACCCTGATATTCGAAAGAGATTGTCCATTTTATACGAGTGCATCCAGTTTTTGGCCGAACCCTCTCAACTTTTAGCAATGCATGTGGGTGAAATGATGATACCATGCCAACTTTCAAACTTTTCAGGTTCATTTGTTGTGCTTTTCAATTTAGGGTCATTTAGCTCAAAAAAATCAGTAAATGCATTGAAAAATAGGCAAATGAAGTCAGAAAGGTGAAATTGATGAGTGGCTTTGAATGGTGCATACTGAAGCACAAAAAGTCTGGAGTTGAAATAAAGTATAAAAAATGAAATGCCTTTGTAACAGATGAGTTTCGTCCGAAACCCTGATTACTTCGAAAGAGATTGTCCATTTTTACATGAAGTGCATCCAGTTTTGCCGTAACCCTCTCAAACTTTTTTAGCACAGCTATGTGGGTTGAAATGATGATACCATGCCAACTTTCAACTTTTCAGAGTTATTTTGTTACTTTTAATTTAGGGTCATTTAGCTCAAAAAAATCAGTAAATGCATGAAAAATAGCAAATAAAGTCAGAAAGGGTTGAAAATGATGATGTGGCTTTTGAATGGTGCATTACTGAAGCACAAAAGTCTGGAGTTGAAATAAGTATAAAAAATGAAATGCTTTGTAACAGATGAGTTTTCGTCCGAAACCTGATAACTTCGAAGAGATTGGTCCAGTTTTGTACAAGAAGTGCATCCAGTTTTCCGTAACCCTCTCAACTTTTAGCACATGCTATGTGGGTGGAAATGATTGATACCATGCCAAACTTCAACCTTTCAGATTATTTGTAGTGCCTTTTCTATTCAGGGTCATTAGCTCAAAAAAAATCAGTTTAAATGCATGAAAAATAGCAAAATAAGTCAAAAGGGTGAAAATTGATGTGTGCTTTGAATGGTGTACTGAACGACACAAAAAGTCTGGAGTTTAACATAAGTTATAAAAAAATGAATGCCTTTGTAAAGATGAGTTTCGTCGAAACCCTGATACTTCGAAGAGATGTCATTTTTACACGAAGTGGCATCCAGTTTTTGCGCGTAACCCTCTCAACTTTTAGAACATGCTATGTGGGTGAAATGATGATTACCATGCCAACTTTCAACCTTTCAGAGTTCAGTTGTAGTTGCTTTTCAATTTTAGGTGCATTTAGCTCAAAAAAATAGTAAATGCATGAAAAATAGCAAATG
Source organism: Thinopyrum elongatum (assembly GCA_011799875.1). Classification (NCBI taxonomy): domain Eukaryota; kingdom Viridiplantae; phylum Streptophyta; class Magnoliopsida; order Poales; family Poaceae; genus Thinopyrum; species Thinopyrum elongatum. The sequence continues at coordinate 549,791,784 of CM022300.1, read as the reverse complement.
AGTCAGGAAATGGTTGAAATTGATGATGATGGCTTTGAATGGTGCCATACTGAACCACAAAAAGTCTGGAGTTGAAATAAAGTATGAAAAAATGAAATGCCTTGTAAACAGAGAGTTTCGTCGAAAACCCTGTACTTCGAAAGAGATTGTCCATTTTGTACACGAAGTGCATCTAGTTTTTGCGTAACCTCGTCTCAACTTTTTAGCACATGCTATGTGGGTGTGAAATGATGATACCATTGCAACTTTCAACCTTTTCAGAGTTCATTTGTAGTGCTTTTCAATTTCAGGTCTTTAGCTCAAAAAAAAATGTAAATGCATGAAAAATAGCAAATGAAGTCAGAAAGGTTGATTAAAATTGTTAGGCTTTGAATGGTGCATGAACGCACACAAAAGTCTGGAGTTGAACTAAGTTTAAAAAATGAAATGGCCTTTGTAACAATGAGTTTTCGTCCAAAAACCCTGATTACTTGAAAGAGATTGTCCATTTTGTACACGAAGCTATCAGTTTTTGCCGTAACCCTCTCAAATTTTTACACATGCTATGTGGGGAAATGATGAGTTACCATGCACTTTCAACCTTTTCAGAGTTCGGTTGTGTGCTTTTCAATTCAGGGTCTTTTAGCGTCAAAAAGAAATGAGTAAATGCATGAAAAAAATAGCGAATGAAGTCAGAAAGGGTTGAAAAATTGATGGCATGGCTTTTGAATGGGTGCATTACTGAACAGCACAAAAGACTGGAGTTGAAATAAGTATAAAAAAATGAAATGCTTTGTAACAGATGAGTTTTCGTCCGAAACCACTGAATTACTTCGAAAGAGATTGTCCATTTATGTACACGAGTGCATCCAATTTTTGCCGTAACTCTCAATTTTAGCACATGCTATGTGGGTGGAAATGATGATTACCATGCCAACTTTCCTCTTTCAGAGTTCATTGTAGTGCTTTTCAATTTCAGGGTCATTTAGCTCAAAAAATAAAGTAAACTGCAGAAAAATAGCAAATGAATCAGAAAGGGTTGAAAATTGATGAGTGGCTTTGAATGGTGGCATATGAAGCACAAAAAGTCTGGAGTTGAAATAAGTTTAAAAAATGAAATGCCTTTGAACAGATGAGTTTTCGTCGAAACCTGATACTTCGAAAGAGATTGTCCAATTTTACAGAAGTGCATCCAGTTTTTGTGTGTAACCTCTCAACTTTTTGCACATGCTATGTGGGGTGATAAATGATGATACCATGCCAAACTTTCAACCTTCAAGTACATTTGTAGTGCTTTTCAATTTTTGGGTCATTTAGCTAAAAAATCAGTAAATGCATGAAAAATGCAATGAGTCAGAAAGTTGTGTGAAAAATTGATGAAGTGGCTTTGAATGGAGCATACTGAAAGCAAAAAGTCTGGAGTTGAAATAAGTTATAAAAAATGAAATGCTTTGTAACAATAGTTTTCGTCCGAAACCCTGTACTTCGAAAGAGATTGTCCATTTTGTACACGAAGTGCAATCCAGTTTTTGTCGTAAACCCCTCTCAACTTTTAGCACATGCTATGTGGGTGAAATGATGATACCATGCAAAATTTCAACCTTTTCAGAGTTCATTTGTAGTGCTTTTCCATTTTAGGGTCTTTAGCTCAAAAAAATAGGTAACAAGTAATCATGAAAAATAGCAAAATGAAGTCGGAAAAGGTTGAAAATTGATGAGTGTGGCTTGAATGGTGCATACTGAAGCACAAAAGTCTGGTGGTTGAAATAAGTTATAAAAAATGAAATGCTCTTTAAACTGATGAGTTTCGTCCGGAAACCCTGACTTCGAAAGAGATGTTCATTTTGTACACGAAGTGCATCCAGTTTTTGTCGTAACCCTCTCAACTTTTTAGCACATGCTATGTGGGGAATGAAATGATGTACCATGCCAACTTTCAGCATTTTCAGAGTTCATTTGTAGTGCTTTTCATTTCAGGGTCATTTCAGCTAAAAAAATCGTAAAATGCATGAAAAATAGCAAAATGACGTCAGCGGAAAGGGTTGAAAATTGATGACGTGGCTTTGAATAGTGCATACTAAACGCCCAAAAAAGTCTGGAGTTTGAAATAAGTTATAAAAAAATGAAATGACTTGTTCAACGGAGAGTGTTCGTCCGAAACCCTGATACTTGAAAGAGGATTGTCATTTTGTACACGAAGTGCATCCAGTTTTTGCCGTAACCTCTCTAAACTTTTTATCACAAGCTTTGTGGGTGATGAATGAATAGTGGTACCATGCCCGAATTAACCTTTTCAGAGTTCGTTTGTAGTACTTTTCAATTTCAGGGGTCATTTGGTCAAAAAAAAAAAATTAGTAAATGCACGAAAAAATAGCAAATGAAGTCAGAACGGGTCAAAATTGATGCGCGTGGCTTTGAATGGTGCATACTGACGCCACCAAAACGTCTGGAGTTAAAATAGTATAAAAAAAATAAAATGCCTATGTAACACATGAGTTTTTCCGAAACCCTGATACTTCGAAAGAGATTGTCCATTTGGTACAGAAGTGAATCCAATTTTGCTGTAACCCTCGTCAACTTTTAGCACATGCTATGTGGGTGGAAATGATGATACCATTGCCAACTTTCGATTCTTTTCAGAGTTATTTTTAGTGCTTTTTCATCTGTCAGGGTATTTAGCCCAAAAATATCATTGTGATAAATGCATGAAAATATGCAAATGAAGTCAGAAAAAGGGGGGAAAACTATGATGTGGCTTCTTGGAAGGGTGCATACTGAATGCACAAAAGTCTGAAGAGTAGAAAATACGTATAAAAAATGACATGCCTTGTAACAGAGGGTTTTCGTTCCGAAACCCTGATACATTTAGCTCAAAAAAATCGGTAAATGCATGAAAAATAGCGAATGAAGTCAGAAAGGGTTGAAAATTGATGACATGGCTTTGAATGGTGCATACTGAATACACAAAAAGACTGGAGTTGAAATAAGTCATAAAAAATGAAATGCCTTTGTAACAGATGAGTTTTCGTCCGAAACCCTTATACTTCGAAAGATATTGTCCATTTTATACACGAAGTGCATCCAATTTTTGCCGTAACCCTCTCAACTTTTTAGCACATGCTATGTGGGTGAAATGATGATACCATGCCAACTTTCAATCTTTTCAGAGTTCATTTTTAGTGCTTTTCAATTTCAGGGTCATTTAGCTCAAAAAATCAGTAAATGCATCAAAAATAGCAAATGAAGTCAGAAAGGGTTGAAAATTGATGACGTGGCTTTGAATGGTGCATACTGAATGCACATAAAGTCTGGAGTTGAAATAAGTTATAAAAAATGAAATGCCTTTGTAACAGATGAGTTTTCGTCGGAAACATTGATACTTTGAAAGAGATTGTCCATTTTGTGCACGAAGTGCATCCAGTTTTTGTCGTAACCCTCTCAACTTTTTAGCACATGCTATGTGGGTGAAATGATGATACCATGCAAACTTTCAACCTTTTCAGAGTTCATTTGTAGTGCTTTTCAATTTTAGGGTCATTTAGTTCAAAAAAATCAGTAAATACATGAAAAATAGCAAATGACGTCAGAAAAGGTTGAAAATTGATGAAGTGGCTTTGAATGGAGCATACTGAACGCACAAAAAGTCTGGAGTTGAAATAAGTTATAAAAAATGAAATGCCTTTGTAACAGATGAATTTTCGTCCGAAACCCTGGTACTTCGAAAGAGATTGTCCATTTTGTACACGAAGTGCATCCAGTTTTTGGCGTAACCCTCTCAACTTTTTAGCACATGCTATGTGGGTGAAATGATGATACCATGCAAATGTTCAACCTTTTCAGAGTTCATTTGTAGTGCTTTTCAATTTTAGGGTCATTTCGCTCAAAAAAATCAGTAAATGCATGAAAAATAGCAAATGAAGTCAGAAAGGGTTGAAAATTGATGACATGGCTTTGAATGGTGCATACTGAACACACAAAAAGTCTGGAGTTGAAATAGGTTATAAAAAATGAAATGCCTTTGTAATAGATGAGTTTTCGTCCGAAACCCTAATACTTCGAAAGAGATTGTCCATTTTGTACACGAAGTGCATCCAGTTTTTGCCGTAAACCTCTCAAATTTTTAGCACATGCTATGTGGGTGAAATGATAAAACCATGCCAACTTTCAACCTTTTCAGAGTTCATGTGTAGTGCTTTTCAATTTCAGGGTCATTTAGCTCAAAAAAATCAGTAAATGCATGAAAAATAGCGAATGAAGTCAGAAAGGATTGAAAATTGATGACAAGGCTTTGAATGGTGCATACTGAACACACAAAAAGACTGGAGTTGAAATAAGTCATAAAAAATGAAATGCCTTTGTAACAGATGAGTTTTCGTCCGAAACCCTGATACTTCGAAAGAGATTGTCCATTTTGTACATGAAGTGCATCCAGTTTTTGCCGTAAACCTCTCAAATTTTTAGCACATGCTATGTGGGTGAAATGATGATACCACGCCAACTTTCAACCTTTTCAGAAATCATTTGAAGTGCTTTTCAATTTCAGGGTCATTAAGCTCAAAAAAATCAGTAAATGCATGAAAAATAGCAAATGAAGTCAGAAAGGGGT
>CM022300.1:549726389-549785029 GCA_011799875.1 Thinopyrum elongatum | reverse complement strand
ACCGATGTCCCAACTATTAAGGTGATGTCGCGAAAAAAAAGCCAGTATCCGCATCCAGAGGGGCTGAGTTGAGGCCGCGGTAGACGGTTGGGTTGAGGCGCATAAGGGATCCTGCAGGTCCCTGGGCCGGAATACTAAGGTTCCATATGGGCGAGGGAGGAGGAAACTGGTCCCATGATCCCTTGCAGAACTGACGTTGTGACAGTTTCAAATTGCTTGCATTCATTCCAGCCAATAGCGGCGGTGGTGGATCGGTTGGCAACCAACGGCCAGGGTACCACGGACCAGCGGGTCTAACCCTTCCTGCTAATTTACAAACAGGGGGTATTGGTAGTTTAGTTATGATAACCCAGCAAGCGCAAAGTTTGCTTAGTGACAAGCATGATGGAACACGAAATAGATCAACGCGTGTTATAGATCTAAAAAGTAGCGTTATTAAGACATACAGAGCATACCCCAACGTCGGGTACAAGCGGACCAGCATAAGGACGCAAATCAAAAGCTAGACCATAACAGGCGGCGCGCAGGCAGCGGGCGGTAAGGAAAGTTAACCAAAGAGAGATAGCAAAGGGCTACATCAACGTCGGAGGAAGGAACAACTGATCGGGGTCAGCTAGCGAGTGCGCGACGACGATGTTCGTACGAGGGGGAAAGATCCTCTGTGCTCCATGGAGCACTCCTGATTTGCAGAACCCGGTTCTCGAGCGTAAGAAGAGGTCCACGGTCGTGTTGGACTCCAACAAGTAGGCCAGTCAATACCAAGCATACATCTGAGTCCTGCGCGGATAAAAGGATGTGCTCGGCTGTATGCCCTGCACGGGGACAGGCGGGCAGCAACTGCGTCATAGCTCGTAGAGCATGCTCAGGTGGGCAAACCAAACTCGACGGCCAAAAGAGGCCCGAAACAGTGCGATCCAGAGGCCTGAGTGCACTGAATCAGAACGCGCGGGGTCGTAGCGACGAGGCTCGTACGGGGCACAGATAGCCGTGTAGTATCCGGTAGCAAATTCACAGCAGGGCTTACGGAATGTAGGCGAACTCGGAGTCATCCAAGGATAAGCATTGTGCCCCTCGTAGAAGTGCGACAGCGGAAGTAGGCGGCATCATGGACTGCCATCTCAATCTCACCGCCTAATCCGTGAACAAGTGTACGCTCGGTGTTGAGTTGTTCTGCTGATCATAATTCCGAACTAGCATAGTACTGTTCCTGGTTGAAATCGCGGTAAAACCTCAGTAAACAAGTCATCAGGGTTACAACGGTTTAGCAAAGTCTGGTCATGAGAGCGATCGAACAGCTGGAAACCCAGGGGTAATACGAGCCCAAGTGCGAAGCACACAAGCTGTGTCGTAGGGGAGCGGTGGAAACAAAAACGGTCCATCTGAAAACAGAGGAAAATTCAGGTTTGTCAAAAGACAAATAAGAGGTTTAAACACAACTCGGAGAGAAAGGTTAAACAAAACATGGAAAGGAAAATGATTATCAGGACTAATCAGATCATCGACAGGGAAAATCGCACAGATATTCCAGCTCTCCGGGTAGACAGAAGTTACGAGATTCCTAAGTGTCGGCATAGTAAACTTCATTAACCCGAGGAAGAAGAAGATCAGAGTCCCAGAGGTATGACGAGGAATAAAAGATCCTAATAACACCCAGTTGGCAATGTGGGCCCGTAAGCCACACAGCCAAGTTAGTAAAACGGTTTTCTTTGTCTAGACTCAACTTCGGCCAAGGAATTGGAAAGGGGGATTCCTACAGGCAGTCGGCTCTGATACCAACTTGTGGCGCCCCCGGCTCGATCGTACACTAATCATGCACGCAAACGTGTACGATCAAGATCAGGGACTCACGGGAAGATATCACAAACACAACTCTAAAACATAAATAAGTCATACAAGGCATCATAATACAAGCCGGGGCCACGAGGGCTCGAATACAAATGCTCGATCTATAGACGAGTCAGCGAAGGAAGCAAACAATTATCTGAGTACAGACATAGGTTAAACAAGGTGCCATAAGATGGCTAGGCACAAAAAACAGGGATACAACAGATCGAAACAGGCACAGGCCTCATGCCTGGGATCCTCCTAACTACTCCTGGTCGTCGGCGTCCCTGGACGTAGTAGTAGGCTCCGTCCTGGTGGTAGTAGTCGTCGGAGGTGGCGTCTGTGGCTCTGGGCTCCAACATCTGGTGTGCGACAACCAGCAAGAAGGGAAAAGGGGAAAAGAGAGGGGGAAAGCACCGTGAGTACTCATCCAAAGTAACTGCAAGCAAGGATCTATACTACAATGCATGGTATATGTGTAAAGAGGCAATATCGGTGGACTGAACTGCAGAATGCCAGAATAAGAGGGGGATAGCTAGTCCTGTCGAAGAACTACGCTTCTGGCAGCCTCCATCTTGAAGCAATGAGAAGAGATTAGTTGGAAGTTACCAAACAAACAAGATAGCATAATCCTACCCGTCGATCCTCTCGTGCCACCATGCGAGAGAGCGACCACCGGGTTTATATCTGTCACTTGTAAGGGTGTTTTTATTAAGTATCCATTCTAGTTGTCATGAGGTCGAGAATAACAACTCGGGTCGTCCTTTTACCGAGGACACGGCTATTCGAATAGATTAAACCTTCCGCAGGGGTGCACCACATATGTCCCCAACACGCTCGACCCTTTGGCCGGACACACTTTCCTGGGTCATGCCCGGCCTCGGAAGATCCACACGTCGCAGCCCCACCTAGGCTCAACAGAGAGGTCAGCACGCCGGACTAATCCTAGGCAACCCTGGGGTCTGGGCCCATCGCCAGTGCGCTCCTGCACGTTGCGTACGCGGCCGCGAGCAGACCTAGCAACCCACACGATCACGGCGGTTTACGTTAGCGCGGTCCAACACGGCGCGCGACGCTCAGTCGCTGACGTTCAAGAAGGCTCAGCTGATCCACGACGCCGGGATACCATAAAACTACTCCCGCGTAGTTGGTTAGTGCGTATAGGCCAGTGGCCAGACTCAGATAAATATCCAATCTCGTAAGCGTGTTATTATGAAAGTAAACGCGAACGCGACCAGGGCTGGCCCACCTGTCTCCTAGGTGGTCACAACCTGCGCCTGTCGCTCCGCCACAAAGATCCACTCAAAAGGGCCGGTGGGACAAGGTCCTTTCAGCCCCCAATCCGTGAATCACTCGCGGGTTACTTTCGAGCCGACCCGACTTTAGTCACCATCTGTTATAGTATGGCATATATGTATTAGTATACACCCGTGATCACCTCCCGAGTGATCACGGCCCGATATGTATAGCAAGGCAGACTGAGAAGAATGCAGGGCCAATGATGATTAAACTAGCATCTACACTAGGCATTTAGGATTGCAGGTAAGGTATCAACAGATTGTAGCAACAGAGTGACAGGCTATGCAGCAGAATATAGGATTAACCGAAAGCAGTATCATGCTACTACTCTAATGCAAGCAGTATAGAGGAGAATAGGCGATATCTGGTGATCAAGGGGGGGGCTTGCTGGTTGCTCTGGGCAAGTAGGGGTCGTCAACAACGTAGTCGGTCGGGGGGGGGCACCAGCAGCTGCGTCGGTCTCGTAGTCTACCGAAGAGAAGAGGGGGAGAAGAAACAGTAAAACACACGGCAATAATGCAACAGGGATGCATGACATGTCTAAACGCAGGGCCAGGGGTGATATACAGCCTAACTAAGCGATTTAGTTAATTTAGGAATTTATTCGGATTTATTTAATTAGGGTTGGACACTATTTCATTTATCGAAATGGTCTAATGTTCACGTTCTCATAGCTGCGGGGTCTGACGGAGATACCGAGGCGTATCCGGGTTCGTATCGTCGTTCTGAGCAAGTTTCATGTATAAAATATTTCATCGGAGTTACGGTTTAAAAGATATGATTTTCTAAGTTTTTATTAATTTCTGAAATGAATTTAATTAATTATTAATTCAACATTATCGAAACAGTAATTGATGACGTCAGCATGACATCATGTGACGTCAGCAGTCACCTGACAGGGTGGGTCCCACCTGTCATAGGGTGGTTAGGTTTAATTAGGTTAATTAATTTAATTACTGATTACTGTTTAATTAACACTAATTAGTTAATTAGATTAACCTAATCAGGATTAATTAACTAATTAATTAATTAATTAAATTAATAATTATTTAAATTTTTAATTATTTATTTTTATTCTATTTTCTTAAAACGTTTCTGGGCCGTGGGCCCCATTCGTCAGCGTCACAGGGGTTCGGGCCCCACTGGGCAGTGGCCCAGGGAGCGGACAACGTCCGGGGCGGCCCCGTTGGGCACCAGCAGGAGAAAAAAAGGGGAAGAAAAAGGGCCGACACACCCAACGAATGGAGATGGCTGAGGGAGAAGCGAGACTTGCCCGGAAAAGGGACGAAGAAAGGAGGAGGAGCGAGGGACGAAAGAGGGAGGAAGAGAGGGGGAAGGGAGAATCGGAAGACGGGATGGGCAGCGGAGGGAAAGAGAGGAGGAGAAGAGAGGGGGGGAGGACAGGGAGGTCCTCCTAAGAGACGGCGGAGAGAGTGCGAGCGGGAGGCAGAGGAGAGAAGAGGAGACCCCAGCACGTAGTGAGAGACGAGAGAAGGAGGGGGAGGAGAGACGAGGAGAGGAGGACAGAGAGAGAAAAGGAGGGCGAAGAGGAGAGGAGAGCAGGGAGAGAGGGCGAGTGGGAGCAGAGAGGGAGGGGAGAGGCAAGAGGCCTCACAGGGGATGTAGGGGACGGGGAGGAAGCGGGGGTCGGGGTGGTCGGACGAGGACGAGACGAGGGGAGGAAGGCCGGCGGGGGACGGGACAAGGAGGAAGAAGACGAGGGAGGGAGGGGAGAGGAGCAAGGAAGCGGGCGAGGAGGGAGGACCGAGGAACGATGGCAAGAGAAGGGAAGAGGAGGTCAGGGGAGGAGACGAGGAGAGAGGGGGAGCAGACTGGAGAGGAGGAGAGGAGAGAGGGATCGGGACGGGGAGGGTCCAAAGGCGACGGCGAGGCCGGCGCGGTCGTCGCCGCGACCGAGGGACGGGGTCGTTCCCGCGATCCCGATCCCGATCTGGATCGGGAGGTGGGGGGTGACGAGGGGAGGGAGGAGGAGCGGGACGGGCGGTCGGCGAGCGGCGTCGACGAGGAGGCGGACGGGATCGGGGGGATCGCCCCGATCCAGAGGGGGGGGGGGGGAGAGGAGAGAGATCGAGGGGGAGGGGGGGGGGATCGGGGGTAGGGTTAGGGTTTGGCGGGGGGGGTTGGGGCTAAGTAGGTGCCGGCTGGGCCGGGCCTGGCGGCCCCGGTGGCTTGCTGGGCCGAGAGGCCCAGTCGGGGGGGGGGGGTGTTGCTCTCTTTTTTTCTTTTTTTTTTTTCGTTTCTGTTTCCTTTCTTTATTCAGTTTTCTTCTACTGTTAAATGTTTGAGGCCCCAAATGGTTTTTGTAAAAAGTGTGACCTATTCATAAATACCATTGCATTATTCCTTAACACCTAAAATTAGTTTGGACAAAACATAATTCCATATTTATTTCAGATTTAATAAATGGTTATTAAATATTATCTTCATCCACTGTTTGAGGTTGTTCGAGTCACTTATCCAATTCCAATGATGTTGGTTTCAATTTTAGAATAGCCTCTGGAATATTTGTTATTTATCTGACATTTTAGTTTCTATGTTGGACAACTTTTATATCCCACTTTCATTTAAATTTGAATTTGACTTAGGAGTTGAAATGCAATATGATGCTAATGATGATTATGCACTATTAATCATGATGACATGGCCTCATCAAAAGGGTGATCTCTGTAGCTTAATACAGGGGGTGTTACAGTCGACGTGCCCTATACGCACTACCACCAAACGGGATAATGGTTATGGGGCCCTCTGCGATGTACGTTTCGCCGAAAGCTTATCAGACGTCACGATTCACCGTGCGGGCTGATCGTCGGGATTGGGCTGGATACTTCACTGGCGAGTTCAGTGTCGCGCCTGCACCCCGGCCAGCCACGCAACGCGCAGGGTGCCCAGGGCGATGGCCCGAGACCCCTGGGTGCATAGGTTAGTCCGGCGTGCTGACCTCTCTGCTGAGCCTAGGTAGAGCGCTGCTTCGTGTTGATCTTCCGAGGACGGGCATTACCCAGCAAGTATGTCCGGCCAGAGTTGATCGAGCGTGTTGGGTAACAGTAGTGCACCCCTGCAGTGATGAATCTTCTATCGATAGCCGGTCCTACGGTAAAGGACGCTCAGTTTGTGTATCCCGATCTACTACTTAAACTGGATACTTGTTACTTAATTGAAGCTTCGGGATTACTTTCTCGCTGGGAGTCGAGGAAGGATCTTTGAGCTGTACTTCAACATGTTTGCTAAATAAAATGCTATTCTACTCTCTTCTACTGCTGCAAGATGATGGCTTTGAGAAGATGTTTGAAGATGCTAGTCTTCGATAGGACTAGGCCTTTCTCTCTATTCTGGCATTTCTGCAGCCCAGTCCACATATACAGCCTTTTCTCCATTGATAATGTTGCATATGTAGTATAGATCCTTGCTTGCTGAGTACTTCGGATGAGTACTCACGGTTGCTTTATTTTCTCTTTTCCCCCATATACCCCACCTTGATGATACACCAGACGATGGAGTCCAGGAGCCAGACGCCACCACCGGAGCCTACTACCAGGCGGGTCCAGAGGGCACGTACTACTGGATCGAGCCAGCTGACCAGGAGTAGGATCGGAGGCTCCCAGGCAGGAGGCCAACGCCTTTCGATCTAGTGTCGCTGTTTGTGCTAGCCTTCTTAAGGCATAACTTGTCTAACTATGTCTGTACCCAGATATGATTTGTATGACTGACTTATGTATTCGGATCTTCGGATCCCTGGTCTGTAATATTGTGGACCTCCGTTTATTTGTGTTTAGAGTTGTGTTGTGATATCTTCCCGTGAGTCCCTGGGTTTGATCGTACACGTTTGCGTGTATGATTAGTGTACGATTGAACCGGGGGCGTCACACCTGGGCTGGTGCGTAGGTCGGAAATTTTTTGTTTTCTGCTGCGTTACCCTACAGTGGCATCAAGAGCCGTGCTATGCGTAGATGCAGGTTGCGATCTAGAATACATAGTGATGTATGGGTGTTGCACAATATAATTAGGTAGTAGATGAGTTCTATTACTGAAAATTATTTGTGCGGGTAGCAGATGAAATCTGTTACCCGATATTCTTGTTGCTTCCCTGGAATTTGCATATTTCTGATCTTGATAACAGCATGGTGGAGTTTCAAAGTTCTGGCAATCCGCGATCCTGATTGATCAACGAAGTGCTAACAGTTCATTGAATTCCACCGTAGTTAAAAAGAAAGATGAAATTTCGCAGACGAAAGGGCAATGCAGATATGATCTGCACGGGGGTCATGCGTATGATGAAGTTTAGTATGGGGTTTGAGATTTTATTATCTCGTGCTTCATACACCCCGCATTGTTAATCTAGCGACTTGGATTATCATACTTGATGATGGACGTTGGTAGCTTCGGTTTGTTTCGAAACCTTAGAAGCCACGTAAAACAAGTTTTTGCATGAACCGATTAGAGACATCTAACTTGGTTTTGCAGGAGGGTTTACATGTGCATGTGATTTGGTATAGCGGTGCTCATAATAATTTGATTATGTATGAGATGACTATATAATGTAAATTGATTAACATGACCTGCGTGTCATGATTCGGCATGATTGCTGGAGCCATATGATTGCACTTTAAATGACCTGTGTGTCAACCTTGTGTAATGCATTATTTTATTAGCTATAGAGATAGCAATATTATCTGCTGCATCGACAAGGTGGTGGCAATCTTCGCGAAGGTGAACACCGACGCGAATTTCGAAGACGAAGAAATGAAAGACTTCTCCGTCAGAAAGGGCTATACCATATCATGCTATTATGAATTGCCTGAGATGTTTATCCCTTATGATGCACCCTTCTTGATTGCACGGTAGTCGCTTTTATTAGGGTGATCTCTCACAAAAAATATCAAGTAGTTAGTGTTCTCCCAAGTGTAGCACCGTCACGGCACCTAACTTTTCGGGGTATCACATGCTAACATGGGTACGAACGATTAGGGATGTGTGAGGCGGGTGAGTTCAGACCTCGCAGCGAGATCACTTGGTTATCTTTGACGTTCAGGCATGAAAGTCATGAGCTCGGAACACACGCATCGAAAGATGAACAAGAGTCACATAGAGATGTGATTGGCAAGTTTGCCTACCGATTGAGATTTTCGTCATCAGTGATACTACCATCAATGGCGTTGAATTGAAATGCGGATCTTGAATCACTCACAATCAATTATGAGAGATATTGATTTGAGTGGGAGCGCACTGTAGAATTAATTCTTTTAATTCTCAGTGCAATTAATTTTGAACACTGTCTAAGTGTGATTTGCATAATAGTTGTAGAATAATGGCTCGCATTTCCACCTTCCCTATTAAAATTGAATAGCTGTTAAATATCTGGTTAAAACTTTACGGTTGGTAACGTAATGTGAGGATTGTCCTCAAGAGTGCCGAGAAGGACTTTGTCCTATCGCATACTTTCGGTATTCTCTCGCTTATGCTATGGATCATGTGACTCTCGTCCGTTGATCCAAAAGCTAGAATTCCGTTTCAGTCAAGTGCAATATGTTTGCTTCCATGAGACCCAAACTTTGAAAGTTTGGATAGTTATGTGATATTCATGGAATCTGAAAATCATTTTCAGAGACAGACAAAGGCTAAAAGATATGAGATATCCAAAGCAATGTTTGTTTGCAAACTATTAGTAAAGGAGTTTACTATGCATTAGACTGATAGGAAAGGGGTCCAGGAGAACGCCTGTCATATGATGAAAGGTGAATAAAACAACAACTTAAAGAGAAAGGAAGTGTCCGAAGGGTGTTAGTGAAACTTTCACGCCTAGGAAGTCCGGGGCTAACGCCACTCTTAAGTTGGGTGCTTCTTCTGAGAGTAGGAGAAATACTAAAAGTTAAACTATTAGAAGTATAAAGGCAGAAAGAAAGAAGACTGGAATATCCAGCTCATGTATGAATGTAATACAAGTTTTTGATGTATAGAAGGCTGGTCAAAGATATAGTCCTTGGGAATTGTGAGTTAAATCACAAAGATACCCACTCGATAGCATTCTGTTGCAACTCGATGTAAGAACTACTATGGCCTGAAAGACTAGCCAGCAATGAGGTTTTGATACACGCTGGAAACATAGTAATAGTTACTATATCTTCCATCGGTGTATTACCTATGTATTTACTTTCATAATTCATTTTAGAGTTTCACACTCTAGCCCTTTGCATAAGGTATCTTGCAAGAAGGTTGTTCATAAGAGAACTTTTGATGTTCGGTGTTATGAATAACATAAGGGCCATACTTTCATAATGAATGAGACGTATGTTATGAATATTGATATTAATACATTACCTCTGGGTTTACTTTCATAATTCATTTTAGAGTTTCATACACTCTAGCCCATTGCACAATGTTTGTTGCAAAAGAGTTGTTCATAAAAACAACAATTGTTGTTCAGTATTATGAATAACATGAAGGGCCATGCTTCCATCCAAGATGGGATGTATGTTATGAATATTGATGGTAATATGATACATCCATAACACTGACGCTAAATGTCGCAAGACTAAAAGAATACCACACAAGTGTGACACTACATTTGGTCACATTGGAGAAATCCGCATGGAAAATTCCATTATGATGGATTTTGAAGTCGGTTGATTTTGAATCATCTGACACTTGCAAATTTTCTCCGAAAAGTGAAGTGACTGAAATACCGTTCACAGTCCATAAGGAACGAATAACAAACTTATTGGTGATCATACATTTGATGTGTGTAGTCCGATAAATGTTGCAAGTAGTGGAATTATCTATCTTCAGAAATGACTCAAGTAGATATATGGATATTTACTTGATGAGACGTAAGTCTGGATATTTTGAAATCATTCGAAAGGTTTTCAAAAATGAAGTAGAAGTTATTGTAACAAGAAAATTATGTTTCTACAATTCGATTGCAGAAAGGAATATTTGAGTTACAAGTTTAGCGAATGTCTGATGAGTTCTGAAAGTAGTTTCATAACTTGCACCTCCCGGAACACCACTGCAAGTGGAAAGTCCATGAAAATGTAATCGAACCATTTATGACATGGTAAGATCAAAGATGACATAAATAAATTTGCCATTATCCCTTTTAAAGAGTGATGCTTTAGAGACTGCGGCTTTTACACTGAAAAGAGCTCCATCGGGTCTGTTGAAATGACACCATGGTATGGTACGCCCAACCATGTTATATCTTTTCTTAAACATTTGGAATATGGGGCTTGTGTAAAAGGTTACAAACCTATTCCAAATCAGACAAGTGCTACTTTGTAGGTTATCCCAAGTCATTGGGTATTCCTCCCTCACTATACCGAGGCAAATAGGTTTGCCACAAAGAACGGTATGCTTTTTGAAGAAAATGGTTCTTTCAAAAAGGTGAGTGGGAGAATAATGCAACTCGACGAGATACCAGTATCTCCGTCATCAGGTCAAAGGAAAGAGACCTTGGAAGTAATTCCAGAGTTTCCTACTATGACTGATACGGAAGTCTCTACAATAAAATGTATGGACTTCGGTCGAACTTGCAGCTAAACCACGTAGGCAAGGCTCGTGCAAACCTCTCAGGTGCGCAAACGAGATATTGTTGTTAGACAACAGTATACCTACGATACACAAGGAAGCGTTGATGGGCCCTGACTCCGGAATTGGCTAAATGCCAATACAATCCGAGATAGTCTCCATATAAATGTTTCAAGATTAAAACCTTGATACACCTTTCGAAAGACTTAGAGTCTAACGAATTTTATGGAACTAAAAACTGATACGGGTAAAAATGTTTTATCCATAAAGCTCGACTTGTTGCAATAACGAGTTCAAGGAGTTGACTACGATGAGGTTGTTTCATCGTAGCGATGCTTAAAGTCGGTTCGGGTTGAACTAGCAATTAATACATATTTCAATCATGAGATATGAAACAAAGGATGACAAAAGGATTTCCATCTGATGGAAATAAACCAAGGACTTGCATGTGTTACAGTCCAAGGTATTTTGTCATTCCAGAGGATGCTAATAAGTATGCAAACTTCAGAGTTCCAGCAATGGACAGAAGAGAGCAAAATGGAGTTGGAATCTTCGTGTTTTGATGAAATGGTCAAAGGGGTTTGACTTCATCAATGGGTAACGAAGATGCTTATGATTCAAGAAAGTAAGTGGGAGCATAATAAAATTTCTAAAAACGTTGTGTGCTTGACACATTGTTAATTGGAAATAAATTTCTTGACACGAATTAGGACTTCATTTGAAAATAGTTTTTCGATGAAGTGCTTGGGCAAAATAGCCTTTATATTAGGCATGATGATCTATGGAGATAGATTTACCTAATGGGGCTAAGCAATAAATACATATTGACAAGATGCTAAAACTTTTTAGCATTTAAAACGCCAAGGAGAGATTCTTGCCGAAGTCACATGGAAAGAGTTTTTGCGAGACTCGGTGTCCCAAAAACACTGATGAGCAAAATACATGATGGAGATTCCACACACCTTCGTGTTTGGATTAATCATGTATTCCATGGTATGTAAAACAACCAGATATGTCCAATACTCCAAAGATGTTGCGAGTATAGATACCAAAGTGATCAAAAGTACTGATCATGGGACAACAGTGAAAAAGGGTCATTGAGTACTATAGTAGCACTGATGACATGTTTTCTCGCAACCGGAAATCATGAAGAGTTCGTTGTAAAAGGTTACATCGATACAGTCTTCATCTTTTCTCCATGCGATTTTCGATTTAAATTTAAGGGTTTTGTGCAATACACAATATGGTGGCACGGTAGTTGGAAATTGTTCCAAACAAGATACTGAGGCGAATTTTATAACAAAGGCTAAGTATGTTGACGCTTTAGAAGCGACAAAGAAGTTGTTGAATCATATAGTTCATTCATGAACTTAGTATGGTTCCAAGAAGGCTTGGTCAATGGGACACTATTGCAGATAGTTGCTCCATAGCTCAGTCTGAGGAATCAGGTTTCGACCAATGATTCACACATATACAAAGCAAGGTGTACACAAAATATGAATTTTGTGAAAGCGTGAAAACGCGAGGATATGCAAAGATACACACGGATCTGAAGTCGTCAGATCCGTTGGACATCAGGCTATACCACATGCGAAGCATATTTTACACCAATGTGCCATAGGTGTAAAGTGCATTAACATTAACTAGATTATTGACTCTAGTGCAAGTGGGAGTCTGTAGGAGATATGCCCTAGAGGCAATAATAAATGTTATTATTTATCTCCTTGCTCATAATTATGTTTATGTTCCATGCTATAACTACTGTGGTTCCCGAGCCCGTATATCCATAAAGGCTCTGGGGAAAACCCATGTGCACGTGTGGAATAATAAACGGTAAAAAGTATTCCTAGTCTTGCCTCTAAGACTAGCTCAAGTGTTGCATGATGATTATGTTTTCCCAATCATGGGCATGTCTATGCCAGCAGCTTTGAGGGCACAATGTTAGAAGAACATTTGTGTTGAATCGACCCGATTGATGTTATGCTATGAGATTCATTCGTCATAAGTTTATGGTTAATAACACAGAGATGGTTAACGTTTGCATAATTCCTCAGACCATGAGAGTATCGAGTTTCTTCATGCTTGATTCATGAACTTTGGGGTTTGTTAAACGTCATCCGTAACTGGATGGCTATTACGGCGGCTTACGGGTTCATGGGAAAGTATGTCAAGTAACTTGATAGCTCAAGATTGGGATTTGCTTCTCCGACGATGGAGAGATATCTCTGGGCCCTCTCGGTGTTACGGTATCCATCATCGTCTGGCCAGACACTTTGTGATTTGATCACGGGGATGCCGGAACACGGTAACGAGAAAAGAGAACAATACCGGTAACGAGGTGACTAGCATAGTGGACAAGTTGTTGATCCACGGGAATGCCAACATGTCTCACCTCGGGTATTTGTAACATATCGCGAAGCAACAGGAATAGCACACGGCAACTGGAGGTTCACTCGAATATTCATTCGTGTGGGTATAGGGGTCAATATGGGTGTCCACGGCTCCGATGTTGATCATTGATCGGAACGGGTTTCCGTGTCATGTCTATACTTCACCGAACCTATAGGGTCACACGCTTAAGGGTCATCTATCTGCTGAATACTAGACAGGGAGTCTGAGAGAAAATCACCGAAAAAGTTTCGGACACCGAAAAGTTTCGTACAGCGGAAAAGTTCCGTAGAGAGAGGTCACCAGATGAGTTCCGGTGAAACTGAAAAGTTGTTTCAGGGGATACCATTAAGTCAAAATGGTTTCGGCACATGCCTGATAATTCTTGGAGGATGCCAGAATTATTCTGGAAACTTCTGGGAATTTTCTGGAAGAAAAACCGGAAATGTTCCGAGGCTGCCGGAACCGCATCAGATGCTTTTCGCAGATGAAATCACTAAACTGGAATTGTTCCAGAACGCGTTGAAAATTATTTTAGTGTGTACTAGAAATGTTCTAAGCCCACATAAATATTTTCAGTTCGAACGGACGCTGAAAAATGTCGTCGTGAATAGTGAAAGTGCTTTTTGGGAATTTTATGGAAAGCACCTTTTGGGAAATTTCCCAAAAGGCTTCTAGAAGCCTTAGGCACTAAGGAAGCCCCCTTAGGGGGGCCCCCCCAAGGGGTGGCCAGCCATGGAGGGTGGAGCTCCATGGAGCTCCACATGGCACTCCTTTTTGCTTTATTCTTTATGTAAATGACATAAAGTGGGGGTACTTTTGGTATTTGTGAATGCCAACTTTACCCCTTGGCTTTCCTATAAATAGAGGAGAGTGGGCTGCCCACAACTCCATCCCTTCTCACATACAAGTGCCATTGCAATGATCTGGCTTCTCTCTCCCTCCCCGCGAAATAGTTTCGTAGAGCCGAAAGGCTGTCTAGGTTCCGATGGGAACTAGTTCTGGACGGCGAAGCCCTGCCGGATAGATGACACCGTATGTGTGCAACTCTGTAGAGAGGTCGTAGTTTCGATCTTAGTGCCCGAGGGGCTGTTCGTGAGTGCCTCCCGAAGGGCTGTCCAAGTGACGGTCCGAGTTCTGTGAGTCCTCCCGAAGGGCTGTCCGAGTGACCGTCCGAGTTTCGAAGGTCCTCCCGAAGGGCTGTCCGCGACACCGTCCGGGGGACTATTCGACCGCCTCCCGGAGGGCTGTCCGGGGCGCGGATGAGGGTATACATCCTCGCGGTTGGGAGGTTGTAAATCCTAGCTGCGGGGATCTGCACCGCCGATCGTCATCGACTCTACTTCCGCTGCGCTACGAGTCGGTAACGAAAATGATCAAACCTTGTATGCAGTCTCCATAGTGGTCCTGGGCTGGTGCGTAGGTCGGAAAATTTTTGTTTTCTGCTGCGTTACCCTACACTTGGGCGCGCCCCCCTGGCTTGTGGGTGCCACGACGCTCCACCGACCTCAACTCCAACTCCATATATTCACGTTCGGGGAGAAAAAAACCAGAGAGAAGGATTCATCACGTTTTACAATACGAAGCCACCGCCACCTCCTGTTCTTCCTTGGGAGGGCAGATCTGGAGTCCGTTCTGGGCTCTGGAGAGGGGAAATCGTCGCCATCGTCATCATCAACCATCCTCCATCACCAATTTCATGATGCTTACCGCCGTGTGTGAGTAATTCCATCGTAGGCTTGCTGGACGGTGATGGGTTGGATGAGATTTATCATGTAATCGAGTTAGTTTTGTTAGGGTTTGATCCCTAGTATCCACTATGTTCTAAGATTGATGTTGCTATGACTTTGCTATGCTTAATGCTTGTCAATAGGGCCCGAGTGCCATGATTTCAGATCTGAACCTATTATGTTTTCATGAATATATATGTGTTCTTGATCCTATCTTGCAAGTTGTAGTCACCTACTACGTGTTATGATCCAGCAACCCCGGAGTGACAATAGTCGGGACTTCCCGGTGATGACCGTAGTTTGAGGACTTCATGTATTCACTAAGTGCTAATGCTTTGGTCAGGTTCTCTATTAAAAGGAGGCCTTAATATCCCTTAGTTTTCATTAGGACCCCGCTGCCACGGGAGGGTAGGACAAAAGATGTCATGCAAGTTCTTTTCCATAAGCACGTATGACCATATTCGGAATACATGCCTACATTATATTGATGAATTGGAGCTAGTTCTGTGTCACCGTAGGTTATTACTGTTGCATGATGAATGCCATCCGACATAATTATCCATCATTGATCCATTGCCTACGAGCTTTTCACATATTGATCTTTGCTACGTTACTTTTCTGATTGCCACTGTTACGATTGCTACAAAACTGCTACTGTTACTTTTGCCACCGTTGTCGTTACTTCCATACTACTTTGCTACTAAATACTTTGCTGCAGATATTAAGTCTTTCAGGTGTGGTTGAATTGACAACTCAGCTGCTAATACTTGAGAATATTCTTTGGCTCCCCTTGTGTCGAATCAATAAATTTGGGTTGAATACTCTACCCTCGAAAACTGTTGCGATCCCCTATACTTGTGGGTTATCAAGACCTTTTTCTGGTGCCGTTGCCGGGGAGCATAGCTCTATTCTCTGAGTCACTTGGGATTTATATCTGTTGATCACTATGAAGAATTTGGAAGGTACCAAAACTAAGATCCATCCCTCTACTACGAGGGGAGGTAAGAAACTCCCATCTAGCTCTGCACTTGATTCACCTTCTTTTTTGAGTAAGCTTGCGACACCTACACCTGCTAGTAATTCTGATATGTCGCAAGTAATTGATGATGGCACTTCTGCTATGCATGATGCTTATGATGGTACTACTGCTTTGCTTGATGATACTGTGCCACTAGGTGAATTTCTTGATGAACAACTTGCTAGGGTTAGAGAAAATGAAATTACTGAAACTGATGATATTATTGAAACTGAAGATTATGATTCTCCCCCTAGATATGAAATGCCTGTTGTACCTAAGAATATTATGGATGAAGAAACTGCTAGAGACTTTTTTGCTTGCAATGATAGAGAGGATCTCAAGAAATTGTTAGCTAAGCTAAAGGAAAAGTCTTTGAATACTAGAATGCAATATGATCCTAAGTTTGCTACTTCACCTATCTTTGTTACTGATAAGGATTATGAATTCTCTGTCGATCCTGAGTTAATTACTTTGGTTGAATCTGATCCTTTCTATGGTTATGAATCTGAAACTATTATGGCACATCTTACTAAATTGAATGATATAGCCACCCTATTTACTCATGAGGAAAAAATCCTCTATTACTATATTCTTAAATTATTTCCTTTCTCGTTAAAGGGTGATGCTAAGCTTTGGTTTAATTCTTTTGCTCCTGGTTGTGTGCGTAGTCCCCAGGATATGATTTATTATTTCTCTCAAAAATATTTTCCTACACATAAGAAACTAGCTGCTTTAAAGGAAATATTTAACTTTGTGCAAATTGGAGAAAAGAGTCTCCCACAAGCTTGGGAGAGGCTTCTCCAATTACTTAATGTTTTGCCTGATCATCCTCTCAAGAAAAATGAAATACTTGATATCTTTTATAATGGACTAACCGATGCTTCTAGGGACCACCTAGATAGTTGTGCTGGTTGTGTTTTCAGGGAACGAACTGTTGAACAAGCTGAATTGCTATTGAATAATATATTGAGTAATGATAATGATTGGACACTTCCTGAACCAACTCCTAAGCCAACTCCGAAGAAAAGAGGTATTCTATTCCTCAGTCCTGAAGATATGCAAGAGGCAAAGAAATCTATGAAAGAAAAAGGTATTAAAGCTGAAGATGTTAAGAATTTACCTCCTATTGAAGAAATACATGGTCTTGATAACCCGACACTGGTAGTAGAGGTAAACTCTCTTTTTAGATTTGATGAAGGTGATATTCCTCATAATAAGTCTGCTAGTCAATGCTTGGATGAGTTTGATAATTTTATTGTTAAACAAGAAAATTTCAATGCTTATGTTAGTAGACAATTGAAACGTAATGCTCACATGCTTGACCACTTGGGTGATTATATGAGTAGAACTATTAATGATCTTAAGCTTATCAGTAAACATGCTTCCATGGTTAGAACCCAAGTAGAACAAGTACTTAAGGCACATGATGATTTGCTTAATGAGTTGAATAGTAAGAACAATGATAATGCTGTTAGGGTTATGACTAGAGGTGGTAAAATGACCTAGGAACCTTTGTATCCTGAGGGTCATCCTAAGAGAGTTTAGCAAGACTCTCAGAGAATTAATACTGATGCATCTAGTCTTAGTAATAAAAATAAAAAGAAAACTGATAGGACTTTGCATGCTTCTAGTGAACCTGTTATAGACACACCTGAGAATCCAAATGATATTTCTATTTCTGATGCTGAGACACAATCTGGTGATGAACATGAACCTAGTGATAATGTTAATGTCGATGCTCAACCTAGTAATGATAATGATGTAGAGATTGAACCTGCTGTTGATCTTGATAACCCACAATCAAAGAATCAACGTTATGATAAGAGAGACTTCGTTGCTAGGAAACATGGTAAAGAAAGAGAACCATGGGTTCAGAAACTCATGCCCATTCCTCCTAAACCATCCAAGAAAAAGGATGATGAGGATTTTGAGCGCTTTGCTGAAATGATTAGACCTATCTTTTTGCGTATGCGTTTAACTGATATGCTTAAAATGCCTCCTTATGCTAAGTATATGAAAGATATTGTTACAAATAAAAGAAAGATATACCGAAGGCTGAAATTTCCACCATGCTTGCTAATTACACTTTTAAGGGTGGAATACCAAAGAAGCTTGGAGATCCAGGAGTACCAACTATACCATGCTCCATTAAAGGAAACTATGTTAAAATTGCTTTATGTGATCTTGTAGCCGGTGTTAGTGTTATGCCTTTCTCTTTATATCGTAGACTTGAATTGAATAAGTTGACACCTACTGAAATCTCTTTAAAAATGGCTGATAAATCAACTGCTATACCCATCGGTATTTGTGAGGATGTGCCTGTTGTGGTTGCAAACGTTACTATCTTAACGGACTTTGTTATTCTTGATATTCCCGAGGACGACAGTATGTCGATCATCCTTGGTAGACCCTTTTTGAATACTGCAGGGGCTGTTATTGATTGCAATAAAGGCAATGTCACTTTTCATGTTAATGGTAATGAGCATACGGTACACTTTCCGAAGAAACAACCTCAAGTTCACAGTATCAATTCTATTGGAAAAATTTCAACTATTACTATTGGAGGCTTTGAATTCCCTCTCTCTACTGTCAAAAAGAAATATGATATTCTTATTGTTGGGGACATGCATATCCTCGTTGAGGTAACTTAGTGTTATTCGAAAATTCTCCAGTTCCATATTATTCGAAAGAAGTTTGTTAACAAGACTTGATCAACCTTGTTAATGGATTCCTTTTGATGAGCATGGGATGGATGAATTTAGAAGGCACAACCTTCTGTACCCATCTCTTACTTTCTGTTATTTAGATTAAATAAAGCAAAAATAGTATTTTCTGTCTATTTTTTGAATTATCTGTGCAATAAAAAAAGTCCCGAAAATAAAAGTTCTTCAAATGCCCTGAAAATTTAGTATGATTTTTTATAGAATATTTTAGAATTTCTTGCACTGAGAATGCACCAGGGGGCTGCACCAGTGGACCACAAGGGTGGAGGGCGCGCCCCCCTACCTTGTGGGTCCCATGTAGGCCCCCCTCACTTATTCCAGCACCCATCCACTTCGTCTTCCTCCAGAAAAAATCATCCCAGTGCTCAAACCCATGTTCTAGCTCTTTTTGCTGCCATTTTCGATCTCCTTGTGTAAAGCTCCATTTGCAATACTGTTTTGAGGGATTGTTCTTCGGTATGTGACTCCCCCAATGGTCCAATTAGTTTTTGTTCTAGTGCTTTATTTATTGCAAATTTTTGCTGCTGTGGTGACCTTGTTCTTGAGCTTGCATGTCAGATTTATGTGGTCCAAAGTAGTTTTGATGTATGATATAGCCTCTAGACACTTGTAGGAGTAGTTGCTATTAGTTTTGTTTAGTTTGGTTCACTTCTATTTTTAAGTCACTAAAAATTTCAGAAATTTTCAGAGAAAATGATGAGGAGATTGTTAAGAGGCTCTTCAAGTTGGGGTTCTAAAGAAAAGGAAAATGGAGAGAAGAAGAAGCCCAAGTACAACCTTCCTCGCACCGCGGAAGTTCGGCCGTGTGAATGGCCATGTGATGCATTCTTGGAGGCGGCCGAAATTTATGAGGATTTCTATTATTTGGTTGGGAATGCAGGCATCATCGACTTTCTCCACGATAAGTGTGATCAGTACCTCTTACTCACTAATACTTTCGTGCAAAATTTTTACTTTCATGCTAGGAGATCACCACCCACGGTAGAATTTTATTTATATGATGAGCATAAGGAGATGACGCTTTATGACTTTTGTGAGGTTTGAAAATTACCTTATGAAGGTAGCGTC
The DNA here is from genome assembly GCA_011799875.1 of Thinopyrum elongatum. NCBI lineage: Eukaryota > Viridiplantae > Streptophyta > Magnoliopsida > Poales > Poaceae > Thinopyrum > Thinopyrum elongatum. The sequence continues at coordinate 549,765,437 of CM022300.1, read as the reverse complement.
GATGAGCCACGTCCTAGAGATGTGGAAGATTTTATTGATGAAGTTACCGTAGGGGAAAGGAGAAAGGTGTCGGAAGCGAGAGTGGCTAGTTTACATTTTCCTGTTTTGCGCTATTACTCATTATTTGGGGGGGAGATGTTTAATTGGTCGCGGGGAGAGTGGAGGCCTTAGTGCTCCTGACCTTGCTATTTTGCGCCATGCTTTACTTCGTGATAAAACTTTTAGTTTGGGCGCTATGGTTGCTCGATGGTTGAGTTTAAACCGTACGAAGGGTCCTATCTTTGGAGGTATCTATGCCTCTCGCCTTGCTAAACGCTTCGAGATACCCATTAGGCATGATGAAAAAGAGGAGAAGCTGCTGCCCACTATATACTTAGATTATGAAAGTATGGTAGCACATGATTTTATTAAGAAAGACGATGACAAGAGACTCATCTATAACCTGGTATTTAGCGAGAAGACTTGTCAGATTATTACCTTGCCTGCACCTTCTTTGTTCGATATTCATCCAGGCAGGTCCTTCATCATGCCCATGGACATTTACGCATACTGGGAGGGGACACGGTCTCCAGTTCCTGAGCTAGAGCCATCACCTGATCCGTATTAGGAGTCTATTTATCAGTGGGAGCCGCAGGAGCTCGCTAACCAGTGGAACCCCCAGGATCCTCCTCGGTACACTGGAGAGGGTCACTTTGATCCATGGGCCTAAACCAACTTAGGCCAAAAGCCTAAGCTTGGGGGAGTACGTATTTTTCACCGACATTACATTCATGTTCACACACTCATTCCAGTTGTCGGTGTTCATACTTTTTCATTGTATTATCCATGTTAGTTTACTTTCTTTTTCCCGCTTTCTTCTTCTGTGTTGGAAAAACTTTGAGAAAAACAAAAAAAAAAAAAATTAGTTATAGCTTATTTCCCTACCATGCTTAGTAGTAGTATTAAAGAAAACCCAAAAAGATTTCTCGTTCTTCTTTTGCTTGTTGGGAGCTTTCCCGTGTAAATAGTTTTTCTCGTTCTTGTTTTGCTTTCTTCAGAAAAACAAAAACTCCAAAAACATTTCAGTGTGTTTCTTTGAAATTCCTTTTCTTTTCTTTGGGGGTCGAGAGGAGACCACGATGAAAATGTTGAGTGGCTCTCATATGCATTATTGTTGATCTAACAAAGAGCCCGTATTACCTTGTCTTCTCCTTTAAATAAATGTTTGCAGATTCCAGCTTAGTCCAATGCACGTGCTCTATTATTATTATTCACATTGTTCGGTCGTGCAAGTGAAAGGCAATAATGACGATATATGATGAAATGACTGGGATGAGGAAAAGCTGGTATGAACTCGACCTGTCTTGTTTTTGTAAATATGATTAGTTCATCGCTCCTGATTCAGCCTATTATGAATGAAACATGTTTGCAGTGACAATTAGAGATTATAGTTACTCATGCCATGCTTAATTAGCTAGGAGTTTATAATGGTTTACCTTGCGTGCCAACAGGCTTTTAAAATGGTTGTGATGTAGTATGATAGGATGGTATCCTCCTTTGAATGATTTGAGTGGCTTGACTTGGCACATGTTCACACATGTAGTTGAAAACAAAATCAACATAGCCTCCACGATATTTATGTTCATGGTGATTTATATCCTACTCAATGCATGTTTATGATTGTTGTCGCTCTCTAGCTGGCCGCTCCCCAGTCTTTTGCTAGCCTTCACTTGTACTAAGCGGGAATACTGCTTGTGCATCCACTTCCATAAACCCAAAGTTATTCCATATGAGTCCACCATTCCTTCCTATATGCGGTATTTACCTGCCGTTTCAAGTAAATTTGCATGTGCCAAACTCTAAACCTTCAAATGATAATCTGTTTTGTATGCCCGAATCGCTCATGTGGCGACTGGGGGCTATCAGTATCTTCCATGCTAGGTTGGTTATTCTCACGATGAGTGGACTCTGCTCATCATTCACGAGAAAATGGCTGGTAATCGGGATGCCCAGTCCCATGCTCAAATAAAATCAAAATAATTTAAAACAAAACTCCCCCAGGATTGTTGATAGTTGGACGGTACCCGTTGTTTCGGACCAGCCGTGGAGTGTGCTTGTTGGTTGAGGGGGAGTAAAAACTTTAACATTCTGTTTGGGAACCACCTATAATGTATGTAGCATGGGAGATACCGAGATCTCTTGGTCGTTATGTTGACAATAAAAGCATACCGCTCAAATTATATTCATCTCTGTTTCAAAAAAACTCGAGCTCTGGCACCTCTGCAAATCCCTGCTTCCCTCTACGAAGGGCCTATCTATTTACTTTTATTGTTGAGTCATCATTCTCTTATAAAAAGCACCAGTTAGAGAGAACCACTGTCATTTGTATGCGTTGTTATTAATTGATATTGAGTATGACTGTGACTGGATCTCTTTTACCATGAATTACAATGTTTAGTCAGTCCTTGATCTTCAGGGGTGCTCTGCATTTATGTTTTGCGGTCTCAGAAAGGGCTAGTGAGATACCATCTTGCTATATCATATCATGATTATTTTGGAAAAGTGTTGTCATCCGAGATTTATTATTATTACTTGCTAGTTGATTATGCCATTGATATGAGTGAATGTGAGACCTAAATGTTATTGTGAATGTGGTTAGTTCATAATCTTTCCTGAAAACCTGAATGCTGGCTATACATATTTGCAACAACAAGATCAAACAGAGTTTGTAAATTTTTTTCTTTATCACTTTCAGTTAGTCAACTGAATTGCTTGAGGACAAGCAATGGGTTAAGCTTGGGGGAGTCGATACATCTCCATCGTATCTACTTTTCCAAACTCTTTTGCCCTTGCTTTGGACTCTAATTTGCATGATTTGAATGAAACTAACCCGGACTGACGCTGTTTTCAGCAGAATTGCCATGGTGTTATTTTGTGTAGAAATAAAAGTTCTCGGAATGACCTGAAACTTCACGGAGAATATTTTTGGAGTAAATAAAAAATATTGGCGAAAGAATCAACCGAGGGGGACCCACCACCTGTCCACAAGGGTGGGGGGCACGCCCTACCCCCCTGGGTGCGCCCCTGGCTTGTGGGTCCCACGACGCTCCACCAACCTCAACTCCAACTCCATATATTCACGTTCGGGGAGAAAAAAATCAGAGAGAAGGATTCATCACATTTTACGATACGGAGCCGCCGCCACCTCATGTTCTTCCTCGGGAGGGCAGATCTGGAGTCCGTTCGGGGCTCTGGAGAGGGGAAATCGTCGCCATCGTCATCATCAACCATCCTCCATCACCAATTTCATGATGCTCACCGCCATGCGTGAGTAATTCCATCATAGGCTTGCTGGACGGTGATGGGTTGGATGAGATTTATCATGTAATCGAGTTAGTTTTGTTAGGGTTTGATACCAAGTATGCACTATGTTCTAAGATTGATATTGCTATGACTTTGCTATGCTTAATGCTTGTCACTAGGGCCCGAGTGCCATGATTTCAGATCTGAAACTATTATGTTTTCATGAATATATATGTGTTCTTGGTCCTATCTTGCAAGTTATAATCACCTATTACATGTTATGATCCGGCAACCCTGGAGTGACAATAGTCGGGACACTTCCCGTTGATGACCGTAGTTTGAGGACTTCATGTATTCACTAAGTGCTAATGCTTTGGTCCGGATCTCTATTAAAAGGAGGCCTTAATATCCCTTAGTTTCCATTAGGACCCCGCTGCCACGGGAGGGTAGGACAAAAGATGTCATGCAAATTCTTTTCCATAAGCACATATGACTATATTTGGAATACATGCCTACATTATATTGATGAATTGGAGCTACTTCTATGTCACCCTAGGTTATAACTGTTGCATGATGAATGCCATCCGACATAATTATCCATCATTGATCCATTGCCTACGAGCTTTTCACATATTGATCTTTGCTATGTTACTTTTACGATTGCTACAAAACTGCTACTGTTACTTTTGCCACCGTTACCGTTAATTCCATACTACTTTGCTACTAAATACTTTTCTGCAGATATTAAGTCTTTCAGGTGTGGTTGAATTGACAACTCAGCTGCTAATACTTGAGAATATTCTTTGGCTCCCCTTGTGTCGAATCAATAAATTTGGGTTGAATACTCTACCCTCGAAAACTGTTGTGATCCCCTATACTTGTGGGTTATCACAACACGACGTCTCAAGGGCAGCTCCTCACATGCAGCCAGCGCTGCCCACATGTGAGGACATGAATACCTTGGGCCTGGTTGTGGAGCAAAGGCTGATTCGGCCGTTCCCCTGTGCCATTCCCGGTGGTGCTTTAAGGTTCGTGCAGGACAACATTTTGATGCGACCTAGGCAACCAAACAAACCATTTTTGTACCACGCGGGTCTGGTTGGTCTGTATGCAGTCAACCAAACACGCCCTAGGTACCCCCACATTCCGAAGCAGGCACCATGTCAGGTTCACATGGCCACATGGCATGCCACTCACTTGATCATGGCCGTTTTTGTTCTATATAGTCCCCGATGGGCGTGGCCGTTGCAGAGTATGTCACATGGGCTCATCAAAGATATTGAAACATGTTTTGGCACTATATATATGCTTCTAAAGTTCTTTTCCTCTATCATACTACTACGTAAGAATAAGAAATGCCTGTTATGTTTTCCTCACTGACATGTATGGACATTACCTCTGATTATAAGATATTGGAATGAGAGGCATTGGGAATTTCACAACATGATGAGAAGAAACACAAGTAGTTGGCTTTATCTGACCACGTGCTTCTCACCAGACCTCAAAAGCCATTACTTCATTTGGAACTCCATTTACAAGGAAAACCTTTAGCAACACAACAAGGGGGCGTACTAGAGCTCTGGGTACTCCCATGTTACACAGTGGAAATACAAGTTAACATGAAACATGCATGATTGAAAGACCATCATAACATTTTTCTGCCATGCCTCTCAATTGACTTGTAGCAGTGATCTCAATAGACTAGCAGCAGTGGTTTCAAGAACATTAATTGGGATTTCATGGATACCAAATTGGTTCAGAAAGACTTGATTCCTTCCTATTTTATGTCCATGTTCCTTCTGAATCAAACCTTTATTTAAAAAATGGTTTTGCAAAAAAGGCATTTCTTCTGGCAAAAGAGTAAGACGAAAGGAGCTAATCAAATGGTTAAGTGGGCTAGAATTTATCAATATAACAAAAATGGTGGTTTATGTATTAAAGATTTGCTTTAGCAAAATATTAGCCTTTTCGTAAAATGGTGGTGGAAACTAGAAACAAAAGAAGGCTTGTGGCATAAAACTTGTTCGTTTTAAATACTTTTGGAACAATATTGTAGCCACTACCAAGGCCAGGTTCTCTGATTCTCCTTGTTGGAAAGCCATATGAAAGTACAAAATGTTTACATTGCTAGGACAATAGTGAATATTGATAGTGGTGATCAGACTAGAGTATGGCATGACTAGATGTTGATATGAAATCTCTATTTCATGAGTTGTTTGTCATATGCCAAAAGCAGGATTGGACTTTTTTTGATCTTGTAGCTGTAGATTATGACATTCATTTTAGGAAAAATATTGGTGGGATGAATATCTTGATTTGGGGTATTGATAATTGAGTGGCCAACATTACGTATCCTCATTCCTGAACCATTAGTTGCGGTGTGGACTTGATCATGCCCACGGTATTTTTCATGCATGGTCATCTTTTTCGATTCTCCAGTGATGTGTTCCGTGGCACCTATGTCGATGTACCTGTTGGTGTACATTCCAAAGGATGTATCTGTTGCTACTGCAACTCGTCTCTTTTGAGACTTATCTTTAGCATAAAGCCAACGACATTCCTTTGCTATACGATTAATCCTTTACAAATTTGACACTTGTCTTCATATTCTTCATACCGTTAGAAAAAAATCCTCGAATAAAGAAGTGAGCATCTTGGTTATTTTTCCACTTCATCAAAAGCATCAGACCAGCGAGTGGGGTCGTCTTGTGGTGCTTTTGGGGGGGGGGGGGGTGGAGGCAGTGGCGCCTACTACTAGCCACCTGAGGATTGGGGTCCACAGAGGGATCCACCAGAATTTTCGGACATACTCGATAGAAAAAAGGGTAATTTCTCAAGGTGGATGGGGTATTGTATAAACATATGACCACTTTAGCTTGACAACAAAATGGATTCATGCCTCAACCACAACCTTCTTAGGCATCTTCAACCCAATATATTGCATCGATTTTGTGAGAGGGTATATTCAGCGGAACTATTTCTCACTATAGCTTATTATTTTTTGAATGATGGTAGGATTAGAAGGCGGTATTACAAGTCATAACCCCAGATGAGGAATGCACCACATAAAATGAATGCCAAAAAAAGAAGAAAAAAAAGTTCTTCTCGGTTTATCGAGGAAAACTGGACGAAAACCGCCTAGCTCGACTAGGCCTAAAGCATGAGAATACACGCTAGAAGGCCAACGCCCCACAACTCTCCCGGCTGGGCTCTCAACGCCTCCACCGCTACTGAAGTACACATCGAAAACTTTGCATCAATCCATGCTTCCACAAGCATATCCGTGAAAACTGACGATGTTGAAGAGGAACGCTATATCCGATAGAGGAAACATGTGCAGATTCAATCCCGTGAGGTTGGCTGACGTAACTCGTTTGACGCACCTTGCATATGAAGGCTGTTTTTTCTGCTCTCCCAGAGATGTCATGCAGGCCACCGCCGACCACCTCCACGAGCCTTAAGTCCCTTTGGCCAAGGTTAACACCAAAACATTTCCATCAAGAGAAGCATGGTGCCGAGCAAATCCAATGACATCGACATCCGTTGATGTGAAGTATCGTATCACGTGAATCCCCTGAAGTATGTTGGAAAAGGGGGAGGATTGAAACATGTAAACGATGCCTTTAGGCACTGCCATTGATAAATCTGGCTGTAGTCGGAGTATGACTTTCACAGGCAACCTCTTCCGCCCATACACATCACCTAGCTAGTGCAACCTCCCTACCACCTCCACGACATGCAACATAGCGCTACATGTCACCTTGTGTAGCTGAGCCACGGTATGCTGCAAGGGCCTACTGCAGCAGGCCCGTAGAAACCTAGATCAGGCCTTGCGAGCTTCGGATCATGCTCCTAGGCCCAAACAGAGCCTCTGCGCCATCCTCCTCAAGTAGAAAGCAACCAGCATAAACTGGAGAAACCACGATGCATGGCCGCCATTCCCAGTGACCCGCGCTCCCTTCTCACAATGCATAGGCAGGAGCGCAAGCCAACACACACAAGTATGTGCACACAACCCTCCGTAGACCCACCGCTCCGCGGCAACACATCCCCCACTCGTGCGCTCCACCGTGCTTGCTCACACACATGTGGGTGTAGCTGCATCGGTCCTCCCCTTTGTTGCGCACACCTATGAGCACACCAGATCCGTGCTGCCCCACGCCAGCGACTAGTTGTGTCACGCCCTCCCGCCGTCGCACAAACTAGCGACCGCTCCGCCTGCAAGCATCCAAAATCCAAACTACGCCATGTTGATCCCCACATCTCCATCAGCGAGCCTTCCCCATGCCGCTCGTGGTCCTTGCAAAATGGGGAAGGCCCTGCCACCGCCAATGTCGCATAGGCTTTGCCCGGCAGCGCCCACCAGTGGCTGCAAGATGGTAGGTGGTGCTGGCGGCGACGATTTAGTGTTCCTTCCAGGCCGCTGCAGGGAGCAACATGTGACCATGGGCATGCTCTATACATTTATATCTAGACTGTGTTTTTCATAATATAGCTTATTATTTGATCAAGGAAATATAGGATTAGCCGCTGTGGTCCGGAGAGGACCAAGGGAAAACATGATGGCAAGCACATGTTATGATTTTCAGGTCAACTACTCAGTAGCAGAGAGAAAAAAGGCGCTCGCCCCATGTCACCTCACTAGTTGTCGGGGTTGCCGCCCCTACCTTCTTCCCCTCCGTCTCCACTGGAGGATGTCGCCCAGGTTAGCCCGAGTGACTGACTGTGGTGTCTGGGGCTCTCCTCCCTTTTCTCGCATTGGTGGGGTGAAGCGGTGCCTCTTGGAGCGCGGAGGTGCGACCAAGGTCTGGGAAATGGTGAAGCGTCGGTTGGCTCCCGACGAAGGCTTACGGCGATAGCGTGGGCTGTGTGGCTGTTGGGTGGTGGCAGCGGGGTGGAGGGCTTGGTTTTACGACTCGGGGGAGGTAACATGAACGTGCATCATCATCTGGTCAGATCTGTCCAAATTTGGCGCTAGGAGGCCAGTGTGTGGCACGGGGGCTGTCGAGCTTTCTGTTGTGAGGTGAACGGCGGTAGAGTGGTGCTAGCTGTCATGCGGGTGATGGCTGGTCGTCATTCTTGCAGTCCACGACAACACAGAATTTGTGTTGCATGGGGTCTTCTGAGCAGTGATGGTGCAGCGTGGCTGCTGGGGTGTGGCATTGGTGCGATCTTGGTTGTTGGCTTGATCTGACAGCTGGCGCGGATCTAGTCTGTGGTGGTGAATGACATCCATCGACAAGCAGATACGAGGGTCGACTTGTGCGCACTTGTACTTGACTCCTTGTTGTGCCATTCTCACCTGTTGAGTGATGGAGTCGGTCTGTGTCGGGCTCGACACGCACTAACATACCATCGGCTAGATTGGCTTCGATTCTATGGGGATGGCAGCGTTAGAGGTCACCTAGGCCAATGAAGATGTGGCCTAGCTAGGATCGGAGGCTTCTTGGCGACGTCCATCGTCAGTCACTATGTTTGGCCCCCCTCGGTCCATCGGGGTCGACTAGTGACGTAGGCAAGGGCACCTCCCATGACAGGGGCATCGATCCAGACCCAGTCACTGATGCCATGTGGAAGTGGTGCCTTTCGCTGTTCCTACTTTAGTGGGAGTGCCGAGAAGTGGATGGTTGGCGGTGTCTCGGACCATGGATGCTGGAGTGGCCCCGGATGGCGGTCCCCATGGTTGGATCTATAGACGATACCATGGCGATGGTGGTGGCTATGTCTCTTGGTCGTCATGATGGCAAGGGTGTAGTGGCGGGTGACTCGGGCTTGTTCTGTGTCACGGCAGTGGTGATGCCCAGAACCAGATCTGTAGGCTTGTGCTCGTCGTGGATACCCTGGGTGCCTTGTTGTGGCACCCGTGAGCTGCCGAGCGGGTGTCGTTATCCTTGTGAGGACTTCATTGGGTTCTCTTCTCTGTGTGAGGGATCCGGGTGAAGACCCTTGCCCTTCTCGGATTCGGCAGCAGCAACACTTAGAGCTGTTCTCTCTCCTAAAACAGTTGTTGTGGAACTTAGGTGTCCTATGGTAGGTCGTGACGTAGTTTTCAAATCTACCTATGTTATCTTTTGCCATCATAGTCAAGTGCGTTTATGATGTCCGGCTATACCGTGATCGGCTTTCACTGGTACAGCGAGGTGCTATACAAACGGTTTTTAACCCCTTTCCGCGACGGTGTTCTGAACCATCGCCTAGTGAGTGACTGCGATAGGGGGGTCCTTCCCACACAACCCAGAAACCGTCGGGGATTTGTCCTCTGGCGAGCAATCAAATACGGTTATACGTATAGTTATGCTAAAAAAATACAATTATACAGGACAAATTGTTTCCGGTCATAAGTACATCCCACACAGTCAGTCCCCGCTAAACGTTTCCATTCATATGTACATTCCACACAGTCAATCCAGGGAATACGTTTCCGTTAGTATGTACATCCCACACAGTTAATCCAAGAAGTATGTTTCCGTTCGTATATACATCCCACACAGTCACTCCAAGGAAAACGTTTCCGTTCGCAGGTACATCACACACAATTTTCCCCATTAACTCGTTTGTGATAGCGTTGCCATTGCACATGATATTAACAATTTTATCGTTTGCATTATTGAATGCATCACACACGGTGCGTAGAAGAAACTATGTGGCAAAGGCTGTCCATCACACACACTTTTTATGTGGTAAACGTTTGCGCAAGGTGGCCTAACGCAAACAATTTTCAAGAGGATGTCATGTGTGATTGTTCATTGATCCAACACGGTTTATTCCGAGAAACTGTGTGCGTTGCCTGAGGTCATCGCCCACGATGTTTTCTCAGTAACCGTTTGCAATAGAAAAACCCAATTAGCGGGCTAATTGCCCTATTATTAATAATCTATTTATTAATCTAATTGACATTTCATATTAAGCACACAATATATTTCATTTCCATATTAAGGAAGCAGGATTTCATAATTGAAATACATCAGGGTATAACATCATATAGCTTCAGCACTCAGCTACCCCATTACACAACTACACCAGCACCAAGTTTCACATGCAACTTCTACAACCTTTCAAAATTAGCATCATAGCCGGAACATAGACAGATGAATCTCATCTGGAAAACTGCTGAAGCGGAAGGCGAATATTGAGCCTTCATTGATGTTGAAGGTCTTTGCAACTTTAGGCCAGTGCCTGTGGATGATTGACCGTCCATCCTTCGTCCTCTTCAGGAACACTTCAATATTGAACCATGGGTGTTGTATGAAAATCTTCCTCGCCTCCTGACCATACAGGTGGTTTGAGAGGTAATTATCAGTGAACTGCTTTGAAAAGGCCTGAAAATAAGGATATGCATAAATATCTTCTCCAGATTTGAAATGGCGCAAAGGAATTAAAAAGACAAGGTATAACAATTAGTATCATCCCGTAGTGAACTGATGTCTTCTTCATTGTGCGGACAAAGATCTTGTTGTTTTTTATCGCTAATTTCTTTATCGTAACAATCTTTCTGAGTTTCTTGACTTGACTGATATTAATGGATAACTCATTTTCACATATGCAAAAAGGGTCAAAGAGTGGGTCAAAACCTCTGACAGCAGGACCTACATGTGCAAGACCAAATTGTTAAAAACCTAATATTTAAAAACAAGAAGTGGAAATGTGTGTTATTAACTACAACAGGCCTAATATTTAAAAACAAGCAAACATAGTCATTCAAACTTGTATTGTGCAGGTCTAAGTACACTAGTTATTGGCCCTGTTTGGATCCATGGGTTAGAGTTAGTTTGAGCTAGTTTGGGCTCAAATAGCCCTAAAGTATCCAAACATGAGGGCTAGTTTGAGCTAGTTGCGTCAAACCCACCCAAAACAACTATCCCACCCAAGAGGTGCTGATTGGGGCTAGTTCTCCTAGTGCATTTATTGTCAATCTAACACTGTCATCCAAACACCTCTTTGGCTAGAGTTAATTTAGGGTTAGTCATTGTTTATTATCATTGTTATTTAGGAAACGTAGGATAGCGTAGGATTTATTCTGCCTTGACTTGTACTCCAAGATGACCATGTACTCCTATATATATGCCCACGAGGCTCAAGCAATACAATCAACTATTCCACCAATCTCTCTCTCTCCCTTTTAACTGTCATGAGCTAGAAACTAACTCTAATCTCTAGCTAAGTTAGAGTATCCAAACAGTGCCATTGTTAAATCAAATGGAAAGGCATGTTCAATACTCCCTCCGGTCCTTCTTACTCTGCATATAAGAATTGTCTGAAGTCAAACTTCATAAAGTTTGACTTTATTTATATGAAAAAATATCAACATCTAGCATGCTAAAGTTATACAATATGAAAATTTAAGTCATGACACATGTACTGATATTTATTTCATATTGTGAATGTTGGTATTTTGTTCTATGAACTTGGTCAAACTTTACGAGGCTTGACTTTAGACAAATCTTATATGCGAACTAAAAAGATTCGGATGGAGTACAACATGCTTAACAGCAACCAAATATAGTCATTCATAGAGCTATTGTTAAATTTGGTATTGATGAAATTGAACTGCACAGTTCATACTAGCACATATAGAACATCACACTGTTAATAGCTGAAATAAACAAGGCATACTACGAACAACCAAAGATGGCAATTGAAACTGGACATATGCTAACTACAAACAACCAAACAACCATAAACTGTAGAAAAACAAGGTGTAATGCAAACAACCTAATATAGCAATAAATACTGGACAGGTTCTCACTACAAAAGGGGTTCGAGAAAACAAATCATGGGTTTCCTCACTTTTCACAGATTGGCTCCTCCTCGTGGTCGCCGTCGATGAGGTCTGACTTGCCTGCTGAGGAACCCAGGCCAGCGTCGCAGAACATGTCCTTCAGAAATGACAAAAGGCACTCCATGGTGATGAAGGATGGCAAATTGTTCATAACGAGCCGTAGGAGATCAGCGGCAGGGCCATCGATGAGATCGACAGCTGTCGAACCCGAAGGGTTGGGGGTGCGCAACTTAACTTGTGACATAACCCGCGTCAAGCCGTCGGTGTCAATGACCTTGATGTCGTAGCCGGCATCCTCGACATGCTAGAATACTCTAGCCCGCTGATTGAAAGGCTCAATCCAGGTCCAGTCATTGTCGTCAGCTTCCTCGGCGGCCACCTCGAGCTCCCCGGGAAGCATAGCCGGGCTTAGGCTGCGACGCTCTGGAGTGCGGGAGGGGGTGGGGATGGGAATCTCTGGGAAAGGGGGCGTTTCGCAGGCATCATCTAAGAAACTCAGGGCGGCGAGGGTATGTATATCGGTGGGTAAACTATACGGGTAGACTGGCAGAGGTTGACGATGGAGGCGGCGGTGGCGGTGACCTAGCTAGGTTTGGAGTAAGGGAGGGGTGGTGTGTATGTGTGTGATCGGGGGATTATATTTTGGGTGAGCGAAGGATTTGGGGTGTGTGTGTGTGGAGGGGGTCCAAGGTGGTGTTTGAGGAAATGCTGCGGGTACTGAAAATTTTACTAGGCAGGAGTAAAATGGCGGGGCTACCGAAAATTTGGATCAAGGGATTGAAGTAGAGCGGGGCGGGAGTAACGAACATCACACACGGTTAAAACATAATAATCGTGTGCTATCAAACAGAAAAACACTCCAGCCGAGCAGATATTTTTGAGATTGCGAGGGATGGAGGCTGGAGTAAAATGTTGGGGCTACTGAAAATTTGGATCTACTGATTGAAGCAGAGCGGGAGTAACAGACATCGCACACGGTCCAGACATACTAATCATGTGCTATCAAACAGAAAAACCATCTACGCGGGCAGATATTTTCGAGATAGCGAGGGAGTAGATATTTTCGAGAGGGGGGGAATCCTCATGGAGCCCAATCTACTGTGATCATGTGGGTGACAGGGGCAGGGGCGCGGCACACGGGTAGTCCTAGGGAACAGTGTCTATTTCGTACCCGATCGCAGATGGTTGCTGCGTCCGACTCGTCTGCTGTTTATAAATTTGGCCAAAAAAACGCGGGAAAGGGTCAGAACACGAACACACTTGCATGTGGACCAAATATATGTATGAAAATGGTGGTTTGATGTTCAAATACCCAATGCACAACTTTGATGTGGCACCTGTCGCACAAAGCGCACGTTATTATTGCTAGCCCCCCCCCCCTAAACAGACACACACACACTTGGTGTTGCCGGGAGGGGAATCCTAGCTATGAACGCATGCCCCTAAATAGTTAGGTCTGACATCTCACCGTACCGTAACACAAAACCGAAAGGAGTACATCAACCCCCCTCCCCCCCTTTGCTTCCAATCAAATGTGGACCGTGTGCGGGCCCACAGATGTGTTCTTGTGGTGTTAGATGGGTGAGACCACTTACCAACCACACCTGCGGGTGGCCCAATGTGTGTGTGTGAAAACGATGTGCTATGATATTTAAATAACCAAATCATAAATTTGATGTGGCACATGTGCATCGCAAATTAACCGGGCATCCCCGACCCCACGGAGGTTCATCTAGTACGAAGTAGTACTGTGCCCCCCACCCCCCCCCCCCACACACACTTTGAGTCGGTGGGAGGGGGCATCTCACCAAGGCGTATTGTAAGACTGACCAAGAAGAATCACCACCTTGGTCATATAACCTCTCTTGTTTGTTGGGTCAACGTCATGCATTGACGTTCCACGCGCGGCCCCACAAAATAGGCTAGCTTGTCACCGATAACCATGCGAGGGAGTGCCTGAAGACAACCACTCACTGGTACAGCGAGGTGCTATACAAACGGTTTTTAACCCCTTTCCGCGATGTCATTTGGAACCGTCGCCAAGTGAGTGTGGGTGATAGGGGGGTCCTTCCCACATGACCCAAAAATCGTCGGGGATAGGGAGCCAAGATGCATGTACAGTACTCCTACTCGTTTGTGCTCGCATTGCCATCGCAGTCGGTATTCTGCGGTGCTACATTTATGATGCGTGGCCCATCACAAACGGTTCACTATTATAGAACGTGTATGATAAGCAGATAATCACACACATTCGTTTTTCCCAAACCGTATGCGATAACTAATTAAGAAGATTAGCTAATCATCGTACGAGTGTCGGACAGGATTACGAAGCATCGGGCCGTCGTAACATCGTCGTACACGACAACTATCGCACACGCTTTTCTGTGGTGCAACGTTTACGATGCATACTTCATCAAAAACAGTTCATGGTTGCGAATCGTGTACGATAAGGCAACTATCACAAACGTTTAGTTTGCCCGCACCGTTTGTGATATTGTCTGACATCGCACACGCTTTGCAAACGGCAATTGTGTGCATGCTTGCACACGTTTCCTCTCTGTGAACCGTGTCAGATTATGGTGTATATTGCAAACGTTTGTGTTTTACCAACCGTGTGTGCCGTAACGACCTGGAGAGCGTAATTTCACCGTAATTTAATTGCTGCTATTTCAAATTGTACCGGATTTGAATTTGAATTTGAATGTATGCTATAGCTTTATTCATATCCATCAGGTTCAAACAACCAATGCATTATTCGATTCATAGGTACATATGTTCAAGAATTACATAAGAACCAAATAAAGAATGATGAGTTGTGTTAGATGACAATGTCTGCAGCCATCATGCAGTTTGCTGTTTGCTGTTGTCATGCAGTTGTCTTGGATAAAGTGTAAACAAATAGCTTAATTTCCATCTTTTGACCCATTTTACTAACAATCTTTATCAGCTTCCTCACTTGATGCTGGTTCATCGATATCTCATTTCCCGATACGCAGAAAGGGTCGAAGCGCGGATCTTTACCAATGACATATGTTCCTAAAAGCACCAAGTTAATATTAGAAGCTAAACAGCAATTGCACAATGATGTAGCACAACACTCTTTTATAATATCTTATAACATCCAATATACTCACATATTAGATGAATTAACATCTTATATTATGGGCCGGAAGGAGCTTATTGCATTCTTACAAATTATCGGCTGATTAACTGCTGCTATATCCATGGGTTAGAGTTAGTTTGAGCTACTTCGGACTCAAATAGCCCGAAAGTATATCCAAACATGAGGGCTAGTTTGAGTTAGTTGCATCTAACCCACCCAAAAAAACTATCCAACCCAAGAGGTGCTAATTGGAGCTAGTTCTCCTAGCGCATTTATTGTCAAACTAACCCTGTCATCCAAACACCTCTTTGCATGGAGTTAGTTCAGGGTTAGTCATGAGCTAGAAACTAACTCTAACCTCTAGCTAAGTTGAGTATCCAAACATGGCTATGTTGTTGTTGCCGCTGCTGCTGCTCTTCTACGTATATCTAGACATCATCAGAACATTAAGGTAACACTCTTCCTTGTTGCTATGTAGCCTAGGATTGCATATTTAGACATTAAGTACAGTGCATATTGCTATGTAGCCTCAGATATTTTACATATGGCCCTAGTTAACCTAACGATAAATGGGTTACAGATATATTCAGTTAAAAGTACGATTCACTGATTAGTCCCTTATCAGCCCCCGGCCTATATGGTACCAGCTACCGATATCCTGAACAGTGAGTATATATAAGTCATGGGATGAAACTAACCTCGATGGAAAACAGCAGTCGTTCCCAAAATTGTCCTGTGTAGGTACATCGAGAGGCATGTTAAGCACAACAGGCTAAACATCAACCAAAATTATCCATGGCAGACAAAATAATCTCCAAAAGATAGCTTCAGTGTGCAGGTTTAAGCACGCTAGTAAAGCAGAACAAGTGGAAAGGTGTGTTAAATGCAACAGGCCTAACATTTAATAACAAGCAAACATAGTCATTCAAACTGGTATTGTTCCGGTGTAAGTACACTGGTTATTGTTAAATAAAAATGGAAAGGCGTGTTAACTACAAGATGCAGCAACCAAATGTAGTCATTCATAGTGGTATTGTTAAAACTGGTATTGATGAAATTGAATTGCACAGTTCATACTTGCATATATAGAACATCACGTTGTGAATAACTGGAATAAATAAGGCACACTACGAACAACCAAAGATAGCATTTGAAACTGGAAATATGCTAACTACAAACAACTGAACAATCAAAAAACTTTAAAAGAGGCATATGCTAGCTATAACAGGCTTAACAGCAAGCAAATATATGCATTCCTATCGGTATGTTTAAAACTGGATTGATAAAATGTACTGCACAGTAAATAATTGCACATATAGAGCATCACATTATGTACAACTGAAATAAACAAGTCATACTGCAAACAACCAAATATAGCAATTAAAACTGGACATATTCTCACTACACTAGAAAAGGGACTCGGCAAAACAAATCATGGGTTTCCCCCTGTGAAGAGGCACGGCAAAACAAATCATGGGTTTCCTCACTTGTCACAGATGGGCTTGTTCCCGTGGGAACAGCACGGACCCTGGATGCGCTCCATGTTGTCGCCGATGGGCTCCTACCCTTGGAAGAGCATGGCTGTAGGGTGCCCTCCCTGATGTGGCAGACGGGCTCTTTCCCCTCAGAAGAGCAGATGGGCTCTTTCCCCTTGGAAGAGCCGGAGAGGGTGCCCTCCTCATGGTCACCGTCGATGAGGTCTGACTTGGAAGCTATGGATCCCAAGCCAGCATCGCAGAATGTGTCCTTCAGAAATGACAAAAGGGGCTCGATGGCGATGTAGGATGGCAAATTCTTGACAGCGAGCCAGAGGAGATCAGCGGCGGGGCCATGGATGAGATCGACGGCGGTTGATGAAGAAAATATGCCCTAGAGGCAATAATAAAGTTGTTATTTATATTTCCTTATATCATGATAAATGTTTATTATTCATGCTAGAATTGTATTAACCGGAAACTTAATACATGTGTGAATACATAGACAAAACAAAGTGTCCCTAGTATGCCTCTACTTGACTAGCTCGTTAATCAAAGATGGTTAAGTTTCCTGACCATAGACATGTGTTGTCATTTGATGAACGGGATCACATCATTAGGAGAATGATGTGATGGACAAGACCCATCCGTTAGCTTAGCATAATGATCGTTAAGTTTATTGCTATAGCTTTCTTCATGACTTATACATGTTCCTCTGACTATGAGATTATGCAACTCCCGAATACCGAAGGAACACCTTGTGCGCTATCAAATGTCACAACGTAACTGGGTGATTATAAATAAGCTCTACAGGTGTCTCCGAAGGTGTTTGTTGGGTTGTCATAGATCAAGATTAGGATTTGTCACTCCGTGTATCGGAGAGGTATCTCTGAGCCCTCTCGGTAATGCACATCACTATAAGCCTTGCAAGCAATGTGACTAATGAGTTAGTTATGGGATGATGAATTATGGAACGAGTAAAGAGACTTGCCAGTAACGAGATTGAACTAGGTATGATGATACCCGACAATCGAATCTCGGGCAAGTAACATACCGATGACAAAGGGAATAACGTATGTTGTTATGCGGTTTGACCGATAAAGATCTTCATAGAATATGTAGGAGCCAATATGAGCATCCAGGTTCCGCTATTGGTTATTGACCGGAGAAGTGTCTCGGTCATGTCTACATAGTTCTCAAACTCGTAGGGTCCGCACGCTTAACATTCGATGACAATTTGTATTATGAGTTATGTGATTTGATAACCGAAGTTTGTTCGGAGTCCCGGATGAGATCGGAGACATGACGAGTAGTCTCAAAATGGTCGAGAGGTAAAGATCGATATATTGGAAGGCTATATTCGGACATCGGAAATGTTCCGAGTGATTCGGATATTTTTCGGAGTACCGGAGAGTTACGGGAATTCGCCGGGGGAAGTAGTGGGCCTTAATGGGCCATACGGGAAAGGAGAGAAGGGCCTCAAGGGGTGGCCGCGTGCCCCCCCATGGGCTGGTCCAAATTGGAGTAGGAGGGGGCGGCGCCCCCCTCCTTCCTTCTCCCCTCTTCCTCCTTCCCTCCTTCTCCTACTCGGAATAGGAAAGAGGAGGGGAATCCTACTTGGACTGGGGAGTCCTAGTAGGATTCCCCACACCTGGCGCGCCCCCCTTGCGCCGGCCACCTCTTCCCTCCCCTCCTTTATATACGTGGCCAGGGGGCACCCCATAGACACACAAGTTGATTTCTTAGCCGTGTGCGGTGCCCCCCTCCACAGTTTTCCACCTCGGTCATATCGTTGTAGTGCTTAGGCGAAGCCCTGCGCCGGTAACTTCATCATCACCGTCACCACGCCGTCGTGCTGACGGAACTCTCCCTCGGCCTCAACTGGATCAAGAGTACGAGAGACGTCATCAAGCTGAACGTCTGCTGAACACGGAGGTGCCGTACGTTCGGTACTTGGATCAGTTGGATCGCGAAGACGTTCGACTACATCAACCGCGTTACTAAACGCTTCCGCTTTCGGTCTACGAGGGTACGTGGACACTCTCCCTCTCGTTGCTGTGCATCACATAGATAGATCTTGCGTGATCGTAGGTAAAATTTTGAAATACTACGTTCCCCAACAGTGGCATCCGAGCCAGGTCTATGCGTAGATGTTATTTGCACGAGTAGAACACAAAGGAGTTGTGGGCGTGGGTGTATACATATTGCTTGCCGTTACTAGTTGTTACTTGGTTCAGCGGTATTGTGAGATGAAGCGGCCCGGACGGACATTACGCGTACGCTTACGCGAGACTAGTTTCACCGCTGCGAGCACTCGTTGCTTAAAGGTGACTGGCGGGTGTCTGTCTCTCTCACTTTAGTTGAATCGGTTTCAATGAAGAGGGTTCTTTTAGAAGATCAAAAAGCAATCACTACACCACGTTGTGGTTTTGATGCGTAGGTAAGAACGGTTCTTGCTAGAAGCCCGTAGCAGCCACGTAAAACTTGCAACAACAAAGTAGAGGACGTCTAACTTGTTTTTGCAGGGCTTGCTGTGATGTGATATGGTCAAGACATGATGTGATATAATTTATTGTATGAGATGATCATGTTTTGTAACAGAGTTATCAGCAACTGGCAGGAGCCATATGGTTGTCGCTATATTGTATGCAATGCAATCGCCAATTAATTGTTTTACTTACCTTGGCTTACCCATGGGCATGACCAGGCCATCGGTTTCTGACCTCATGCCGGTCGTGGACAGAGTGGAGCTGAAGCTTTCGTCATTGCTCTGCATGCTGAACCAAGGGAGTAAGCTGACACTTCTAAATTCGCTACTCACGTCCATTGCCATCTACCCTATGTGCACCATCCGATTCCTCCCAAAACTAATCGATCACTTGGACAAAATTAGAAGACGCTATCTCTGGCATAAGAAAACGGAAAATGGAGAGACCAATAACTCGCTGGCAGCATGGAGCCTAGTCTGCAGACCCAAAAAACGTGGAGGTCTCGGCATAATAGACATCAACGTTCAAAACATTGGACTTCTCCTCAAATTTCTTCATAACTTCTACAACAGAAAAGACGTGCCATGGATCAATCTAGTTTGGTCCTCGTACTATGAAAATGAAGTACCACATGCAGCAGCTCCTTGTGGGTCGTTTTGGTGGAAGGACGTCATGCAATTGAGTGACATTTATCGGGGCATCACAAGTGTTTCTGTTGGGGACGGTAGAACAACCCTCTTTTGGAAGGATTTATGGCAAGACCAACTGCTGATGGAATCGCACCCCCGCGCTTACTCCTTTACAAAGCTCGAAGATGCTTCTGTGGCTGCGCTCCTCGGGATAACCACGGCCCATGATGGCTTCCATTTGCCGCTGTCACCGCAAGCTAGGAATGAAGTACGAGACCTCCAACTTCTGACAGCGGGGATGAACACTGATATTGAATGCATCGATGTTTGGACTTGTGTTTGGGGAGGAGAATACACGTCTGCAAAGTTCTACCGCTACTACTTCAAGGATGTAGACACCTACGAAGTGTTCCCATGGATATGGGGATCCAAATGCACAATGAAACTTAAAGTTTTTGCTTGGCTGGTGTTTGCGGATAGGATTAACACTAAAAACATGTTGCATCGAAGACACTATCGCATAGATGATGATGCAGAGTGCGTACTCTGCAATGGTCGGATCGAGGAAACGGTGGAACATCTTTTCTTCCTATGCCCCTTTAGTAAACAGTGCTGGGAGACGGTGGGCATTAGAATCTAAGACTGTGGCAACCGCCTCAACATAATCCACTCGGCCAAGAGGAACTGGAGGTGTCCGATGTTCGTGGAGATCTTTGTGACTGCTGCATGGTCCATCTGGAAGGAACGCAATGGTAAAATCTTTAGAAGGATCACGCCCAGTTTTGCCTCCTGGCGCCAAAGGTTCAAGCAAGACTTTGGACTCCTGGTCCATAGGGTTAACCCCCAACTTAGTCAATTTGTAAAAGACTTTGTTAGTGCTGTAACGTAGCTTGATCAACCCATATGCTCTGCTGCGAGGGCCAACACTCCCATGTTTGGTGTGTTGTGGCTACCTTTAAGGCTTAGCGGCAGATGGCCAAAATGTATGTAAGATCCCTGTAATTGATCTGGTTGGTTAATATATAAGTCAGTGGGAGCCTTTCCCACTGTCAGTTGATCCTAAAAAAAACTTTATCACTAAGCGGTAGCAATAGTCGTAGAAGCAATAAGTTGGCGAGACGACAACGATGCTACGATGGAGATCAAGGTGTCGCGCCGGTGACGATCGAGATCATGACGGTGCTTTGGAGATGGAGATGAAAGGCACAAGATGATGATGGCCATATCATATCACTTATATTGATTGCATGTGATGTTTATCTTTTATGCATCTTATTTTGCTTAGTACGGCGGTAGCATTATAAGATGATCCCTCACTAAATTTCAAGGTATAAGTGTTCTCCCTGAGTATGCACCGTTGCGAAAGTTCTTCGTGCTGAGACACCACGTGATGATCGGGTGTGATAGGCTCTACGTTCAAATACAACGGGTGCAAGACAGTTTTGCACATGCGGAATATTCAGGTTAAACTTGACGAGCCTAGCATATGCAGATATGGCCTCGGAACACTGAGACCGAAAGGTCGAACGTGAATCATATAGTAGATATGATCAACATAGTGATGTTCACCATTGAAAACTACTCCATCTCACGTGATGATCGGACATGGTTTAGTTGATTTGGATCACGTGATCACTTAGATGATTAGAGGGATATCTATCTAAGTGGGAGTTCTTAAGTAATATGATTAATTGAACTTTAATTTATCATGAACTTAGTCCTGGTAGTATTTGCAAATTATGTTGTAGATAAATAGCTCGCGTATAGCTCCCCTGTTTTATTTTTGATATGTTCGTAGAGAAAACTAAGTTAAAAGATGATGGTAGCAACTACACGGACTAGGTCCGTAACTTGAGGATTATCCTCATTGCTGCACAGAAGAATTACGTCCTGGAAGCACCGCTAGGTGCTAGGCCTGCTGCAGATGCTACTGATGACGTTAAGAACGTCTGGCAGAGCAAAGCTGATGACTACTCGATAGTTCAGTGTGCCATGATTCACGGCTTAAAACCGGGACTTCAAAAACGTTTTGAACTCCACGGAGCATATGAGATGTTCCAAGAGCTGAAATCAGTATTTCAGACTCATGCCCATGTCGAGAGGTATGAGACCTCTGACAAATACTTTGCCTACAAGATGGAGGAGAATAGCTCAACCAGTGAGCATGTGCTCAGAATGTCTGAGTACTAAAGTTGCTTGAATCAAGTGGGAGTTAATCTTCCGGATAAGATAGTAATTGACAGAATTCTCTAGTCACTATCACCAAGTTACTAGAACTTCGTGATGAACTATAATATGCAAGGGATGACAAAAACGATTCCTGAGCTCTTCGTGATGATGAAATCAACGAAGGTAGAAATCAAGAAAGAGCATCAAGTGTTGATGGTTAACAAGACCACTAGTTTCAAGAAAAAGGGCAAAGGGAAGAAGGGGAACTTCAAGAAGAATAGCAAGCAAGTTTCTACTCCCGGGAAGAAGCCCAAGTCTGGACCTAAGCCTGAAACTGAGTGCTTCTACTGCAAAGGGACTGGTCACTGGAAACGGAACTGCCCCAAGTATTTGGCGGATAAGAAGGATGGCAAAGTGAACAAAGGTATATTTAATATACATGTTATTGATGTGTATTTTACTAGTGTTCATAGTAGCCCCTGGGTATTTGATACTGGTTCAGTTGCTAACATTAGTAACTCGAAACAGGAGTTGCAAAATGAACAGAGACTAGTTAATGACGAGGTGATGATGTGTGTTGGAAGTGATTCCAAGGTTGATAAGATCACCATCGCACACTCCCTCTACCTTCGGGATTAGTGTTGGACCTAAATAAATGTTATTTGGTATTTGCGTTGAGCATGAATATGATTGGATCATGTTTATTGCGATACGGTTATTCATTTAAGTCAGAGAATAATTGTTGTTCTGTTTAAATGAATAAAACCTTCTATGGTCATACACTCAATATAAATGGTTTATTGAATCTCGATCGTAGTGATACACATATTCATAATATTGATGCCAAAAGATGCAAAGTTGATAGTGATAATGCAACATATTTTGTGGCACTGCCGTTTAGGTCATATTGGTGTAAAGCGCATGAAGAAACTCCATTCGGATGGACTTTTGGAATCACTTGATTATGAATCATTTGATGCTTGCGAACCATGCCTCATGGGCAAGATGACTAAGACTCCGTTCTCCGGAACAATGGAGCTAGCTAATGACTTATTGGGAATAATACATATCGATGTATGCGGTCTGATGAGTGTTGAGGCTCACGGCGGGTATCGTTATTTTCTGACCTTCACAGATGATTTTTGCAAATATGGGTATATCTACTTGATGAAACATAAGTCTGAAACATTTGAAAAGTTCAAAAGAATTTCAGAGTGAAGTAGAGAATCATCGTAACAAGAAAATAAAGTTCCTACGATCTGATCACAGAGGCGAATATTTGAGTTACGAGTTTGGCCTTCAATTAAAACAATGTGGAATAGTTTCACAAACTCATGCCACCTGGAACACCACAGCATAATGGTGTGTCCAAACGTCATAACCGTACTTTATTGGATATAGTGCAATCTATGATGTCTCGTACCGATTTACCACTATCGTTTTGGGGTTATGCATTAGAGATAGCTGCATTCACGTTAAATAGGGCACCATCTAAATCCGTTGAGACGACACCGTATGAACTGTGGTTTAGCAAGAAACCTAAGCTGTTGTTTCTTAAAATTTGGGGCTGCGATGCTTATGTGAAAAAGCTTCAACCTGATAAGCTCGAACCCAAATCAGAGAAATGTGTCTTCATAGGATACCCAAAGGAGACTATTGGGTACACCTTCTATCACAGATCCGAAGGCAAGACATTCATTGCTAAGTATGGATCCCTTCTAGAGAAGGAGTTTCTCTCGAAAGAAGTGAGTGGGAGGAAAGTAGAACTTGATGAGGTAATTGTACCTTCTCCCGAATTGGAAAGTAGTTTATCACAGAAATCAGTTCCAGTGATTCCTACACCAATTAGTGAGGAAGCTAATGATGATGATCATGAAGCTTCAAATCAAGTTACTACAGAACCTCGTAGGTCAACCAGAGTAAGATCCGCACCAGAGTGGTACGGTAATCCTGTTCTGGAGGTCATGTTACTTGACCATGACGAACCTACGAACTATGAGGAGGCGATGATGAGCCCAGATTCCGATAAATGGCTTGAGGCCATGAAATCTGTGATAGGATCCATGTATGAGAACAAAGTATGGACTTTGACTGACTTGCCCGATGATCGGCGAGCCATTGAGAATAAATGGATCTTCAAGAGGAAGATAGACGATGATAGTAGTGTTACTATCTACGAAGCTCGAATTGTCGCAAAAGGTTTTCGACAAGTTCAAGGTGTTGACTACGATGAGATTTTCTCACTCGTATCGATGCTTAATGTCTGTCCGAATCATGTTAGCAATTGCCACATTTTATGAAATCTGACAAATGGATGTCAAAACTGCATTCCTTAATGGATTTCTTAAAGAAGAGTTGTATATGATGCAACCAGAAGGTTTTGTCAATCCTAAAGGTGCTAACAAAGTGTGCAAGCTCCAGCGATCCATCTATGGACTGTTGCAAACATCTCGGAGTTGGAATATACACTTTGATGAGTTGATCAAAGCATATAGTTTTATATAGACTTGCGGTGAAGCTTGTATTTACAAGAAAGTGAGTGGGAGCACTACAGCCTTTCTGATAAGTATATGTGAATGACATATTGTTGATCAGAAATGATGTAGAATTTTCTGGAAAGCATAAAGGAGTGTTTGAAAGGAGTTTTTCAAAAGGAAAGACCTCGGTGAAGCTTCTTACATATTGAGCATCAAGATCTATAGAGATAGATCAAGATGCTTGATAAGATTTTTCAATGAGTACATGCCTTGACAAGATTTTGAAGTAGTTCAAAATGGAATGGTCAAAGAAGGAGTTCTTGCCTGTGTTACAAGCTATAAAATTGAGTAAGACTCAAAAACCCAACCACGGCAGAAGATAGAAAGAGAATGAAAGTCATTCCCTATGCCTCAGTCATAGGTTCTATAAAGTATGCCATGCTATGTACCAGACCAGTTGTGTGCCTTGCTATGAGTTTAGCAAGGGGGTACGATAGTGATCCAGGAGTGGATCACTGGAGAGCGGTCAAAGTTATCCTTAGTTACCTAAGAGGACTAAGGAAATATTTCTCGATTATGGAGGTGATAAAGAGTTCATCGTAAAGAGTTACGTCGATGCAAACTTTAACACCGATCTGGATGACTTTGAGTCTCCATCTGGATACATATTGAAAGTGGGAGCAATTAGCTAGAGTAGCTCCATGCAGAGCATTGTAGACATAGAAATTTGCAAAATACATACATATCTGAATGTGTCAGACCCGTTGGCTAAACTTCTCTCACAAGCAAAACATGATCACACCTTAGTACTCTTTGGGTGTTAATCACATGGTGATGTGAATTATTCATGTTAAATCACATGGCGATGTGAAACTAGATTATTGACTCTAGTGCAAGTGGGAGACTGAAGGAAATATGCCCTAGTGGCAATAATAAAGCTATTATTTATATTTCCTTATATCATGATAAATGTTTATTATTCATGCTAGAATTGTATTAACTGGAAACTAAATACATGTGTGAATACATAGACAAAACAAAGTGTCCCTAGTATGCCTCTACTTGACTAGCTCGTTAATCAAAGATGGTTAAGTTTCCTGACCATAGACATATGTTGTCATTTGATGAATGGGATCACATCATTAGGAGAATGATGTGATGGACAAGACCCATCCGTTAGCTTAGCATAATGATCGTTAAGTTTATTGCTATAGCTTTCTTCATGACTTATACATGTTCCTCTGACTATGAGATTATGCAACTCCCGAATACCGAAGGAACACCTTGTGTGCTATCAAATGTCACAACATAACTGGGTGATTATAAAGATGCTCTACAGGTGTCTCCGAAGGTGTTTGTTGGGTTGGCATAGATCAAGATTAGGATTTGTCACTCCGTGTATCGGAGAGGTATCTCTGGGCCCTCTCGGTAATGCACATCACTATAAGCCTTGCAAGCAATGTGACTAATGAGTTAGTTACGGGATGATGCATTACGAAACGAGTAAAGAGACTTGCCAGTCACGAGATAGAACTAGGTATGATGATACCGACGATCGAATCTCGGGCAAGTAACATACCGATGACAAAAGGAATAACGTATGTTGTTATGCGGTTTGACCGATAAAGATCTTCATAGAATATGTAGGAGCCAATATGAGCATCCAGGTTCCGCTATTGGTTATTGACCGGAGAAGTGTCTCGGTCATGTCTACATAGTTCTCGAACCCGTAGGCTCCGCACGCTTAACGTTCGATGACGATTTGTATTATGAGTTATGTGATTTGATGACCGAAGTTTGTTCGGAGTCCCGGATGAGATCGGCGACGTGACAAGGAGTCTCGAAATGGTCGAGAGGTAAAGATCGATATATTGGAAGGCTATATTCGGACATCGGAAAGATTCCGAGTGATTCGGATATTTTTTGGAGTACCGGAGAGTTACGGGAATTCGCCGGGGGAAGTAGTGGGCCTTAATGGGCCATACGGGAAAGGAGAGAAGGGCCTCAAGGGGTGGCCGCGCGCCCCCCCATCGGCTGGTCCGAATTGGACTAGGAGGGGGCGGCGCCCCCCTCCTTCCTTCTCCCCTCTTCCTCCTTCCCTCCTTCTCCTACTAGGAATAGGAAAGAGGAGGGGAATCCTACTTGGACTCGGGAGTCCTAGTAGGATTCCCCACACCTGGCGCGCCCCCCTTGGGCCGGCCACCTCTTCCCTCCCCTCCTTTATATACGTGGCCAGGGGGCACCCCATCGACACACAAGTTGATTTCTTAGCCGTGTGCGGTGGCCCCCTCCATAGTTTTCCACCTCGGTCATATCGTTGTAGTGCTTAGGCGAAGCCCTGCGCCGGTAACTTCATCATCACCGTCACCTCGCCGTCGTGCTGACGGAACTCTCCCTCGGCCTCAACTGGATCAAGAGTACGAGGGACGTCATCGAGCTGAACGTGTGCTGAACACGGAGGTGCCGTACGTTCGGTTGGATCGCGAAGACGTTCGACTACATCAACCACGTGTAACACCCCCAGTGGTTAACTACAGTAATCACTTTTGATAATGACAAGTCAGCATGGTTGACAGTGCCTAATCATCATTTGCATCATATTGCATTTTAAACTTCTAATTCAAACTTCATTTAAATTCAAAGTGGAAAATAAAGTTGTTCAAATCAGAAACTAAATTGTTCATTAAGTAGCAAGTAAATCAGAAGCAATTCTAAAACTGAAACCAACATCATTGGAATTGGGTAAGTGACTCAAACATCCTCAAACAGCGACTAAAAACAATATTTAATAACCATTTATTAAATCTAACTTAAATATGAAATTATGTTTTGCCCAAACTAGTTTTTGGAGGTAGAGTATAATGCACTGTGATTTATGAACCAGGTCACATATTTTACAAAAGTCATTTTGAGGCCTAACTATTTACAAACAGAAAATAAGAATAAATAAAAAGAAAAAGACAAAAAGAAAACAAAACAGAAAAATAAAAAAAGGAAAACCCACCGGCCCAACTGGGCCACGGCCACCAGGCCAGCCCAGCTCCCCCTCCCCTATATGGCCTCCCCCAGGAGGCCACCGAACCCTAATCCACCCCACCACCGGAACATCCCCCCCTCGCTTCCCCCCCCCCCCCGATCCATTCTGGATCGGGCACCGGCCCGACGCGCCCCTCGCTCGCGCCTCGCCGCCTCGGCCCGATGCGCCCGACGCGCTCGACCCTGCGCCCGACGCCGCTCGTCGCCGGGCCTCGCCTCACCGTCCACCTCGCCGGACACGCCGCCTCGCCTCTCCCTCATCGGACGCCGTCGCCGCTCGCCTCCTCGTCCCCCTGCCCCGAACCGCTGCCCAGTCCCTACAGCTCACGGTGAGCACCGCGCCGCTCACGCCCCTCCTCTCCCCTCGGTCGCCGCTGCTTCGCGCCCGCGCTCGGCCCCGCACCGCGCCCGCACCTCGCTCACCGCTGCTCGCTCGCGCCCTCTATCGCCAGACAGCGCCTGTCCCCGGCGCCTGCTCGCGCCACCCCGCACCCGCGCGCGCGCACCCGCCCGTGCTCGCCCGCGCCTGCCCGCGCACGCGCCCGCGTCCCTGCGCCCCTGCCGCCGCCGCGCGCATGCACACGAGCACGCGCCCGCACGCCCGTGGCCTATGGGCCACCGACAGGTGGGGCCCAGTGCCCCAGTGCCACTGACCGCACGGGCCCACGCCCTGAAAACGAAAATAAAAATAGAAATAAAAAAAAGTAAAATTTATTAAAATTAGTAATTAATTAATTAATTAGTAAATTAATTAAGTTAATTAATCCTGATTAGGTTAATTTAATTTAGTTAATTAGTTTAATTAAGTATTAATTAATTAGTTAACCACTAATTAGCCAACAGTCTATGACAAGTGGGACCCACGTGTCAGATGACTGCTGACGTCAGCATGATGTCATGCTGATGTCATCAATCACTGTTTCGGATAATGTTTAATTTAAATAATTAATTAAATTCCAGAAATTAATAAAAACTTTAGAAAATCGTAGAAAATAATCCGTAACTCAGATCGAAAAACTTTGTACATGAAAGTTGCTCAGAACGACAAGACGAACCCGAATACGTAGTCCGTTCGTCCGTCGCACGTCCCTAACTACCCGAACATGGAACCGTTCCCCTCGGTTCATCTGTCTGACAAATGTCCGAAACCGGGAAAACATTCCCGGATGGATTCCTCCTTCCTCGGTGACGTGCAACCATACGTTAGGACACACCCGGCACTGCGTACTGTCATGTCGTACTTTGTGTAGCACTTGTTTGCTCTGTATTTATACTGTTTCCTCCCTCTCTTCTCTCTCGATAGAGCCCGGTGCCGACGCAGCTTCGGTGATTGGCTACACCACCGACGACCTTGCCTTTGCCGCCGAGCAACCAGGCAAGCCCCCCCTTTGATCATCCCGATATCGCCTATTCTAATATCTCATGCTTGCATTAGATTTTGCTACTGTAATTGATTGCTCCTATTCTGCTGCATAGCCTGTTTATTGTAACCTGTTTTTGTTACCCACCTGGATATCCTAGACTGTTTAGTATAGGTTGGCTAGAGACCCCTCAGTGACCCCTCTTATCCCGACTGCCCCGCTGGAGTATCAGAAGACCCGATCAACGGGATCGAAGACCAGGACCCGGCACCGCACCCCACTTCCTCCTTAGTTGCTCGACACTACTGGGTTACTATCGAGTGCCGAGGGTGATCCCTCGTTAGCACTTCTGATGATAACCTTGTAGGGTAGTTAATCGGTCGTGGTCAGCGAGGGTGATTCCTCCTACACCATCCCCCTGATAACGAAGTCGTGCAACACCTCTGGTGTGGACCACGAGGGTGATTCCTCCTACGTCCACCTCGTATTTACATCAGGTGGGAGTCCAACGAGGGTGATGCCTCGGATTCCCCCTTGATATGGTAGCCACACGGATGCCTTACATAACTGATGATACTGCTACTTGGTGAATGATGGATAGTTACCCGTGAGTTATTTTACGAGGCGCGGCCGGGCATTCCTAGCCCTTGCAGCAAGTCCTCGAGACGGGGCGGCGGGGTCACATCGATCGTGAGTCTCTGCTCGTTTCCGCAAGCCCCTAGTCTTCTAACGATTTGGATATTTAATCTGAGCAGGCCTCTGGCCTGATAGCACTAACCATCATGTGGGCATAGTATGGGCGTTCTACATCGTAGCATCAGCCGAAAGCTCTGTCAGACGTCCAGTTCAGCACTGCGGCCGGGCTGGGCCGGCACCATCCTGTAGTGGTGGAGCCTGGACCCGCCCTGCTCGCAACGAGCCGGGGTGCACAGGGCGATGGCCCAATGTGACGCCCCCGGCCCGATCGTGCACTAATCATACACGCAAATGCACACGATCAAGCCTAAGGACTCACGGGAAGATATCACAACACAACTCTAAAACATAAATAAAGTCATACAAGCTTTATATTACAAGCCAGGGGCCTCGAGGGCTCGAATACATAAGCTTGCGAACAAGCGTCAGCGGAAGCATCAGATATCTGAGTACAGATATGAAATAGAAACAGAAAGGCCTTTAGGAAGGCGGGGCAAAATAAAACACTACGATCGAAAGGCGAAGGCCTCCTGCCTGGGACCCTCCGATCCTACTCCTGGTCGTCAGTCAACTCGTAGTAGTATCCATCCTCTGGGTAGTAGTAGTAACGATCGTCGGGGCATCTGTCTCAGGGGGCTCCGTCCTCTGGTCACGTCAAACTGATATGGGGAGAAAAAGGAAAACAAAGCAACCGTGAGTACTCTGAAGTACTCAACAAGCAAGGATCTACACTACATATGCAACATTTTCAAGGGGAGGCTGTATATGTGGACTGGGCTGCAGAAATGCCAGAATAGAGAGAAGGCCTAGTCCTATCGAAGACTAGCATCTTCAGCGGTCTTGCAGCAGTAGAAGAGAGTAGAACAATACCATATAATGTAGCAGTAATAATATCAACCTCACCCAGAGATCCTTTCTCGACTCCCTGCGAGAAAGCAATCCCAGAGCCATAACGTCTTCAAACCTCGTCCTGAGATCCCTTCTCGACTCCCTGCGAGAAGCAATCCCAGAGCCATACATACAGGTCTCATCACAGGTATCCAGTTCTAAATTGTATCAATCAGGATACAACTCCGAGTGTCCTTTACCGTAGGACCGGCTATCGATAGAAGTGTTCTTCCCTGCAGGGGTGCACCAACTTACACAACACGCTCGATTAACTCCGGCCGGGCACACTTTCCAGGGTCATGCCCGGCCTCGGCCAAACGACACATCGCAACCCTACCTACAACTCCGCAGAGAGGTCCCCGCCGGTCTACATCCTAAGCGCAAGGGGGTCTTGGCCATCGCCCCTCGCCCTCCGGGTCGTTGCGTGCCGGGCGAACCAGGCTCCACCCCTCAGGATGGTGCCGGCCCAGCCTGGCCGCAGTGCTGAACTGGACGTCTGACAGAGTTTTCGGCTGATGCATACGATGCAGAACGCCCATACTATGCCCACGTGATGGTTAGTGCTATCAGGCCAGAGGCCTGCTCGGATCAAATATCCAAATCGTTAGGACTAGGGCTTGCGGTAACGAGCAGAGACTCACGAAAGATGTGACCCCGTCGCCCCGTCTCGAGGACTTGCGGCAAGGGTTAAGAATGCCCGGCCGCACCTCGTATTCACCACTCGGGCACCGCACTGGCAACCCGCCTCCACATCACACGCGGGTACCCCTCAGGGTCGACCCGCCTTTCCATGTAACATTGTAAAGTCCAAGTATCCGTGTGTCCATAACATCAGGGAATCCGAGGTATCACCCTCATTGAATTCTCACTCGATGTATCCGTCAAGGTGAACTAGGAGGAATCACCCTCACTGGGTCCACACTTGAGGTGTTTGTACGACAGCGTCGTTATCGGAAGCGGTGAAGGAGGAATCACCCTCGATGACCACGACCGAATAACTACTCTACAGAGTTAACATCAGAAGTGCTACATGAGGTTTCACCCTCGACACTCGATAGTAACGCTGCAGTGTCGTTACAACTAAGGGGGGGGTGATGTGCGGTGTCGGGGCCTGGTCTTCAATCCCGTTGATCGGGTCTTCTGACGATCCAGCGCGGCAGTCGGGACAAGTGGGGTCACTGATAGGTCTCTACCCAGCCTAGACTAAATAGTTTAGGATATGCAGGTAATTATCAACAGCAGGTTACAATGAACAGGCTATGCATCAGAATAGGTAAAGCAGCAGCAGCAGCAATTCTAATGCAAGCATGGGAATATAGAATGGGCGATATCGGGATGATCAA
Organism: Thinopyrum elongatum; assembly: GCA_011799875.1. Taxonomy (NCBI): domain Eukaryota; kingdom Viridiplantae; phylum Streptophyta; class Magnoliopsida; order Poales; family Poaceae; genus Thinopyrum; species Thinopyrum elongatum. The sequence continues at coordinate 549,733,710 of CM022300.1, read as the reverse complement.
AGGAGGGCTTGCCTGGTTGCTCGGCGGCAAGGGCAAGGTCATCTATGGTGTCTTCGGGCTCCGGAGCTGCGTCGGTCTCGGGGACGACGTCGGGGTCGGGGGCTATCGAGAGAGAAGAGGGGGAGGAAACAGTATAAATATATAGCAAACATGAGCATGACAAATACGATACACGGTGCTAGGGGTAGTCTAACGCAGCATCACACGTAACAGACGGAGCGGGAGAATATCTGACGATATTTCCCGGGTCTTTGGAATTGTCGGACAGAGGATAAGAGGGGAACGGTTGCAAGTTCGGATAGTTAGGGACGCGTGGCGGGCGAACGGACCGCGTATTCAGATTCGTCTCGTCGTTCTGAGCAACTTTCATGTACAAAGTTTTTCGATCTGAGTTACGGATTATTTAATATGATTTTCTAAAGTTTTTATTAATTTCTGGAATTTAATTAATTATTTAAATTAACATTATCCGAAACAGTGTCTTGCTGACGTCAGCATGACGTCAGCATGACGTCAGGACCAGTGGGTCCCACCTGTCATACTCACATTAGGCTAATTAGTGATTAACTAATTAATTAACATTTAATTAAACTAATTAATTAAATTAGACTAATCTAAACAGGGTTAATTAACTAATTAATTAACTAGTTAATTATTTATTTTATTTATTTTTATTTTTCGTTTTTAAGGGCTGGGCCCCGTTCGTCAGCGTCACAGGGGCACTGGGCCCCACCGGTCAGTGGCACAAAGGCCACAGGCGCGGCGCGGCGCGCGTGCGCGGGCGCGCGCGCGCGTGGGAGTGCGCGAGCGGCGGCGGCGCGTGCGCGCGAGCGCAGGCAGGCGCGGGTGAGGCAAGCGGGCGATGGGCGTGGCAAGAGCGGGCGGAGCAGCGACGCTAGGCGAGCAGGGGCGGCGCGCGGGCGGTCGGCAGCAGCGGCAGGCGGCGCGCGTAGGGAGCATCAGAGCGGGGTGGCCATGCGCGGGCGGTGAGGCACGGCCAGAGGGCCGGCGACGCAGTCAGCGCCGGTGCGGCCGCGTGGTGGGCGCGGGCGACGGCCGGGGCAAGGCCGGGGCGCGGCCCAGGCGTAGAGGCGGAGCGGGGCGAGGTGCGGGCGCGGTGCGGGGTTGCGGTGAGCGCGGCGGTGACCGAGGGGAGAGGAGGGGCGCGGGCAGCGCGGTGCTCACCGCGAGCTGTAGGGGGGGTGGCAGCGGTGCTCGAGCTCGAGGGGAAGGACGGGGACGAGGTCGACGACGGAGAGGGGGAGGCGCGACGAGGTCCGGTGAGGGAGAGGACGAGGAGGACGGGGCGGCGGCGTCGGGCACGGGGTCGAGGTCGAGCGACGGGACGAGGAGGCCTGGCGGAAGGGCGGCACTGGCGAGGTGGCGTCGAGGCGCAGCGGCGATGGAGAGCGGGGCGGCGCGGTCGCCGGGGTCGCCGGCCCGATCCAGATGGGATCGTTGGCAGGTGAGTGGAGACCGAGGGGGTGGGGGAATGGGTGTCGGTGGGCTAGGGTTTCGGGGTGAGGGGATAAGGGGATGGGGTGGGCCGGCCAGGGGGGAATGGCCGGCCTGGTTGGTGGCCTGGTGGCCAGCTGGGCCACGGCCCAGTTGGTCCGGGGGGGTGGGGGTGGGGGGCTTTTCCTTTTTCTTTTCTTTTCTCTTCTTTTATTTATCCATACCCCTGTTTGTAAATAGTTAGGGCTCAAATTGAATTTTGTAAAACATGTGACCTGGTCCATAAATACCAGTGCTTAATTCCCTAACACCTAAAATTAGTTTGGACAAAACATCATTTCATACTTAAATTAGATTTAATAAATGGTTATTAAATATTGCTTTTAGTCGCTGTTTGAAGATGTTTGAGTCACTTACCCAACTCCAATGATGTTGGTTTCAATTTTAGATTGTCTCTGATTTATTTGCTATTTAATGAACAATTTAGTTTCTATGTTGGACAACTTTCATTTCCACTTTCATTTAAATTTGAATTTTGAGTTAGAAGCTGAAATGCATTATGATGCAAATGATGATCATGCACTGATAATCATGCTGACTTGGCATTATCAAAATGGGATTACTGTGGCTAACCACCGGGGGTGTACAAATCTCCTCTACTAACAAGAATTCTCGTCCGAGAATTAAGAAGTAGAATGAAAAAGTTCGGGGTATTCCGCACGAATATTATCCAGCGTTCCCAAGTGGCTTCATTTTCAGTATGATTTGACCACTGCACTTTGAGGAACTTGGTAACCTTCTGACGGGTTCGACGTTCAGCTTCATCGAGAATGCGGATCGGATGCTCCTTATAAGATAGATCATCTTGCAATTCAAGCATCTCGTGATCCACAGATCGTGCGGAGATTCCTTGAAGCATTTACGAAGTTGCGACACATGGAAGACGTCGTGGATATGAGAGAATTGCGGCGGCAATTCCAATTTATACGCCACTTGACCACGTCTTGCAACAATGCGGAAAGGACCAATGTAGCGTGGAGCTAGCTTGCCCTTGATTCCAAAACGGTGAGTGCCCTTCATAGGAGTGACACGAAGATAAGCCTGATCACCAGGTGATAAGTCAAACCCCTCGTTTGCGTCATAGTTGCTCTTCTGGCGGTCCTGAGCCGCCTTGAGATTTTCCCGGACATTCGGACTTGTTCTTCTGGCGTGTTGAATATATCTGGCACCACCGAGCGGTCGTTTCCCAGTTTCTGACCAATTCAGAGGGGTTCGACACTTACGTCCATAGAGAACTTCAAAGGGGGCCATTTTCAAGCTGGCTTGATAGCTGTTGTTATAAGGAGAACTCGGCATATGGAAGAGATTCTTCCCACTTCTTGCCGAAAGAAACAACACACTCGAGCATGTCTTCAAGCACTATAGCGTTCACTTGGCTTGGGATTGAGCTGGTATGAGGAACGGATGTCGTTTCAACTCCTATTGAGGTCTATCTATTCCATAGCCTTTTGGAAACTTTCCCAGAAATGACATGAATATGCTGCCACGGTCTGAACTGATCTCTTTCGGAATACCGTGGAGTGAAACAATTCTGGAGATATATAACTACTTGCTAAACTGACTAGCAGTGATCGTCTCCTTGACAGGCAGAAGTGTGCAACTTTGGAGAGTTGGTCGACGACGACAAGAATAGCATCGTGACCTTCTGTGAACCTGGGAAGTCCTGTAACGAAATCCTCTGAACCTTGTCCTTTCCATAGAGGAATAGGGAGTGGTTGCAGAATTCCAGCTGGTTTCTGATGTTCTGCTTTAACGCGTACGACGACACACATCACATTCAGCAACATATCGAGCAATGTCTGCTTCATTCTAAGACCAGTATCTTGACGGAGATCAGATACATCTTGGTGCTACCACCGGATGAATAGACAGCGGGGTATCAGTGTCTCCTCTCATGACTTTGTCAGTCATAAGCTCAAAGCGAGGTACTCACAATGCGGTCTCTGAAATACAAGGTTCCATCTTCAGACAAGCGAAAATCCCTGTACTTTACAAGGTGAAGGTCTTTCCTTCATCAGATCAATTTCAGCATCTTTAGCTTGCGCATTCTTACAGCTTTCTCAAGGTCTGGTTCAACAACCAAGGTTTTTAGGTATCCTTGGGGAACTATCTCGAGATTTAGCTTTCGAAGCTCTTCATACAGAAGTGGTTGCTGTAGCTGAACCTCAGTTCGCAGCAATAGGATTTGCGGCTCAACGCATCAGCCATTACATTAGCCTTGCCAGGGGTATATGAATACCCAAAATCATAGTCCGCAATGGTCTCCATCCATCTTTGTTGACGGAGATTCAGAGATGGCTGAGTGAACAAGTACTTCAAACTTTTATGATCCGTGTAGATCTCGCAACGATTACCGAGGAGGTAATGTCGCCACAACTGCAGTGCATAGATACAGCAGCTAGTTCGATCATGTACCGGATAATCTCTTCATGTGGGCAACTGACGAGAGCCTAAGCAATCACTTTACGCTCTTGCATTAGGACACAGCCTAATCCTTCACGGGATGCATCACAAATAATCACAAAGTCTTTACGGGAATCTGAGGAGCAAGTACTGGGGCAGACGTTAGCTTGTCCTGAGTGTTTGAAAGCTTTCCTGACATTTTTCTGTCCTTCAAACTTAAGCCCTTGTGAAGCAGATCAGTCAAAGGCTTAGCAATCTTAGAAAAATTCTCGACAAAACGACGGCAATAACTTGCAAGACCGAGAAAACTTCTCACTGCTTGACGTTCTTCGGAGGAGTCAGTCAGTATAGCCTGAACTCGTTCTGGGTTAACGGCATTGCCATCTTTCGAAATCAATGCCGAGATATGTCACTTCAGACAACCAGAATTCACATTTAGAATATTTGGCATACAGTTGGTGTTCTCGGAGCCTTTCCAGTACAAGACGGAGGTGTTCACAGCTGTTTCTCTCCTTATTCTTTGAATAAACCAGAATATCATCTAGATATACCAGACGAACTTGTCGAGGTAATCCATGAAGATGTAATTCATCAGACGGGAAAATGTGGCTGGAGCATTGGTTAAGCAAATGACATGACAGTGTACTCATAAAGCCATCGGAAGTACAAAAAGCAGTCTTCGGATATCCTCTTCACGAACACGGATCTGATGATAACCCAATCTCAAATCAAGCTTAGAGAATACTGAGGAACCAACAAGTTGATCATACAAATCATTGATCCGAGGAAGCGGATACTTGTTCTGAATTGTTGCTTGGTTGATTGGTCGATTCCTGAACCAATCGGTTAGTTCCATCCTCTTCTTCTAACGAAGAGTGAAGTGCTCCCCAAGCAGAGGAACGGGGCGGATGAAACCTTTCTTAAGTGACGTTGTCGATTTCTTCCTTAGCTCAAGAAGATGATGCGGAGAGCATCTTATAAGGACGCTTCGCGATAGGTGTTGTGCCAGGCTTCAAGTCGATGACGAACTCAACAGCTCTAGCAGGCGGTATTCCTGGAAGTTCTTCTGGAAAGACATCTTGAAATTCACAAACAACTGGAACGTTCTCGATGCCTTCAAGAGGTGAAGCGTTCAGTGCATTTAGGACAATATTCTGAGCTTCGGCGTCCTGCACTGTACGAGCGGAGTATCTGACAGTCTGACCGGAAGGGTGTGTGAGGCGGACTGCTTCAGTGGCACAGTCAATCAAAGCTTTATGAGGCTTCAACAACCAGTCCATACCCAGAATAATGTCTATGTTGGAGTCTTGAGAGCAATGATTGAAACGGGGAACATCAATCCTCCGATCGCAATGTGGTTACCGTGGCTTACCATGGTAGTTGGCAATTAGCCCCGGGTGACTGGATTACCATGGGGTGGACATCTGTCGAAAGGGATATAATGGCTTCGTGCAAAACTTTCAGACATGAGGAGTGCGACGCTCCAGAATCAAAGAGTACAGAAGCTGGGATTGAATTCACTAGAAGGTGCCCATCAAAATATGGGTGTCCTGTCGAGCTTCTTCCAATCTTGACATGGTTGACATGAACAAGCTGACTAGCAGGTGGTCTGGCATTATGCTTTCTGCTATGATGGTTCCGACGGCCCTTTTTATAACGTCACAGAACAACGTGATGAACTCTGCGAGGGCCTACCCTGAGGACAGTTGAAAGCACGGTGCCCTGGCTGTCCACACTTGCGGCACAAACCATCATTATGGAGAGGAGCCACAACATTGGACTGTCCACCCTGAGTCGTTAACTGGCTTGGGGGCGGAGGCAGACGAGGCGCCACATATGACGGCCTTGGTGCAGGGGCAGGTCGGTGATGAACATTGTGTGGGATCCAGACTCGACGTTTCTGAACAGGCTGACCCGAGGATAAGCCAGCTTCATGAGTGCGCTTGAGCGACTCCTGGCATTCAGTCAGAGCTGTTTCAATTTGAAAAGATTTGCTGACAAGCGTTGCGAAGTCTGTGCAATCAAGGACTGCAAGTGCGAGTTTTATGTCAGTACGGAGTCCTTCACGGAATTTATCCTGCTTACGGGCGTCAGTGCAGACGTCATCTTCAGCATAGCGGGACAATTCAAGAAATTTCCTCTGATATTCATCCACTGTCATTGTGCCCTGGGTAAGTTTGCGAAACTCCTGCTTCTTCTGGTCCATCAGGCCTTGAGGAATGTACCGTGCACGAAAAGTCGACTGAAATTCCTGCCAAGTGGTTACGGTTTCAGCAGGCAACATACCCTTGTGGCTTTCCCACCATTGAGCCGCTGGGCCCTTTAGGTGGAATGTCGCAAAGGTGACATAACTGGCAGGGGCAACATTAGCTGACTCCATTTCAAACAGGATGTCACGAAGCCAATCATCAGCATCCATAGGATTGGTGGAGCTGCGGAAAACGGACGGGTTGAGGTGCACAAATTCTGGCAGCGAAATCGGTCCAGGCTCCTGACGAGCCTCATTGCGTTCCAAACGTCTTACCAGACTCTCGTTGAGCTGACGGTTCAATTCAAACTGCTGCATCATTGCGGCAATATAGGGTGGAGGTGGAGGATCATCAGCCATCCTGCCAATTCAATGGGGGCAGTTTAGCAAGTAAAACTGCAGGTGTATGCAGTTATTCATGAAGTAACACGCATAACAGAAGGAAGTGCAATAAATACTTCATCATATTCGCACCAGACATCCAAAGCCACACATAGCCTCGGTTAGTATCCGGCTTTACGACAATTGAAAAGGGAGAGCTAGACATCTAGGCGGCGCACAGGCACGCGATATGGAAGTACACGAGGAGACATAGCAAAGGCAACATCCACGTCGGAGAAAACTGTTGGAGCGAGGAATCTGCAAGTGACAACACAGGGTGCCCTCGATAAAAGGATCCTGCAAGCAGAACCTGGCCCACAATCTTGAAGCAAGGGGGGAATATTTCAGAACTTCGGGTGGACGTGAGCACGAGAGCCTAATGTTGGAGTTAGTAAAATTTTAACCCGAGTAGAAGAGAGATCAGAGGCCCAGAGTAAAGGTCGAGGAGTAAAAGATACTAATACCACCCAATTGGCGACGTGGGCCCGTAAGCCACACAGCCAAGTTAGTAAAACAGTTTTCGGTTACTAGACTCAACTTCGGCCAAGGAGTTGGAAAGGGGGGTTCCTACAGTCAGTCGGCTCTGATACCAACTTGTGACGCCCCCGGCCCGATCGTGCACTAATCATACACGCAAATGCACACGATCAAGCCTAAGGACTCACGGGAAGATATCACAACACAACTCTAAAACATAAATAAAGTCATACAAGCTTTATATTACAAGCCAGGGGCCTCGAGGGCTCGAATACATAAGCTTGCGAACAAGCGTCA
>CM022300.1:549673246-549691557 GCA_011799875.1 Thinopyrum elongatum | reverse complement strand
TTCAAAGCCACGTCATACAATTTTCAACAACCTTTTCTGACCTTCATTTGCTATTTTTCATGCATTTATTGGATTTTTTTAGCTAAATACCCTGAAATATGCAAAAGCAACGACACTGAATCTGAAAAGATTGAAAGTTGGAATGGTACAATCATTTCCCCACCTGCATGTGCTAAACGTTGAGATGGTTCGACCGGGAAAACTGATGCACTTCGCGTGTACAAATGCTGTGACAATCTCTTTCAAAAGTTCAGGAGATTTCGGACGAAAACTCCTTCTTTTACAAGGCATTTCTTTTTTATAACACAAACTTATTTCAACACACCCCCGACTTTTTTGCATTCCAGTATGCACCATTCAAAGCCACGTCATCAATTTTCAAAAACCTCTTTCTGACTTCATGCTATTTTTCCTGCATTTACTGTTTTTTTGAGCTGAATGACGCCCTAGAAATTGAACGCACTACAAATGATTTCTGCAAAAGGTTGCAAGTCTGGACTGGTTCGCATCATCATTCTAACCTACATAGCATGTGGTAAAAGGTCGAGAGGGTTACGGGCAAAAACTGATGGCCCACTTCATGTCTCAGAAAAGGGACATCTCTTTGCGAAGTATCATCCATACTGGTTTCAGACGAAAACCATCTTTTTCAATGGCAGTCTATTCTCTTTTATGATTTTTTAACCTCCAGACTTTTGTGGCGTTCAATATGCACCATTCAAAGCCATTCATCATTTTCAACCCAGTTCTGCTTAATTTCATTGCTGATTTTTCATGCATTTAACTGATTTTTTTGAGCTAATGACACCCCTGAAATTGAAAAACCCTACAATTAACTCTGAAGGTTGAAAGTTTGCATGGTATCAATCATTTCACCCACATAAAATTTGCTAAAGAGTTGGAGGGTTATGGCAAAAACTAAATGCATTCATGTACAAAATGGACAATCCTCTTTCGAAGTATCCAGGGTTTCCGGACGAAAACTCATCGTTAAAAGGCATTGTCATTTTTTAATAACTTATTTCTACTCTATTTCACTCCGGACTTTTTGTGCATTCATATGCCCCCTTCAAAGCCACGTGCATCAATTTTCAACAACCCTTTCTGACTTCCCTTTGGCTATTTTTCCATGCATTTACTGATTTGTGTTTAGCTGGGAACTTACCCTGATATTTCGAAAAGCACTACAAATGACTATCTGAAAGGCGTTTGAACATTGGGATTGTATCATCATTTCCACCCACATAGCTGTGGCTAAAAAGTATGAGAGGGTTAACGGCCAAACTGACGACCAACTTCTTTACAACATGGACATCTCTTTCGAAGTATCAGGGTTTCGGACGAAACTCATCTACTGTTACAAGGCATTTCATTTTTTTATAACTTATTCACCTCCAGACTTTTTTGCCATTCCAGTATGCAACATCCAAGCCACGTCCGCCACATCAATTTTCAAACCCTTTCCCTGACTGTCATTTGTTATTTTGTCATGAATTTTACTAGAAAATTTTTTGAGCTAAAATGAACCCTGAAAATTGACAAGCCACTACAAATGAAACTCTCAAAAGGTTGAAAGTTGGCATGGTCATCATTTCACCCACATAGCATGTGCTACAAAGTTTAAGAGGGTTACGGCAGAACACTGGATGCACCTTCGTGTACAAAATGGACAATCTCTTTCCAATATCAGGTTCGAACGAAAACCTCTCAATTGTTACACCAAGAAGGCATTTCATTTTTACAACTTATTTGCAACTCCACTTTTTGTGCTTTTAGTCTGCACGCATTCAGGCCACACTCATCACTTTTCAACCTTTTCTGACTTCACATTCTCTATTTTTCATGCTTTATTGATTTTTTTAAGCTACAATTACCCTGAACATTGAAAGCCCTACAAAGTGAACTCTGAAAAGATTGAAAGTTAGGAATGGTTCACCACTCATTATCACCCACATAGCAATGTCTAAAAAGTTGAGACGGGTCTAGCCCCCGCAGAAACTGGATGCAACTTGTGTACAAATGGACAATCTTTCTTGCAGAAGTATCAGGTTTTCGGGACGAAAACTCATCATGTTAAGGGCATTTCCATTTTTTATAACTTATTTTCAACCTCCCAGACTTTTTTGTGTGGGGTCTTCTCAGATATGCCCATTTCAAAGAGCCACGTTCATCAATTTTCGAAACCCTTTTTCTGTGACTTCCATTCCCGCCATATTTTTCCTGCCTTTAACCTGATTTTTTTTGGAGCTTAATGACCCTGAAAATTGAAAGCACTCGCCGAGCGACGCGCACGCTCAACAACATGTATTTCCTGAAAAGGTGAAAGTTGGGGGGGGCCCTGGTATCCACCGCTCGGCGACATCCCAGTATTCAACCTACATAGCATCGTGGTAATAAGTTGAGAGGGTTACTAAGGCCGCAAACCTGGAATTGGCTCTTCAATGTACAAAATGGACATCCTCTTTCTAGTAATCCAAGTGTTTTCAGCGAAACTCATCTTTCTACAATGGCATTTCACTTTTTTCTGACTTTTTTAACTCCGACTTTGTTGTGCGTTCAATATGCCCATATCAAAGCCCATGTCCACTCATTTATTTCAACCCGCCAACCGCTTTCTGACTTCATATTGCCTATTGTTTCATGCTTTACACTGATTTTTTTTGAGCGCTAACTCAATGACCACCTGGAATTTCGAAAAACACCTAACACTGAACTTCTGAAACCTGTCTGAAGTTTTGCCTGGTACATCATTTAGCCCACATACTGTGTGCTAAGCGAGTTGAGAGTGTTATGATCAAACAACTAAACTGCATCTTACCATTGTACAAAATGGACATCGTCTGTTCCGAAGTATCAGGGTTTTCGGCGTGTGACGAAACCGTTCATCTGTTACAACTACAGGCATTGGAGTCATTTTTTATTAACTTTATGTTCTACTATCAGACGTCTTTTGTGGCCTTACAAGTATGCACCTTTCCAAGCCACGTCCCAATTTTCACCCTTTTTCTGACTTGGGTCATTTTCTATTTTTCATGCATATTACTGATTTGTTTTAGCTAACTGACCCTGATTTTTGAATCGCACTACAATGACCTCTGAAAAGGTTGAAAACCTTGGATGGTCATCATCACTTGATACCATTTTGCATCACCCCACATAGCATGTGCTACAAGTTGAGAGCGTTACGGGCAAAACTGGCTGCACTTTCGTGGCCGAAAATGGACCATCATCTATTCAAGTATCAGGGTTTGCGGACGAAAACTCATCTGTTTCCAAAGGCCATTTCATATTTTTATAACTTATTATCAACTCCAGACTCTTTTCTGCATGGCATTTCGTTATGCTACCAGTCAAGCCACGCCATCAACTTTTCCAACCCCTTTATATACTCAATTTGTTTATTTTTTCATAAATGAATTTCAATCAATTTATTTTGATACTAACACAATGACCCTGAAATTTTAAAAGAACTACCAATGAATCTGAAAAAAGGTTAAAGTTGCATTGTTCATCATTTCATTTCACCCACATAGAATGTGCTAAAAAAGTTGAGAGGGTACCGGCAAAAATTGGATGCAACTTCGTGTACAAAATGGACAATCTCTTCGCTCTTCGGAGTATCATGGGTTTTCGGACGAAAACTCATTCTGTTACCAAGGCATTCCATTTTTTATAACTTATTCAACTCCAGACTTTTGTGCATTCATTTAACCATTCAAAGCCTGCCATCAGTTTTTGTCAAACCCTTCTACTTCATTTGTTGATTTTTCATGAATTATAATTGTTTTTTGAGTCTAATGACCTGAGTTAAACGCAACTACAAATGACTCTGAAAGGTTGAAAGTTGGCATGGATCCTGATTTCAAGCCTCATCATGTGCTAAAAAAGTTGAAGAGGGTTACGGCAAACACTTGATGCACTTCGTGTCACAATGACAATCTCTTTCAAAGTATCAGGTTTCGGACGAAAACTCTTTGTTACAAAGGCTTTCCATTTTTTAAACTTATTTCAACTCCAAACTTTTTGTGCATTTATAATGCACCATTCACAAGTCCGCCACGTCATCATTTTCCAACCTTTCCCTGACTTCATTTGCTATTTTTTCCATACAGCATTTTCTGATTTTTTTTAGCTAAAGACCCCTGAACTTGAAAAGCACTACCAATGAACCTGAAAAGATTGAAAGTTGCATGGTCAACCATCCATTTCACCCACATCGCATGTGCTAAAAAGTGAGAGGGTTACGGCAAAACTGATGCCCTTCGTCGTAAACAAGATGGCCAATCTCTTTCGAGTATCAGGGTTTCGTCGGACGAAAACTCATCTGTTAAAGGAATTTCAATTTGTTATACTTATTTCAACTCCAGACGTTTTGTGCCTTCAGTAATGCACCATCCAGCCACGCCAGTCAATTTTCACCCTTTCTGACTTCATTTGCGATTGTTCCTGCATTTACTGATTTTTTAGCTAGGAACCCCTGATATTGAACAGCACTACAAATGAACTCTGAAAGGTTGAACATTGGCATGTCAACTGAGCGTCGAACACTTCAACATTCCTCAAGTCCCTCAAGGTCAGCTGGTCAAATCATTCTGAAGATGAAGCCACTTGGGAAGCGCAGGATCGTCTTCGCGAAGAATACCACCCCTCTTTCTTTCCAGTCCTTCCTCTTAATTCTCAGGGACGAGAATCTTAATATATGAGAGAGTTGTCACACCCCCGGGATAGCACAGTAATTCACTTTTGGTAATGACATGTTAGCATGATCAACAAGTGCATCATCATCATTCGCATCACATTGCAATTTCAACTCGCTAAGTCCCAATTCAAAATTTAATGAAGTGGAAATATAAAAGTTGTCCACATAGGAGCTAAAATGTCAGATAATAACAAATATTCTAGAGGCTATTCTAAAATTGAAACCAACAGCATTGGAATTTTGGATACGTGACTCGAACAACTCAAACAGTAGATAAGTAATCTTAATAACCATTTATTGAATCTGAATATAATTATGGAATTATTTTTGTCCAACTAATTTTAGGTGTTAGGGAATAATGCACTGTATTTATGAAATGGTCCACCCTTTTTTACAAAACCTTTTGGGGGCCTAAGCATTTAACAGAAGAGAAAAGAGAATCGTATTAAAAAGGAAACAGAAACAGAAAGGAAAAAAGAGCAACGCCCCCCCCCACCCGCCGGCCGCAAACTGTGCCGAGCCCACCGGCCGGCCCACCTGCTCGCCCCTGGCCTATAAGGCCCCCCCCCGAACCCTATCCGATCCCAACCCATCGCTTTCTTCTCCTTCCACCCCCCCATCTGGATCGGGATCCCCCGCGGCCACTCGCCGACGCCGCCCCCTCTTCCCTCGCCGGTCTGCCATCGCCGTACGCCAAGGCTCCTCCACACACCGACTTCCTCCCTTTCCTCTCCTCTTCCCGCTCCCATCCCTCCTTTCTCTCGTTTCACCACCCCGTCCCTCTCTTTATCCCCTTATGCCTTTTTCAACCACCCTATACCTTCGTGGCGAGTCCCTTACTCCGATCCATATTCTCCTCTCTCTCTCTGGTCCCTGTTCTCCGCTTCTCCTCCCCCCTCCTTTCTGTATCTCCTGCTTCTGGTTCTTTTCTCTGTTTGCTTCTCACCTGGGGTCGGCTTTGTCTTCTCCGTCGCTTACCGATCCTCTGTCTTTTTAGGGGATGGGGCTGTGGTCCTTTTTTTTCGCGTTTATTCGCTCTTGTTTTTCTCTGCTTTCGCGGCTTTTTTCTTCCGTTCCGGGTTCTTCTTTTTTCGGGGTTCTTTCCCCCTTTCTTCCAGGTTTCGTTCGCCTTTGTTTTGGGGGGTTTTTTTCTTTCTCTGCGTACTGGTTTTCTCTTCTTTTCTTCCCTTTCGTTTCATTCTTTTGTTTTCTTGCTCTTTCTCGTTTTCGCTTTTCCTGGTTGTTCTTCTGTTGTTTTTTGTACTTTATTTATCTTGTGTCTTCTCTGTGTTTTCTTTTCGCTGTGTTTTTTTTGTTTTCCTTTCGCTTTTTTCCTTTTTTTTTCTGGATGTCTTTGTTTGGTTTTTTTTTATTGGTTTGTGTTTGGGTGTGTGCCCTTGGGCGGGTGGTCTTGCGTTTTTCGTTTTTTTTCGCGTTGGTTCCGGGCCTCCCGTTCTTCTTCCTTTTGTCTGTCGGGTCTGGTGTGTTCTTTTCCGCTTCACTTCTCCTATGCGCTCTCTTTATGCTGGGGTTTGTCCTCTATTTCTCTTCTCGTCCTTGCTTCCCCTTTGTGTCCACCGGACATTTCCGTTCCCACAGGGGCACGCCCCGTACTTGTCCGCCCCTGTGGCCACTTCCCATTTGTTCCCGAACACCCCCCCCCCCCCGCCCTGTGACGCTGACAAATTGGGCCCAACCCCCCTAAAACTATTTTACAAGAAATATAAAATAAATAGAATAATAAAATACTTAAGTATGTTAATTAAAATCTGATTAGTTTAATTTATTAGTAGTTAGTGTTAATTAATCATTAATTAAATTAAATTAACCTAATTAACCTAACACGCAGCCATGGCAGGTGGGACCCCACTGTCGGTGGCTGCTTACGTCAATGCATGGGGATGTCATCTACGTCATCAATCACACTCACCTGTTTTTCGTATATGTTGAATTAAATATGAATTAAATTTCAGAAATAATAAAAACTTTAGAAAATCATATCTTTTTTAACCGTACTCCCGATGAAAATATTTTATACATGAAACTTGCTTCAGGAACGCGATACGAGCCGGATTACGCCTCCGTATTCCCGTCAACGCCCGCAGCTATAAGAACTTGAACTTTTAGACCGATTTCCTTAAATGAATAGTGCCCAACTTTAACTTAAATAATTCACATAAATTCCTAATTACTAATCGTTTCAGTTAGGCGTAGAACACCGAAAGGGACGGCCTGCCTAGTTCATTTTAGGCTGTCCATACAATTTGTTTTGCATTAATTTGCCGTGAATTATTGTTTCTCTCCACCCATCCTTCTCCTCTCGATAGACTCCGGACCGACGACGCTGCACCAGGTTTACGACTCCTACCGACTAGCCAGGCCGTTGACGACCTCCCTCTCTTAACCAGAGCACCAGGCAAGCCCGCCCCCTTGAGCATATCCAGATATCGCCTCGCCCATTCTATCTCCTGCTTGCTTAGATTTCGCTACTTGTTAATGTATGCTCCTGATTCTTATGTCATAGCCTGCTGTTGTAACCTGTTCATTGCTACCAACCTTACTTCCTATATAAACTGTTTATTATAGGTTGGATATGAACCATCTGTGCCCCACCACCTACTTTTTGTCGCCCCCTCCTGCTTGTTCTCGCGACTCGATCAACTTTACGTCGTCAGAGACGACGCCTCACTTCACACCCCCCCCTTAGTTTGTACGACTCTGCGTAGTAACTATCGAGTGCGAGGGTATACCAGCGTAACGCACTCCTGAGAAATATCCTGGCAGCAAGCTGACGGTCGTGGTCTCGTGGTGATTCCCTCCTTCCTACCATGTCCGATACGACTCTTTCGTGCAACCCCTCAGTGGGTGAACCTCGAGGGTGATCCTCTTACTTTCACCCTTATGATTACTGACCACACGTTACCTTGACCTTTTTCATACGGCGGGTCCACCTGGTGGGTATCCCGCTGGGGATCTATGAATTTCGGGTTGTGCCCGAAGGGCACTCAAGTGTGACATTGTGGCGGAGCTCACGAGACTCTGATTGTCTCCGCTTGATACTAATTGAGCCTATTGATTTGGGTGTGTGGAATCTGAGTGGGTTCGACGTGGCCCTATACGCACTGCCACCAATAAGAGAAAACGCACGCGGGATAATTGTTATTGGGCCCTCTGCGATGTAACGTTCGCCGAAAGCTTATCAGGTGTATGTACTCGAAACGTCAGATTCACCGTGCGGGCTGATCGTCGGGATTGGGCCTGGCTACTTCCACTGGCGTAGTTCCATTCCGCCTGCACACGCCCGGCCAGCCACGCAAACGCGCCAGGGTGCCAGGGCGACTGGCCCGAGACCTCCTTGAGTTCATATTTTCTTCCTGCGTGCTGACCTCTCTGCTGATCGCTATTTATAGTCTCTTCTTCGTGTTATCTTCCGATGACGGGCATTACCCCAGCACGTATGTTCCGGCCAAGGTGATCGAGCGTTTTTGGGTAACAGTAGTGCTGACCCCTGCAGGTGAATCCTGCTAATTCTATCGTAAGCCGTCCTATCCGGTAAGGGGAACGCTCAGTTTGTGTCTCCGATCCTACCTACTTAAACTGGAACTTTGTTACTTAATTGAAGCTTCGGGAATTACTTTCTCGCGTGGGAGTCGAGGACGGATCTTTAGAGCTGTACTTCAACATGGTTTGCTACATAAAATGCTATTCTACTCTCTCTCTTCTAACTTTCTCTACTGCTGTTCCAGATGAATGGCTTTGAGAAGATGTTTGAAGCGCTAGTCTTCGATAGGACTAGGCTTTTCTCTCTCTTCTGGTTTTCTGCAGCCCAGTCCACATAACAAAACAACAAAGCCCTCTTCTCCTTTGATAATGTTGCCTATTAGTATAGATCTGGCTTCTTGCCTGATTACTATTCGGATGATACTCTCGGTTTTTTTTGCTTTTTTTCGCTTTTTCCCCCATATACCCCACCTTGATGATACACCCAGACGATGGAGTCCCAGGAGCCAGACGCCACACCGGAGGCCTACTACCCCAGCGGTCCAAGGCACTTACTATGAACTGGTGGATCGAGCCACTGACCATGAGAGGATGTGGCTCCCAGGCAGGAGGCCAACGCCTTTCCGCTCTAGTGGTCGCTGTTGTGCAGCCTTCTTACGGTAATTGTCTCTATTCTTTACCCAGATATTATTTGTTGACTGACTTTATGAATTCGATCTCATTCGATCCCTGTCCTGTAATATTTGTGACCCTCCGTTTATTTGTGTTTAGAGTTGTGTTGTGATTCTTTCCCGTGAGTCCCTGGGCTTGACTCGTACACTTTGCGTGTCTGATTAGTGTACGATTGAAACCGGGGGCGTCACAGTTGGTATCAGAGCCGACATGCCTGTAGGAAGAGCCCCCCTCCAATTCCTTGGCCGAATTTGAGTCTCGAAACGCGCGAAACTCTTTACTAACCTTGGCTGTGTGGCTTACGGCCCACGTCGCCAACTGGGTGGTATTTAGATCTTTTATTCCTCTGGCTATACCTGGGACTTATATCTCTTCTATTCGGGTTAAATAAAATTTTTACGAACGCCGACACTTAGGATCTCGTAAAATCCTCTAACCCGGAGAGCATGGATATCTGTGGGGGATTCCCCTGTCGTTGACCTTAGTCAGTCTGAAATCATTTCCTTTCCATTGTTTTGTTTAACCTTTCTCTCCGATTGTGTTTAAACTTCTCGTTGGCTTTGACACTCCTGCTTCACAAAGGTGTTAAATTTTGAGTGGACGAAAAATGTCAAGAACGCTTTTCAGACACTAACAGATAAATTGACATCTGCCCCCAGTCTCTATCACCCCACCCCCGGATTCCCAAAGAGGATTCGGATATACTGTGATGCATCTCGTCAAAGTATTAGGCTTTTTGTCCTAATGCAAGAGCGCAAAGTGATTTCTTTATGCCTCCCGACAATTGCGTCCTCATGAAGAAAATTATCCCGTGCATGATCTTGGAACTTTCGTGCGTTTATCTATGCCTTGAAGCTATGGCGACATTACCTTCTCGGTAACCGTTTGGATATATACAACGGATCACCAAAGAGCGTGAAGTATTTATATACTCAACACAGATCTGAACCTCCTCCGTCAACAGATGTCTCGAAACACTTGCCGATTATGCTATGAAATATTTATTACCCCAGCAAGGCCCTAATGTAATGGCCATGCTTTGAGTCGCAGTCCTATAGTACAATCTCTATGGTTTCCAAGAAACACACAACCTCTTCTCCATGAAGGCTTTGGCAAGTGACCTCCATATTGTCCAACGGTTTATCTTCAATACCCTGGTGTCGAACCAGATTTAGAACAGGCATTAAGGTTATGCAAGTGTATGACACTGAAGTTGAAAGATCAAGCGCTATACCTCAGAGAAGGAAAGCCGTCGAATTCCATCTGGAATGGCATATGGGATCCTATTTTTCCAACACCGTCTCAAAAAAAAAAAAAAATTCGTACCCCCAATTTTCAAGCATGAGAGGGAAAACGTTATGAAGGAAGCTCATGACACTCCCTTGTCCTTCACCCTGGATAGCACAAAATGTACCGTGACTTGTCAAAGATTCTGGTGGCCTAATATGAAGCGAGACATTGCTCGTTATGTTTTTCTGAGTGTGACGTTTTGCCGCCGCGTTAAAGCCCAACATCAAAGGCGCGCAGGAACTCTGGCAACCCCTGGAAATTCCTGAATGGAAATGGGACAAGGTCCAAATGGAATTTCATTGCTTACTTGGTTTTCCCAAATCCCAAAGGGTAATGATATATTTGTTGTCATTGACCGATTCTTCGGTTGCCCCACGTCCCCACTTTCCTGTCTTTCCTGTCCTGTTAATGAGCAACAATCACACTGCTAGCCAGTTAGCAGACGTGTATGTTTCCCCAATTGGTGGTCACTCCACGTGTTCCGTTGGAGATCAGTTCGTGATCGTGGCAGCCGCTTCACTCAAGATTCTGGAATAGTTTTTTTTCCAAGAAGCTATGGAACCCATCTGTTTTCAGCACGCTGTTCATTTTCACCCTCAGTCACAGGGTCAAGTTGAACGAGTTTAAAATAATCACAAGTGGTCGCACGCTATGCTTCGAGTTGCGTCACTCCTTCGGTAAGAATGGGAGGAATCTCTCCCGTATGCCGCATTCTCCTTACTAAACAATAGCTACAAGCTAGTCTGAGATGGCACCGTTTGAAGTTCTATACGGTCGTAAGGTCGAACCCCTCTGTTGGGCAGAACTGGGAACTCTCACTCGTCGGACCGGACATTATTCGCAAGCTGAAGAACGTCCGTATTGTTCGTGACATTTGAAGTCTGCTCAGTCGCGTCCGAGGCCCTATGACCGAAAGCACCAGGAAATAGTCTAATCAACCTTGCGGCAAGCTTACCTCCAGCTCACTCCGTTGAAAGGCCTCATGGTTTCGGATCAAAGGCAATTTGCCCTCGCTACATGGCCCGTTCCGTATCTTGCCCGTCGAGGAGAAGTGGCATCTCAGTTGCATGCCGCCAAACCTTTCCTCCAAGTACATGACGTCTTTCATGTATCCCAACTACACAGCCGCTGCTTCAAGGATCCATTCGAGCCTGTGGATCATGAAGTGCTTGAATTTACGGGAAGATCTGTCATATCCAGAATATCCCCATCCGTATTCTTGGATCAAGCTGAGCGTCGAACACGTCAAAAGTCATCACGTTCCAAGGTTCTGGTCAAATCTTTCTGAAGATGAAGCCTTGGGAACGCGAGGATCGCTTCTCGAAGAATCCCCCTCTTCTTCTTTTTCTTTCAGTTCTTCCTCTTATTCTGGGACGAGAATATCTTACAATAATAGATGAAGGAGATTTTGTACACCCCGGTATTACACAAGTAATCACTTTTGATAATGACTGTTAGCATGATCAACAGTGCATAATCATCATAGCATCCATCACATTGCATTTCAACTCCTAATCATTCAAAATTTAAATGAAGTGGAATTATAAAGTTGTCCAACTAGGAGCTAAAATGTCAGATAAATACATATATCCAGAGGCTATTCAAATTGAACACCACCTCATTGGAATTGGATAAGTGACTCGAACACCTCAAACAGTGGATAAGATAATATTTAATAACCATTTATTGATCTGAAATATATGGAATTATGTTTTTGTCCAAACTAATTTAGGTTTAGGGGAATATGCACTGGTATTTTATGACATAGGTCACACGAACTTTTTTTACAAAGCCATTTGGGGCCTACACATTTAACAGTAGAGAAAAGAGGAATACAGAAAAGGAAAAAGAACAGAAAAGGAAAAAGAGCAACCCCCCCCCCCCCGGCCCAACTGGGGCCGAACCCAGCCGGCCGTCCCACCATGCGTCGCCCCTGGCCTATAAAGGCCCCGGCCGAACCCCCTGCCTATCCGCCTCCCCCCCCCCCCCCTCTCTTTTTCTCCTTCCACCCCACCCTCCCCCCCCCCCCCCCTCTGGTCTGTTCCCCCACTCCGCTCTCCTATCCTCCCAGTTCCCCTCTCGCCCTCTCCTTTCTTTCCGTTCTCTACTCCCTTCCCCGGGTTTCCAACCATGGACACAGTATCGCTCCGTCTTTTCTCTCCGGTTGCCTCTCCTTGCCCCTACCAGCCTCCTGGCGCTCAGGGTCGCCCCACTCCCCGACTTGATCCGATCGTGTGCAAACCCCCGATCCCGTCGCCCTACCTACGCCGGACGACCTCTCCCCTCCGTCCCTAATCCCTCTCCTCCCCGCCTTATCTTCACCTCTTCTCCTCGCCTTCTTCCCCTGTCTACCACACCGACCCCCTCTTGCCCCTCCCTACGGATCACGTTGAGGCCTCGGGCCCTCCTCCCCTCTCTTCTCCCGCCCTCGCGCGAGCCCGGCCCCCGTGCCGCACGCTCCGCCCGCGCTCCCCTGCTCGCTCAACGCTCCCTCCGCCACCCGCATCCCTCTCCGGTCCTCGCACCCGCTGCTCTCTTTGCCCTCCCTTCCTTCTCTACTTCCCTTTTCTGCTTATCTATTCCTGCCTCTTCTCGCTCTGCTTTCCCGCTTTTTCCTCTCCTCCCTCCCCTTTCCTGCTCGTCCACTCCCTCTTCTCCCCCTCCCCTCCTCCTTCCGATACCGTCTTTTTCTTCCTGCTCCTGTCTTTCTGTTCTCCATCTCCCCCTGCCCTCCCTCTTTTCCTCCCGTGCGTCCCCTTGGGCACCGGTACAATTCCGGTCCCCAAAAGGGGCACGCCCCGGACGTGGTCCGACCCTGGCCACTGCCCAGTGGGGCCCGAACCCCCCCCCTGTGAAAACGCTGACAATGGGGCCCCCCGCAGTCCCCCCTAAAACGATTAAAAAGAAATAGAAAATAAAAAAAATAAATAAAATATTAATTATTATTATTAATAGTTATTAATTAATTAGTTCAATAAATCCTGATTAGGTTTAATTAATGACGTAGTTAGTGTTAATTAATCATTAATTAAATTATTACCTAATTAAACCTAACAGCCTCTGAACCAGGTGGACCCACCCCTGTCAGGTGGCTGCTGACGTCATCATTATGTCATGCTGACCTTCATCAATCACTGTTTCGGATAATGTTGAATTACAATAATTAATTCCATTTCAAATTAATAAACCTTTAGAAAACATATCTTTTAAAACCGTATCTTCTCCGATGAAATATTTTATACATGAAACTTGCTCCGAACGCGAATACGAGCCCGATCCGCCCTCCGTATTCACCCGCGCCGCCCGCCGCTATAAATAACATTGACTTTAGACCGATTTCAGTAAATGGAATAGTGCCCGCCCAACTTTAATTTCATATAATCCAATAACTTCCTCATTTAACTAAATCGTTTAGTTAGGCAGTAGAACACACCCCGGCATATCATTTGGCCAATGTCATAACATATTGTTTGCATTATTGCCGTGAATTTATTGTTTTCTCTCCCCCTCCTTCTCTCTCGATAGACGCCGAGACGCGACGACGCTGCACCAGGTTACGACTCCTCTACCGCGAGCGCCCGTTGACGACTCCCTCTCTTTCCAGAGCAACCATGCCAGCCCCCCCTTGAGCCATTCCAGATATCGCCCATTCTATTCTCCTGCTTGCATTTATTTTCGCTACTGTTTAAGTAATGCTCCTATTCTGATGCTAGCCCCTGCTGTTTTGTAACCTGTTATTGCTACCTTTACACGAGTGCCTATGATAAACTGTTTAGTCTCGTTGGTATGAACCATCTGTGACCCCACCACCTACTTTGTCGCTCTGCTTGTTCATCGACGACTCGATCAACGTTGAATCGTCGTCAGAGACAGACGCCTCACTTCACACCCCCCCCTTAGTTGTACCGACTCTGACTTGCGTAGTACTATCAGTGCCCGAGGGTGATACCTCGTAACGCACTCCTGATGAATACTCTGCATCATAGCTTGTACGTCGTGGTCAATCGAGGGTGATTCCCCTTCTCCATGTCCGATACGACTCTGGTCGTGCAAACCCCTCACATGTGAACCAACCTCGAGGGTGATACCTCTTACGTTCACCCTGATGATTATTACCACCAACGGTTACTTGACCTTTTTCCAGGCGGTCCCGACCCCTGGTGGGTACCCGCTGGGGATCTATGATTTCGGGTGTGGCCGGAAGGGGCACTCGGTGTGACTTGGTTGCGAGCATCAAGGACTCTGATTGTTCCGCTTGATAACTAATTGAGCCATTGGAGTGGGTGTGTGATTGAGTGGGTCGACTTGCCCTATACGCACTGGCCCCCTTGAACGCTGTATAATGGTTTTGGGGCCCTCTGCGATGTACGTTTCTCGAAAGCTTATCAGACGTCACGATTCACCGTGCGGGCTGATCGTCGGGATTGGGCTGGTCTTCACTGGCGAGTTCAGTGTCGCGCCTGCACCCCGGCCAGCCCACGCAACGCGCAGGGTGCCCAGGGCCGATGGCCCGACCCCTGGGTGCATAGGTTAGTCCGCGTGCTGACCTCCTCTGCTGAGGCCTAGGTATGAGCGCTCCTCGTGTTGATCTTCCAAGGAGACGGAGCATTACGCAGCCCAGTATGTTCCGTCCAGAGTTTCGAGCGTGTTGGGTACATAGTGCACCCTGCAGGGAATAGATCTTCTACGATAGCTAGCTGGTCCTACGGTAAAGGACGCTCAGTTTTGTGTATCCCGATCTCCCTACTTAAACACGGTACTTGTTACTTAATTGACAGCTTCGGGATTAGTTCCTCCTGGGAGTCGAGAAGGATCGTGAGCTGTACTTCAACATGTTTGCTACTAAATGACTATTCTACTCTCTTCTACTGCTTGCACGATGATGGCTTTTTGAAAGGATGTTTGAAGATGCTAGTCTTCGTAGGACCTAGGCTTTCTCTCTATTCTGGCATTTCTGCAGCCCGTCCAAGATACAAGCCTCTTCCCATTGATACTGTGTGCATATGTAGTATAGATCCTTGCTTGCTGGTACTTACTCTCCGGATGAGTACGCACGGTTTGCTTTATTTCTCTTTCCCCCATCATCCCACCTTGATGAATACACCAGCGATGGAGTCAGGCCGACGCCACCAACCGGTAGCCTACTACCAGGCGGGTTCCGAGGCAACTTACTACTGGATCGAGACAAGCTGACGCAGGAGTGATCGAGGCTCCCAGGCAGGAGGCCAACGCCTTTCCGATCTAGTGTCCGCTGTTTGGTGCTAGCCTCTTAAGGCATAACTTGTCGAACTATGTCTGTAACCAGATATTATTTTGTATGAACTGACTTAATTTATTCGATATCTCGGATCCCTGGTCGTCATGTTGTGGACCTCCCTTCCGTTTATTTGTGTTAAGAGTGTGGGTTTGGGGATATCTTCCACGTGAGTCCCTTGGCTTGATCGTACACGTTTGCGGTATGCTTAGTGTAACGATGGAACCCGGGGGCGTCACAAGTTGGTATCATAGAGCCGACTGCCTCTAGGAAGTAATCAGGGTTTCAGACGAACCTCATCTTTTTTTTTTTTAACAATGCCATTCATTTTTTCTGAATTTTTTAACTCCAGGACTTTTTGTGCGTCAATTGCACCATTCAAGCCTGTCCATCAATTTTTCAACCCTTTCTGACTTCATTTGCTATTTTTCATGCCATTTCACTGATTTTTTTTGAGCTATGACCCTGAACTTGAAAAACACTACAAATGAACTCTGAAAAGGTTAAAGTTTGCATGGTATCATCATTTCACCACATAAAATGTGCTAAAGAGTTTGAGAGGGTTAGGCAAAACTAAATGCCTTCATGTACAAAATGGACAATATCTTCGAAGTATCAGGGGTTCCCGACGAAAAGTCATCTGTTAAAAGGCAGTTTTCATGTTTTATAACTTATTTCTACTCCCACAAGCACTTTTTGATGGCCTTCAGTATGCACCATTCAAAGCCACGTCCCATTTTCAAACCCTTTCCTGACTTCAGTTGCTATTTTTTCATGCATTACTGATTTGTTTTAGCTACTTACCTGAATATTGAAAGCACTACAAATGAACTCTTGACAGGGTTGACCATTGGCATGGTATCATACATTTCACCTCATCGCATGTGACTAAAAAGTTGCAAGGGTTCCGCAAAAACTGGATGCAAATTCGTGTTAACAAAATAAATGGACATCTCTTTTCGATATCAGGGTTAGACCGAAACTCACTTTACAATGACATTTTCTTTTTTATAACTTATTTATTTCACTCCAGACTTTTTGTGGTCATTCAGTATGCACCATTCAAACCCACGCCATCACTTTTCACCCCTTCTGACTTCATTTAGTTATTATTTTTCATGCATTTATTACTAATTTTTTTTTTGAGTCTAAATGACCCTAAATTTAAAAGCACTCCAAATTAACTCTGCAAAGGTTGAAAGTTGGCATGTATCTCATTTCACCCACATAGCATGTGCCTAAAAGTTGAGAGGGTTACGGCAAAAACTGTGCATGCAAGTTCGTGTACAAATTGGACCATCTCTTTCGGAGTTCAGGGTTCGGACCGAAACTCATCTTTCCAAAGGCATTTCATTTTTTTACTATTTCAACTCCAGACTTTTGTGCATTCCAGTGTGCAACCATTCAAAGTCACGCCAGTCAATTTTCACCCCTTTTCTGACTTCATTTGTTTATTTTTCATAATTACTAATTTTTTTGAAGCTAAATGACCCTGAAATTGAAAGCACCTACAATGCACTCTGAAACGGTTTGAAAGTTGGCATGGTTATCATCATTTCACCCCAATTGCATGTGCTAAAAAGTTGAGAGGGTTACGGCAAACACTGGATGCACAATCATGTACAAAATGGACCAATCTATTTAAAAGTATCAGGTTTCGGACGAAAACTAATTGTTACCAAAGCATTTCATTTTTTAATAACTTATTTTACTCAAGACTTTTTGCATTTACTATGCACCTCTTCAAGCCAACGTCATCATTTTCATCTTTTCTTTCTGACTTTATTTTGCTATTTCTCATGCATTTATTACGGATTTTTTTGCTGAAATGACCTGAAATTGAAAGCACTACAATGAACTCTGAAAAGATTGAAAGTTGGATGGTACCGAACATTCAGACCCACATAGCATGTGCTAAAAAGTTGAGAGGGTTTACGGCAAAACTGATGCCTTCGGTACAAATGGACAATCTCTTTCGAAGTATCATGGTTTTTCGACAAACTCATCTGTTTTAAAGTTATAAAAAATGAAATGTCATTGTAACAGATGAGTTTTCGTCCGAAACCCTGATACTTCGAAAGAGATTGTCCATTTTGTACACGAATTGCATCCAGTTTTTGCCGTAACCCTCTCAACTTTTTAGCACATGCTATGAGGGTGAAATGATGATACCATGCCAATGTTCAACCTTTTCAGAGTTCATTTGTAGTGCTTTTCAATATCAGGGTAAGTTAGCTAAAACAAATCAGTAAATGCATGAAAAATAGCAAATGAAGTCAGAAAGGGTTGAAAATTGATGACGTGGCTTTGAATGGTGCATACTGAATGCACAAAAAGTCTGGAGTAGAAATAAGTTATAAAAAATGAAATGCCTTTGTAACAGATGACTTTTCGTCGGAAACCCTGATACTTCGAAAGAGATTGTCCATTTTGTACATGAAGTGCATTTAGTTTTTGCCATAACCCTCTCAACTCTTTAGCACATTTTATGTGGGTGAAATGATGATACCATGCAAACTTTCAACCTTTTCAGAGTTCATTTGTAGTGTTTTTCAATTTCAGGGTCATTTAGCTCAAAAAAATCAGTAAATGCATGAAAAATAGCAAATGAAGTCAGAAAGGGTTGAAAATTGATGACGTGGCTTTGAATGGTGCATACTGAATGCACAAAAAGTCTGGAGTAGAAATAAGTTATAAAAAATGAAATGCCTTTGTAACAGATGACTTTTCGTCGGAAACCCTGATACTTCGAAAGAGATTGTCCATTTTGTACATGAAGTGCATTTAGTTTTTGCCATAACCCTCTCAACTCTTTAGCACATTTTATGTGGGTGAAATGATGATACCATGCAAACTTTCAACCTTTTCAGAGTTCATTTGTAGTGTTTTTCAATT
>CM022300.1:549446759-549639580 GCA_011799875.1 Thinopyrum elongatum | reverse complement strand
GAAGTGCATCCAGTTTTTGCCGTAACCCTCTCAACTTTTTAGCACATGCTATGTGGGTGAAATGATGGTACCATGCCAACTTTCAATCTTTTCAGAGTTCATTTGTAGTGCTTTTCAATTTCAGGGTCATTTAGCTAAAAAAAATCAATAAATGCATGAAAAATAGCAAATGAAGTAAGAAAAGGTTGAAAATTGATGACGTGGCTTTGAATGGTGCATACTAAATGCACAAAAAGTCTGGAGTTGAAATAAGTTATAAAAAATGAAATGCCTTTGTAACAATTGAGTTTTCGTTCGAAACCCTGATACTTTGAAAGAGATTGTCCATTTTGTACACGAAGTGCATCCAGTGTTTGCCGTAACCCTCTCAACTTTGTAGCACATGCTATGTGGGTGAACTGCTGATACCATGCCAACTTTCAACCTTTTGAGAGTTCATTTGTAGTGCTTGTCAATTTCAGGGTCATTTAGCTCAAAAAATTTAGTAAATTCATGAAAAATAACAAATGAAGTCAGAAAGGGTTGAAAATTGATGGCGTGGCTTTGAATGGTGCACCCTGAATGCACAAAAAGTCTGGAGTTCAAATAAATTATAAAAAATGAAATGCCTTCGTAACAGATAAGTTTTCGTCCGAAACCCTAATACTCCGAAAGAGATTGTCCATTTTGTACATGAAGTGCATCCAGTTTTTGCCGTAACCCTCTCAACTTTTTAGCACATGCTATGTGGGTGAAATGATGATACAATGCCAACTTTCAACCTTTTCAGAGTTCATTTGTAGTGCTTTTAAATTTCAGGGTCATTTAGCTCAAAAAAATTAGTAAAAGCATGAAAAATAACAAATGAAGTCAGAAAGGGTTCAAAATTGATGGCGTGGCTTTGAATGGTGCATACTGAATGCACAAAAAGTCTGGAGTTGAAATAAGTTATAAAAAATGAAATGCCTTTGTAACAGATGAGTTTTCGTCCGAAACCCTGATACTTCGAAAGAGATTGTCCATTTTGTACACGAAGTGCATCCAGTTTTTGCCGTAACCCTCTCAACTCTTTAGCACATGCTATGTTGGTGAAATGATGATACCATGCCAATGTTCAACCTTTTCAGAGTTCATTTGAAGTGCTTTTCAAAATCAGGGTCAGTTAGCTAAAACAAATCTGTAAATGCATGAAAAATAGCAAATGAAGTCAGAAAGGGTTGAAAATTGATGACGTGTCTTTGAATGGTGCATACTGAATGCACAAAAAGTCTGGAGTAGAAATAAGTTATAAAAAATGAAATGCCTTTGTAACAGATGAGTTTTCGTCGGAAACCCTGATACTTCGAAAGAGATTGTCCATTTTGTACATGAAGTGCCTTTAGTTTTTGCCATAACCCTCTCAACTCGATAGCACATTTTATGTGGGTGAAATGATGATACCATGCAAACTTTCAACCTTTTCAGAGTTCATTTGTAGTGTTTTTCAATTTCAGGGTCATTTAACTCAAAAAAATCAGTAATTGCATGAAAAATAGCAAATGAAGTCAGAAAGGGTTGAAAATTGATGACATGGCTTTGAATGGTGCATATTGAACGCACAAAAAGTCTGGAGTTAAAAAAGTCATAAAAAATGAAATGCCTTTGTAAAAGATGAGTTTTCGTCTGAAACCCTGATACTTCGAAAGAGATTGTCCATTTTCGCCAACTTTCAACCTTTTCAGAAATCATTTGTAGTGCTTTTCAATTTCAGGGTCATTAAGCTCAAAAAAATCAGTAAATGCATGAAAAATAGCAAATGAAGTCAGAAAGGGTTGAAAATTGATGACGTGGCTTTGAATGGTGCATACTGAACGCACAAAAAGTCTGGAGTTGAAATAAGTTATAAAAAATGAAATGCCTTTGTAACAGATGAGTTTTCGTCCGAAACCCTGATACTTTGAAAGAGATTGTCCATTTTGTACACGAAGTGCATCCAGTTTTTGCCGTAACCCTCTCAACTTTTTAGCACATGCTATGTGGGTGAAATGATGGTACCATGCCAACTTTCAATCTTTTCAGAGTTCATTTGTAGTGCTTTTCAATTTCAGGGTCATTTAGCTAAAAAAAATCAATAAATGCATGAAAAATAGCAAATGAAGTAAGAAAAGGTTGAAAATTGATGACGTGGCTTTGAATGGTGCATACTAAATGCACAAAAAGTCTGGAGTTGAAATAAGTTATAAAAAATGAAATGCCTTTGTAACAATTGAGTTTTCGTTCGAAACCCTGATACTTTGAAAGAGATTGTCCATTTTGTACACGAAGTGCATCCAGTGTTTGCCGTAACCCTCTCAACTTTGTAGCACATGCTATGTGGGTGAACTGATGATACCATGCCAACTTTCAACCTTTTGAGAGTTCATTTGTAGTGCTTGTCAATTTCAGGGTCATTTAGCTCAAAAAATTTAGTAAATTAATGAAAAATAACAAATGAAGTCAGAAAGGGTTGAAAATTGATGGCGTGGCTTTGAATGGTGCACCCTGAATGCACAAAAAGTCTGGAGTTCAAATAAGTTATAAAAAATGAAATGCCTTCGTAACAGATAAGTTTTCGTCCGAAACCCTAATACTCCGAAAGAGATTGTCCATTTTGTACATGAAGTGCATCCAGTTTTTGCCGTAACCCTCTCAACTTTTTAGCACATGCTATGTGGGTGAAATGATGATACAATGCCAACTTTCAACCTTTTCAGAGTTCATTTGTAGTGCTTTTAAATTTCAGGGTCATTTAGCTCAAAAAAATTAGTAAAAGCATGAAAAATAACAAATGAAGTCAGAAAGGGTTCAAAATTGATGGCGTGGCTTTGAATGGTGCATACTGAATGCACAAAAAGTCTGGAGTTGAAATAAGTTATAAAAAATGAAATGCCTTTGTAACAGATGAGTTTTCGTCCGAAACCCTGATACTTCGAAAGAGATTGTCCATTTTGTACACGAAGTGCATCCAGTTTTTGCCTTAACCCTCTCAACTTTTAAGCACATGCTATGTGGGTGAAATGATAATACCATGCCAATGTTCAACCTTTTCAGAGTTCATTTGTAGTGCTTTTCAATATCAGGGTCATTTAGCTCAAAAAAATTTAGTAAATGCATGAAAAATAGCAAATGAAGTCAGAAAGAGTTGAAAATTGATGACGTGGCTTTCAATGGTGTATACTGAACGCACAAAAAGTCTGGAGTTGAAATAAGTTATAAAAATGAAATGCCTTTGTAACAGATGAGTTTTCGTCAGAAACCCTGATACTTCGAAAGACATTGTCCATTTTGTACACGAAGTGCATCCAGTTTTTGTCGTAACCCTCTCAACTTTTTAGCACATGCTATGTGGGTCAAATGATGATACCATGCCAACTTTCAACCTTTTCAGAGTTCATTTGTAGTGCTTTTCAATTTCTGGGTCATTTAGCTCAAAAAAATCAGTAAATGCATGAAAGATAGCAAATGAAGTCAAAAAGGGTTGAAAATTGATGACGAGGATTTGAATGGTGCATACTGAATGCACAAAAAGTGTGGAGTTGAAATAAGTTATAAAAAATGAATTGCCCTTGTAACAGAGGAGTTTTCATCCGAAACCCTGATACTTCGAAAGAGATTGTCTATTTTGTGCACGAAGTGCATCCAATTTTTGCCATAACCCTCTCAACTTTTTAGCACATGCTATGTGGGTGAAATGATGATACCATGCCAACTTTCAAGCTTTTCAGAGTTCATTTGTAGTGCTTTTCAATTTCAGGGTCATTTAGCTCAAAAAAATCAGTAAATGCATGAAAAATAGCAAATGAAGTCAGAAAGGGTTGAAAATTGATGATGTGGCTTTGAATGGTGCATACTGAATGCACAAAAAGTTTGGAGTTGAATTAAGTTATAAAAAATGAAATGCCTTTGTAACAGATGAGTTTTCGTCTGAAACCCTGATACTTCGAAAGAGATTGTCCATTTTATACACGAAGTGCATCCAGTTTTTGCTCTAACCCTCTTAACTTTTTACCACATGCTATGTGGGTGAAATGATAATACCATGCCAATTTTCAACCTTTTTAGAGTTCATTTGTAGTTCTTTTCAATTTCGGGGTGATTTAGCTCAAAAAAATTAGTAAATGCATGAAAAATAGCAAATTAAGTCAGAAAGGGTTGAAAATTGATGACGTGGCTTTGAGTGGTGCATACTAAACGCACAAAAAGTCTGGGGTTGAAATAAGTTATAAAAAATGAAATGCCTTTGTAAGAGATGAATTTTCTTCCGGAACCCTAATACTTCGAAAGAGATTGTCCATTTTGTACACGAAGTGCATCCAGTTTTTGTCGTAACCCTCTCAACTTTTTAGTACATGCTATGTGGGTGAAATGATGATACCATGCCAACTTTCAACCTTTTCTGAGTTCATTTGTAGTGCTTTTCAATTTGTGGGTCATTTAGCTCAAAAAAATCAGTAAATGCATGAAAAATAGCAAATGAAGTCAGAAAGGGTTGAAAATTGATGACGTGGCTTTGAATGGTGCATACTGAACGCACAAAAAGTTTGGAGTTGAAATAAGTTATAAAAAATGAAATGACTTTGTAACAGATGAGTTTTTGTCCGAAACCCTGATACTTCGAAAGAGATTGTCCATTTTGTACACGAAGTGCATCCAGTTTTTGCCATAACCCTCTCAACTTTTTAGCACATGATATGTGGGTGAAATGATGATACAATGCAAACTTTCAACCTTTTCAGAGTTCATTTGTAGTGCTTTTCAATTTCAGGGTCATTTAGCTCAAAAAAAATCAGTAAATGCATGAAAAATAGCAAATGAAGTCAGAAAGGTTGAAAATTGATGACGTGGCTTTGAATGGTGCATATTGAACGCACAAAAAGTCTGGGGTTGAAATAAGTCATAAAAATGAAATGCCTTTGGAAAATATGAGTTTTCGTCCGAAACCATGATACTTCGAAAGAGATTATCCATTTTGTACATGAAGTGCATCCAGTTTTTGCCGTAACCCTCTCAACTTTTTACCACATGCTATGTTGGTGAAATGATGATACCATGCCAAATTTCAACCTTTTCAGAAATCATTTGTAGTGCTTTTCAATTTCAGGGTCATTAAGCTCTAAAAAATCAGTGAATGCATGAAAAATAGCAAATGAAGTCAGAAAGCGTTGAAAATTGATGACGTGGCTTTGAAAGGTGCATACTGAATGCACAAAAAGTCTGGAGTTAAAATAAGTTGTAAAAAATGAAATGCCTTTGTAATAGATGTGTTTTCGTCTGAAACCCTGATACTTCGAAAGAGATTGTCCATTTTGTACATGAAGTGCATCCAGTTTTTGCTGTAACCCTCTCAACTTTTTAGCACATGCTATGTGGGTGAAATGATGATACCATGCCAACTTTCAATCTTTTCAGAGTTTATTTGTAGTGCTTTTCAATTTCAGGGTCATTTAGCAAAAAAAATCAGTAAATGCATGAAAAATAGCAAATGAAGTCAGAAAAGGTTAAAAGTTGATGACGTGGCTTTGAATGGTGCATACTAAACGCACAAAAAGTCTGGAATTGATATAAGTTATAAAAAAATGAAATGCCTTTGTAATAAATGAGTTTTTGTCGGAAACCCTGATATTTTGAAAGAGATTGTCCATTTTGTACACGAAGTGCATCTAGTGTTTGCCGTCACCCTCTCAAATTTTTAGCACAAGCTATGTGGGTGAAATGATGATACAAAGCCAACTTTCAACCTTTTCAGAGTTCATTTGTAGTGCTTTTCAATTTCAGGGTCATTTAGCTCAAAAAAATTAGTAAATGCATGAAAAATAACAAATGAAGTCAGAAAGGGTTGAAAATTGATGGCGTGGCTTTGAATGGTGCATATTGAATGCACAAAAAGTCTGGAGTTGAAATAAGTTATAAAAAATGAAATGCCTTTGTAACAGATGAGTTTTCGTCCGAAACCATGATACTTCGAAAGAGATTATCCATTTTGTACATGGAGTGGATCCAGTTTTTGCCGTAACCCTCTCAGCTTTTTAGCACATGCTATGTTGGTGAAATGATGATACCATGCCAATGTTCAACCTTTTCAGAGTTCATTTGTAGTGCTTTTCAATATCAGGGTCATTTAGCTCAAAAAAAATTAGTAAATGCATGAAAAATAGCAAATGAAGTCAGAAAGCGTTGAAAATTGATGACGTGGCTTTTAATGGTGCGTACTAAAGACACAAAAAGTCTGGAGTTGAAATAAGTTATAAAAAATGAAATGCCTTTGTAACAGATGAGTTTTCGTCCGAAACCCTGATAATTCGAAAGAGATTGTCCATTTTGTACATAAAGTGCATCCAGTTTTTTCCGTAACCCTCTCAACTTTTTACCACATGCTATGTGGGTGAAATGACGATACCATGCCAACTTTCAACCTTTTCAGAAATCATTTGTAGTGCTTTTCAATTTCTGTGTCATTAAGCTCAAAAAATCAGTAAATGCATGAAAAATAGCAAATGAAGTCAGAAAGTGTTGAAAATTGACGACGTGGCTTTGAATGGTGCACACTGAACGCACAAAAAGTCTGGAGTTGAAATAAGTTATAAAAAATGAAATGCCTTTGTAACAGATGAGTTTTCGTCCGAAACCCTGATACTTCGAAAGAAATTTTCCATTTTGTACATGAAGTGCATCCAGTTTTTGCCGTAACCCTCTCAACTTTTTAGCCCATGCTATGTGGGTGAAATGATGATACCATGCCAATGTTCAACCTTTTCAGAGTTCATTTGTAGTGCTTTTCAATATCAGGGTCATTTAGCTAAAAAAATCAGTAAATGCATGAAAAATAGCAAATGAAGTCAGAAAGGGTTGAAAATTGATGATGTGGCTTTGAATGGTGCATACTGAACACAAAAAAATCTAGAGTTGAAACAAGTTATAAAAAATGAAATGCCTTTGTAACAGATGAGTTTTCGTCTGAAACCCTGATACTTCGAGAGAGATTGTCCATTTTGTACACGAAGTGCTTCCAGTTTTTGCCGTAACCCTCTCAACTTTTTAGCACATGCTATGTGGGTGAAATGATGATACCATGCCAACTTTCAACCTTTTCAGAGTTCATTTGTAGAGCTTTTAAATTTCAGTGTCATTTAGCTAAAAAAATCAGTAAATGCATGAAAATTAGCAAATGAAGTCAGAAAGGGTTGAAAATTCATGATGTTACTTTGAATGGTGCATACTAAATGCACAAAAATTCTGGAGTTGAAATAAGTTATAAAAAATGAAATGCCTTTGTAACAGATGAGTTTTCGTCTGGAACCCTGATACTTCGAAAGAGATTGTCCTTTTTGTACACGAAGTGCATCCAATTTTTGCCGTAACTCTCTTAGCTTTTTAGCACATGCTATGTTGGTGAAATGATGATACCATGCCAATGTTCAACGTTTTCAGAGTTCATTTGTAGTGCTTTTCAATTTCAGGGTCATTTAGCTCAAAAAATCAGTAAATGCATGAAAAATAGCAAATGAAGTCAGAAAGGGTTGAAAATTGAGGACGTGGCTTTGAATGGTGCATACTGAACGCACAAAAAGTCTGGAGTTGAAATAAGTTATAAAAAATGAAATGCCTTTGTAACAGATGAGTTTTCGTCCGAAACCCTGATACTTCGAAAGAGATTGTCCATTTTGTACACGAAATGCATCCAGTTTTTGCTGTAACCCTATTAACTTTTTAGCACATGCTATGTGGGTGAAATGATGATACCATGCCAACTTTCAACCTTTTCAGAGTTCATTTGTAGTTCTTTTCAATTTCAGGGTGATTTAGCTCAAAAAAAATCAGTAAATGCATGAAAAATAGCAAATGAAGTCAGAAAGGGTTGAAAATTGATGACGTGGCTTTGAATGGTGCATACTGAACGCACAAAAAGTCTGGAGTTGAAATAAGTTATAAAAATGAAATGCCTTTGTAACACATGAGTTTTCGTCCGAAACCATGATACTTCGAAAGAGATTGTCCATTTTGTACACGAAGTGCATCCAGTTTTTGCTGTAACCCTATTGACTTTTTACCACATGGTATGTGGGTGAAATGATGATACCATGCAAACTTTCAACCTTTTCAGAGTTCATTTGTAGTCCTTTTCAATTTCAGGGTCATTTAGCTCAAAAAAATCAGTAAATGCATGAAAAATAGCAAATGAAGTCAGAAAGGGTTGAAAATTGATGACGTGGCTTTGAATGGTGCATACTGAATGCACAAAAAGTCTGGAGTTGAAATAAGTTATAAAAAATGAAATGCCTTTGTAACAGATGAGTTTTTGTCCGAAACCCTGATACTTCGAAAGGGATTGTCCATTTTGTACACGAAGGGCATCCAGTTTTTGCCATAACCCTCTCAACTTTTTAGCACATGCTATGTGGATGGCGTGGCTTTGAATGGTGCATACTGAATGCACAAAAAGTCTGGAGTTGAAATAAGTTATAAATGAAATGCCTTGTAACAGATGAGTTTTCGTCCGAAACCCTGATACTTCGAAAGAGATTGTCCATTTTGTACACGAAGTGCATCCAGTTTTGCCTAACCCTCTCACTTTTAAGCACATGCTATGTGGGTGAAATGATAATACCATGCCAACTTTCAACCTTTTCAGAGTTCATTGTGAGTGCTTTTCAATTTCAGGGTCATTTAGCTCAAAAAAATTAGTAAATGCATGAAAAATAGCAAAATGAAGTCAGAAAGGGTTGAAAATTGATGACGTGGCTTTATGGGTATACTGAACGCACAAAAGTCTGGAGTTGAAATAAGTTATAAAAAATGAAATGCCTTTGTAACAGATGAGTTTTCGTCGAAACACTGATATTCGAAAGAGATTGTCCATTTTGTACACGAAGTGCATCCAGTTTTTGTCGTAACCCTCCAACTTTTTAGCACATGCTATGTGGGTAAATGATGATTACCATGCCAACTTTCAACCTTTCAGAGTTCATTTGTAGTGCTTTTCAATTTTGGGTCATTAGCTCAAAAAAATCAGTAAATGCATGAAAAAAGCAAATGAAGTCAGAAAGGGTTGAAAATTGATGACGGGGTTTGAATGGTGCATTACTGAAGCACAAAAAGTTGGAGTTGAAATAAGTTATAAAAATGAAATGCCTTGTAACAGAGAGTTTTCTCCGAAACCCTGATACTTCGAAAGAAGATTGTCATTTTGTACACGAAGTGCATCCATTTTGCCATAACCCTCTCAACTTTTAGCACATGCTATGTGGGTGAAATGATGATACCATGCCAACTTCAACTTTTCAGAGTTCATTTGTAGTGCTTTTCAATTTCAGGGTCATTAGCTCAAAAAAATCAGTAAATGCATAAAATAGCAAATGAAGTCAGAAAGGGTTGAAAATTGATGAGTGGCTTTGAATGGTGCTACTGAATGCCACAAAAAGTTGGAGTTGAATAAGTTATAAAAAATGAAATGCCTTTGTAACAGAATGAGTTTTCGTCGAAACCCTGATACTTCGAAAGAGATTGTCCATTTTTACACGAAGTGCATCCAGTTTTTGCGTAACCCTCTAACTTTTTAGCCAATGCTATGTGGGTGAAATGATATACCATGCCAAATTTCAACCTTTTTAGAGTTCATTTGTAGTGCTTTTCAATTTGGGTCATTTAGCTCAAAAAAATTAGTAAATGCATGAAAAAATAGCAAATGAAGTCAGAAAGGGTTGAAAATTGATGACGTGGCTTTGAATGGTGCATAATGAACGCACAAAAAGTCTGGGTGTGAAATAAGTATAAAAAATGAAATGCCTTTGTAAAGATGAATTTCTTCCGGAACCTGATACTTCGAAAGAGATTGTCCATTT
Source organism: Thinopyrum elongatum (assembly GCA_011799875.1). Lineage (NCBI taxonomy): Eukaryota > Viridiplantae > Streptophyta > Magnoliopsida > Poales > Poaceae > Thinopyrum > Thinopyrum elongatum. Next base: position 549,629,744 of record CM022300.1, on the reverse strand, counting down.
TGTACACGAAGTGCATCCAGTTTTTGCGTAACCCTCTCAACTTTTAGCACATGCTATGTGGGTGAAATGATGAACCATGCCAACTTTCAACCTTTTCAGAGTTCATTGTAGTGCTTTTCAATTTAGTGGTCATTTAGCTCAAAAAAATCAGTAAATGCATGAAAAATAGAAATGAAGTCAGAAAGGGTTGAAAATTGATGACGTGGCTTTGAATGGTGCATACTGAACGACACAAAAAGTTTGGAGTTGAAATAAGTTATAAAAAATGAAATGCTTTGTAACAGATGAGTTTTGTCCGAAACCCTGATACTTCGAAAGAGATTGTCCATTTTGTACACGAAGTGCATCCAGTTTTTGCCTAACCCTCTCAACTTTTTAGCACATGCTATGTGGGTGAAATGATGATACCATGCCAACTTCAACCTTTTCAGAGTTCATTTGTAGTGCTTTTCAATTTCAGGGTCATTTAGCTCAAAAAAATCAGTAAATGCATGAAAAATAGCAAATGAAGTCAGAAAGGTTGAAAATGATGACGTGGCTTTGAATGGTGCATATGAACGCACAAAAAGTCTGGGGTTGAAATAAGTTATAAAAATGAAATGCCTTTGAAATGAGTTTTCGTCCGAAACCTGATACTTCGAAAGAGATGTCCATTTTGTACAGAAGTGCATCCAGTTTTTGCCGTAACCCTCTCAACTTTTTAGCACATGCTATGTGGGTGAAATGATGATACCATGCCAACTTTCAACCTTTTCAGAGTTCATTTGTAGTGCTTTCAATTTCAGGGTCATTTAGCTCAAAAAAATTAGTAAAAGCATGAAAAATAACAAATGAAGTCAGAAAGGGTTAAATTGATGCGTGGCTTGAATGGTGCATACTGAATGCACAAAAAGTCTGGAGTTGAAATAAGTATAAAAAATGAAATGCCTTTGTAACAGATGAGTTTTCGTCCGAAACCCTGATACTTCGAAAGAGATTGTCCATTTTGTACACGAAGTGCATCCAGTTTTGCCTAACCCTCTCAACTTTTAGCACATGCTATGTGGTGAAATGATGATACCATGCCAAATTTCAACCTTCAGAGTTCATTTGTAGTGCTTTTCAATTCAGGGTCATTTAGCTCAAAAAAATAGTAAATGCATGAAAAATAGCAAATGAAGTCAGAAAGGGTTGAAAATGATGACGTGGCTTTGAATGGTGTTACTGAAGCACAAAAAGTCTGGAGTTGAAATAAGTTATAAAAATGAAATGCCTTTGTAACAGATGAGTTTTCGTCGAAACCCTGATACTTCGAAAGAATTGTCCATTTGTACACGAAGTGCATCCAGTTTTTGTCGTAACCCTCTCAACTTTTTAGCACATGCTATGTGGGTAAATGATGATACATGCCAACTTTCAACCTTTCAGAGTTCATTTGTAGTGCTTTTCAATTTCGGGTCATTTAGCTCAAAAAAATCAGTAAATGCATGAAAAATAGCAAATGAAGTCAGAAAGGGTTGAAAATTGATGACGGGTTTGAATGGTGCATACTAGAATGCACAAAAAGCTGGAGTGGAATAAGTTAAAAAATGAAATGCCCTTGTAACAGATGAGTTTTCTCCGAAACCCTGATACTTCGAAAGAGATTGTCATTTTGTACACGAAGTGCATCATTTTGCCGCTAACCCTCTCAACTTTTTAGCACATGCTATGTGGGGTGAAATGATGATACCATGCCAACTTTCAACACTTTTCAGAGTTCAATTGTAGTGCTTTTCAATTTCAGGGTCATTTAGCTCAAAAAAATCAGTAAATGCATGAAAAATAGCAAATGAAGTCAGAAAGGGTTGAAAATTGATGAGGCGTGGTTTGAATGGTGCATACTGAAGCACAAAAAGTTTGGAGTGAATAAGTTATAAAAAATGAAATGCCTTTGTAACAGATGAGTTTTCGTCCGAAACCCTGATACTTCGAAAGAGATTGTCCATTTTTACACGAAGTGCATCCAGTTTTGCTCGTAACCCTCTAACTTTTTAGCACATGCTATGTGGGTGGAAATGATGATACCATGCCAACTTTCAACCTTTTTAGAGTTCATTTGTAGTCTTTTCAATTTCAGGGGTCATTTAGCTCAAAAAAATTAGTAAATGCATGAAAAATAGCAAATTAAGTCAGAAAGGGTTGAAAATTGATGACGTGGCTTTGAATGGTGCATACTGAAACGCACAAAAAGTCTGGAGTGTGAAATAAGTTATAAAAAATGAAATGCCTTGTAAGATGATTTCTTCCGAAACCTGATACTTCGAAAGAGATTGTCCATTTTGTACACGAAGTGCATCCAGTTTTTGCTCGTAACCTCTCAACTTTTAGACATGCTATGTGGGTGAAATGATGATACCATGCCAACTTCAACCTTTTCAGAGTTCATTTGTAGTGCTTTTCAATTTGGGTCATTTAGCTCAAAAAAATCAGTAAATGCATGAAAAATAGCAAATGAAGTCAGAAAGGGTTGAAAATTGATGACGTGGCTTTGAATGGTGCATACTGAACGCACAAAAAGTCTGGAGTTGAAATAAGTTATAAAAAATGAAATGCCTTTGTAACAGATGAGTTTTGTCCGAAACCCTGATACTTCGAAAGAGATTGTCCATTTTGTACACGAAGTGCATCCAGTTTTTGCCATAACCCTCTCAACTTTTTAGCACATGCTATGTGGGTGAAATGATGATACCATGCCAACTTTCAACCTTTTCAGAGTTCATTTGTAGTGCTTTTCAATTCAGGGTCATTTAGCTAAAAAAAATCAGTAAATGCATGAAAAATAGCAAATGAAGTCAGAAAGGGTTGAAAATTGATGACGTGGCTTTGAATGGTGCATATTGAACGCACAAAAAGTCTGGGGTTGAAATAAGTATAAAAATGAAATCCTTTGAAAAATGAGTTTTCGTCCGAAACCCTGATACTTCGAAAGAGATGTTCCATTTTGTACACGAAGTGCACCAGTTTTTGCCGTAACCCTCTCAACTTTTTAGCACATGCTATGTGGGTGAAATGATGATACCATGCCAATTTCAACCTTTTCAGATCATTGTAGTGCTTTTCAATTTCAGGGTCATTTAGCTCAAAAAATCAGTAAATGCATGAAAAATAGCAAATGAAGTCAGAAAGGTTGAAAATTGATGACGTGGCTTTGAATGGTGCATACTGAATGCACAAAAAGTCTGGAGTTAAATAAGTTTAAAAAATGAAATGCCTTTGTAAAGATGAGTTTTCGTCCGAAACCCTGATACTTCGAAAGAGATTGTCCATTTTGTACATGAAGTGCATCCAGTTTTGCCGTAACCCTCTCAACTTTTTAGCACATGCTATGTGGGGTGAAATGATGATACCATGCCAACTTCAATTTTCAGAGTATTTGTAGTGCTTTTCAATTTCAGGGTCATTTAGCAAAAAAAATCAGTAAATGCATGAAAAATGCAAATGAAGTCAGAAAAGGTTGAAAATTGATGACGTGGCTTTGAATGGTGCATACTAAACGCACAAAAAGTCTGGAGTTGAAATAAGTTATAAAAAATGAAATGCCTTGTAAAGATGAGTTTTGCCGAAACCCTGATATTCGAAAGAGATTGTCCATTTTGTACACGAAGTGCACCAGTTTTGCGTAACCCTCTCAACTTTTTAGCACAGCTATGTGGGTGAAATGATGATACCAGCCAACTTTCAACCTTTCAGAGTTCATTGTAGTGCTTTTCAATTTCAGGGTCATTAGCTCAAAAAATAGTAAATGCATGAAAAATAGCAAATGAAGTCAGAAAGGGTTGAAAATTGATGGCGTGCTTTGAATGGTGCATATGAACACAAAAAGTCTGGAGTTGAAATAAGTTATAAAAAATGAAATGCCTTTGTAACAGATGAGTTTTCGTCCGAAACCTGATACTTCGAAAGAGATTTCCATTTTGTACAAAGTGGATCCAGTTTTTGCCGTAACCCTCTCAACTTTTAGCACTGCTATGTGGTGAAATGATGATACCATGCCAATTTCAACCTTTTCAGAGTTCATTTGTAGTGCTTTTCAATTCAGGGTCATTTAGCTCAAAAAAAATGTAAATGCATGAAAAATAGCAAATGAAGTCAGAAAGGGTTGAAAATTGATGACGTGGCTTTGAATGGTGCTATACAAGACACAAAAAGTCTGGAGTTGAAATAAGTTATAAAAATGAAATGCCTTTGTAACAGATGAGTTTTCGTCCGAAACCCTGATAATTCGAAAGAGATGTCCATTTTGTACAAAGTGCATCCAGTTTTTTCCGTAACCCTCTCAACTTTTTAACATGCTAGTGGTGTGAAATGATGATACCATGCCAACTTTCAACCTTTCAGATCATTTGTAGTGCTTTTCAATTTGGTCATTAGCTCAAAAAAATCAGTAAATGCATGAAAAATAGCAAATGAAGTCAGAAAGGGTTGAAAATTGAGACGTGGCTTTGAATGGTGCACTGAACGCACAAAAAGTCTGGAGTTGAAATAAGTTATAAAAATGAAATGCCTTTGTAACAGATGAGTTTTCGTCCGAAACCCTGATACTTCGAAAGAATTGTCCATTTTGTACATGAAGTGCATCCAGTTTTTGCCGTAACCCTCTCAACTTTTTAGCACATGCTATGTGGGTGAAATGATGATACCATGCCAATTTCAACTTTTCAGAGTTCATTGTAGTGCTTTTCAATTTCAGTGGTCATTTAGCTCAAAAAAAATCAGTAAATGCATGAAAAATAGCAAATGAAGTCAGAAAGGGTTGGAAATTGATGAGTGGCTTTGAATGGTGCATACTGAATGCACAAAAAGTCTGGAGTTGAAATAAGTTATAAAAATGAAATGCCTTTGTAACAGATGAGTTTTCGTCCGAAACCCTGATACTTCGAAAGGATTGTCCTTTTGTACACGAAGTGATCCAGTTTTTGCCGTAACCTCTCAACTTTTTAGCACATGCTATGTGGGTGAAATGATGATACCATGCCAACTTTCAACCTTTTCAGAGTTCATTTGTAGTGCTTTCAATTTCAGGGTCATTTAGCTAAAAAAAATCAGTAAATGCATGAAAAATAGCAAATGAAGTCAGAAAGGGTTGAAAATTGATGATGTGGCTTTGAATGGTGCATATGACACAAAAAATCAGAGTTGAAAAAGTTATAAAAAATGAAATGCCTTTGTAACAGATGAGTTTTCGTCGAAACCCTGATACTTCGAAAGAGATTGTCCATTTTGTACACGAAGTGCATCCAGTTTTTGCCGTAACCCTCTCAACTTTTAGCACATGCTATGTGGGTGAAATGATGATACCATGCCAACTTTCAACCTTTCAGAGTTCATTTGTAGTGCTTTTCAATTTCAGGGTCATTTAGCTAAAAAAATCAGTAAATGCATGAAAAATTAGCAATGAAGTCAGAAAGGGTTGAAAATTGATGATGTTTTGAATGGTGCATACTAAAGCACAAAAGTTCTGGAGTTGAAATAAGTTTAAAAAATGAAATGCCTTGTAACAGATGAGTTTTCGTCGAAACCCTGATACTTCGAAAGAGTTGTCCATTTTTGTACACGAAGTGCATCCATTTTTGCCGTAACCTCTCTTACTTAGCACATGCTATGTGGTGAAATGATGATACCATGCCAATGTTCAACCTTTCAGAGTTCATTTGTAGTGCTTTTCAATTTCAGGGTCATTTAGCTCAAAAAAATCAGTAAATGCATGAAAAAAGCAAATGAAGTCAGAAAGGGTTGAAAATTGATGACGTGGCTTTGAATGGTGCATACTGAACGCACAAAAAGTCTGGAGTTGAAATAAGTTATAAAAAATGAAATGCCTTTGTAACAGATGAGTTTTCGTCCGAAACCCTGATACTTCGAAAGAGATTGTCCATTTTGTACACGAAGCATCCAGTTTTTGCGTAACCCTTAACTTTTTAGCACATGCTATGGGGTGAAATGATGATACCATGCCAACTTTCAACCTTTTCAGAGTTCATTTGTAGTTTTTCAATTTCAGGGTCATTTAGCTCAAAAAAATCAGTAAATGCATGAAAAATAGCAAATGAAGTCAGAAAGGGTTGAAAATTGATGACGTGGCTTTGAATGGTGCATACTGAACGCACAAAAAGTCTGGAGTTGAAAAAGTTATAAAAATGAAATGCCTTTGTAACAGATGAGTTTTCGTCCGAAACCTGATACTTCGAAGAGATTGTCCATTTTGTACACGAAGTGCATCCAGTTTTGCCGTAACCCTCAACTTTTTAGCACATGCTATGTGGGTGAAATGATGATACCATGCCAACTTTCAACCTTTTCAGAGTTCATTTGTAGTCTTTTCAATTTCAGGGTCATTTAGCTCAAAAAAAATCAGTAAATGCATGAAAAATAGCAAATGAAGTCAGAAAGGGTTGAAAATTGATGAAGTGGCTTGAATGGTGCATACTGAAGCACAAAAAGTCTGGAGTTGAAATAAGTTATAAAAATGAAATGCCTTTGTAACAGATGAGTTTTTGTCCGAAACCCTGATACTTCGAAAGGATTGTCCATTTTGTACACGAAGTGCATCCAGTTTTTGCCTAACCTCTCAACTTTTTAGCACATGCTATTGTGGGTGAAATGATGATACCAGCGCAACTTTCAACCTTTTCAGAGTTCATTGTAGTGCTTTTCAATTCAGGGTCATTTAGCTAAAAAATCAGTAAATGCATGAAAAATAGCAAATGAAGTCAGAAAGGGTTGAAAATTGATGAGTGGCTTTGAATGGGGCATACTGAACACAAAAATCTGGAGTTGAAAAAGTTATAAAAAATGAAATGCCTTTGTAACAGATGAGTTTTCGTCCGAAACCTGATACTTCGAAGAGATTGTCCATTTTGTACACGAAGTGCATCCAGTTTTTGCCGTAACCCTCTCAACTTTTTAGCACATGCTATGTGGGTGAAATGATGATACCATGCCAACTTTCAACCTTTTCAGAGTTCATTTGTAGGCTTTTAAATTCGGTGTCATTTAGCTAAAAAAATCAGTAAATGCATGAAAAATAGCAAATGAAGTCAGAAAGGGTTGAAAATTATGATGTCTTGAATGGTGCATACTAAAGCACAAAAATTTGGAGTTGAAATAAGTTATAAAAAATGAAATGCCTTTGTAACAGATGAGTTTTCGTCCGAAACCCTGATACTTCGAAAGAGATTGTCCATTTTGTACACGAAGTGCATCCAGTTTTTGCCGTAACTCCTTACTTTTTAGCACATGCTATGTTGGTGAAATGATGATACCATGCCAATTTCAACTTTCAGAGTTCATTTGTAGTGCTTTTCAATTTCAGGGTCATTTAGCTCAAAAAAATCGTAAATGCATGAAAAAATAGCAAATGAAGTCAGAAAGGGTTGAAAATTGATGACGTGGCTTTGAATGGTGCATACTGAACGCACAAAAAGTCTGGAGTTGAAATAAGTTATAAAAAATGAAATGCCTTGTAACAGATGAGTTTTCGTCCGAAACCCTGATACTTCGAAAGAGATTGTCCATTTTGTACACGAATGCATCCAGTTTTTGCGTAACCCTCTCAACTTTTAGCACATGCTATGTGGGTGAAATGATGATACCATGCCAACTTTCAACCTTTTCAGAGTTCATTTGTAGTGCTTTTCAATTTCAGGGTCATTTAGCTCAAAAAAATCAGTAAATGCATGAAAAAATAGCAAATGAAGTCAGAAAGGGTTGAAAATTGATGACGTGGCTTTGAATGGTGCATACTGAACGCACAAAAAGTCTGGAGTTGAAATAAGTTATAAAAATGAAATGCCTTTGTAACATGATTTTCGTCCGAAACCATGATACTTCGAAAGAGATTGTCCATTTTGTACACGAAGTGCATCCGTTTTGCCGTAACCCTATACTTTTAGCACATGGTATGTGGGTGAAATGATGATACCATGCCAACTTTCAACCTTTTCAGAGTTTCATATGTAGGGCTTTCATATCGGGTCATTTAGCTAAAAAAATCAGTAAATGCATGAAAAATAGCAAATGAAGTCAGAAAGGGTTGAAAATTGATGATGTGGCTTGAATGGTGCATACTGAACACAAAAAAATCTAGAGTTGAAACAAGTTATAAAAAATGAAAGCCTTTGAACAGATGAGTTTTCGTCTGAAACCCTGATACTTCGAGAGAGAGATTGTCCATTTTGTACACGAAGTGCTTACAGTTTTGCCGTAACCCTCTCAACTTTTTAGCACATGCTATGTGGGTGAAATGATGATACCATGCCAACTTCAACCTTTCAGAGTTCATTTGTAGGCTTTTAAATTTCAGTGTCATTTAGCTAAAAAATCAGTAAATGCATGAAAATAGCAAATGAAGAGAAGGGTTGAAAATTCATGATGTTACTTTGAATGGTGCACTAAATGCACAAAAATTCTGGAGTTGAAATAAGTTATAAAAAATGAAATGCCTTTGTAACAGATGAGTTTCGTCTGAACCCTGATACTTCGAAAGAGATTTGTCCTTTTTGTACACAAAGTGCATCCAATTTTTGCCGTAAACTTCTTAGCTTTTAGCAATGCTATGTTGGTGAAATGATGATACCATGCCAATGTTCAAACGTTTTCAGAGTTCATTTGTAGTGCTTTTCAATTTCAGGGTCATTTAGCTCAAAAAATCAGTAAATGCATGAAAATAGCAAATGAAGTCAGAAAGGGTTGAAAATTGAGGACGTGGCTTTGAATGGTGCATACTGAACGCACAAAAAGTCTGGAGTTGAAATAGTTATAAAAAATGAAATGCCTTGTAACAATGAGTTTTCGTCGAAACCTGATATTCGAAAGAAGAGATGTCCATTTTGGACACGAAATGCATCCAGTTTTTGCTGTAACCCTATTACTTTTTAGCACATGCTATGTGGGTGGAAATGATGATACCATGCCAACTTTCAACCTTTCAGAGTTCATTTGTAGTCTTTTTCAATTTCAGGGTGATTTAGCTCAAAAAAAATCAGTAATGCATGAAAAATAGCAAATGAAGTCAGAAAGGGTTGAAAATTGATGACGTGGCTTGAATGGTGCTACTGAACGCACAAAAAGTCTGGAGTTGAAATAAGTTATAAAAATGAAATGCCTTTGTAACACATGAGTTTTCGTCCGAAACCATGATACTTCGAAAGAGATTGTCCATTTGTACACGAAGTGCATCCAGTTTTTGCTGTAACCCTATTGACTTTTTAGCAATGGTATGTGGGTGAAATGATGATACCATGCAAACGTTCAACCTTTTCAGAGTTCATTGTAGTCCTTTTCAATTTCAGGGTCATTAGCTCAAAAAAATCAGTAAATGCATGAAATAAAAAAATGAAGTCAGAAAGGGTTGAAAATGATGACGTGGCTTTGAATGGTGCATACTGACAGCACAAAAGATCTGGAGTTGAATAAGTATAAAAAAATGAAATGCCTTTGTAACAGATGAGTTTTCGTCCGAAACCCGATACTTCGAAAGGGATTGTCCATTTTGTACACGAAGTGGCATCCAGTTTTTTGCCGTAACCTCTCAACTTTTTAGCACATGCTAGTGGGTGAAATGAGATACCATGCCAATGTTCAACTTTTCAGAGTTCATTTGTAGTGCTTTTCAATATCAGGGTCATTTAGTAAAAAAATCAGTAAATGCATGAAAAATAGCAAATGAAGTCAGAAAGGGTTGAAAATTGATGATGTGGTTTGAATGGTGCATAATGAACACAAAAATTCTAGGTTGAAAAAGTTATAAAAATGAATGCCTTTGTAACAGATGAGTTTTCGTCGAAACCCTGATACTTCGAGAAGAGATTGTCCATTTTGTACACGAAGTGCTTCAGTTTTTGCCGTAACCCTCTCAACTTTTTAGCACATGCTATGTGGGTGAAATGATTACCATGCCAACTTCAACCTTTTCAGAGTTCATTTGTAGGCTTTTAATTTCAGGTCATTTAGCTAAAAAAATCAGTAAATGCATGAAAAATAGCAAATGAAGTCAGAAAGGGTTGAAAATTGTGATGTATTGAATGGTGCATAGACGAATGCACAAAAATTCTGGAGTTGAAATAAGTTATAAAAAATGAAATGCCTTGTAACAGATGAGTTTTCGTCGAAACCCGATACTTCGAAGAGATTGTCCTTTTTGTACACGAAGTGCATCCAATTTTGCCGTAACTCATCTACTTTTTAGCACATGCTATGTGGTGAAATGATGATGATACACTGCCAACTTTCAAACTTTTCAGAGTTCATTTGTAGTGCTTTTCAATTTTCAGGGTCATTTAGCTCAAAAAATCAGTAAAGCATGAAAAATAGCAATGAAAGCAGAAAGGGATTGAAAAAATGGCGTGGCGCTTGATGGTGCATACTGCGCCACGTCTGGAGTTGTTAATAAATTATAATGAAATGCCTTTGTACACGTGGTTTTCGTCCGAAACAACTACTTTCGAGTTGTCCATTTTGTACCGGCATGTCCAGTTTTGCCGAACCCATTAACTTTTTACACATGCATTGGTGGGTGAAATGAGATACCATGCCAACTTTCAACTTTTCAGAGTTCTTTGTAGTTCTTTTCAATTTATTCAGGGTATTTAGCTCAAAAAAAATCAGTAAATGCAGAGAAAAATAGCAAATGAATCAGAAAGGGTGAAAATGATGACGTGGCTTTTGAATGGTGCATACTGAACGACACAAAAAGTCTCAGTTGAAATAAGTTATAAAAGAAATGCAAATTTAAACATGATGCTTCGATTAACTTTGTACATATTCGAAAGAGATTGTCATTTTGTAACGAAGTGCATCCAGTTTTTGCGTAACCTATTAGACTTTTTACACATGTATGTGGGTGAAATGATGATACCATGCAAACTTTCAACTTTTCAGAGTTCATTTGTAGTCTTTTCAATTTCAGGGTCATTTAGCTCAAAAAATCTGTAAATGCATTGAAAAATAGCAAATGAAGTCAGAAAGGGTTGAAAATTGATGACGTGGCTTTGAATGGTGCAACTGAACGCACAAAAAGTCTCAGTCGATAATAAGTTATAAAAAATGAAATGCCTTTGTAACAGATGAGTTTTCGTCGAAAAACCTGATACTTCGAAAGAGTTGTCCATTTTGTACACGAAGTGCATCCAGTTTTGGCGTAACCCTCTCAAATTTTAGCACATGCTATTGTGGGTGAATGATGATACCATGCAAACTTTCAACCTTTTCAGAGTTCATTTGTAGTGCTTTTCAATTTCAGGGTCATTTAGCTCAAAAATCAGTAAATGCTTGAAAAATAGCAAAATAAGTCAGAAAGGGTTGAAAATTGATGACGTGGCTTTGAATGGTGCATACTGAATGCACAAAAAGTCTGGATTTCAAATAAATTATAAAAATGAAATGTCTTTGTAACAGATGAGTTTTCGTCCGAAACCCTGATACTTCGAAAGAGATTGTCCATTTTGTACACGAAGTGCATCCAATTTTTGCCGTAACCCTCTAACTTTTTAGCACATGGTATGTTGGTGAAATGATGATAGCATGCCAACTTTCAACCTTTTCGGAGTTCATTTGTAGTGCTTTTCAATTTCAGGGTCATTTAGCTCAAAAAAATCAGTAAATGCTGATGAAAAATAGCAAATGAAGTCAGAAAGGGTTGAAAATTGATGACATGGCTTTGAATGGTGCATACTGAACGCACAAAAATTTCTACGTGTGGTATTTTTTCAGAATTTTTGGAGTTAAAGAACTATGGATCTTCTTGCATTCTTTACAGACTGTCCTGTCTTGCATTCATTTGTAGTGCTTTTCAATTTCGGGGTCATTTAGCTCAAAAAAATAGCAAATGAAGTCCTACATAATGCATGAAATAATTTGTTTGTACATAATATTTCTTCAGTTTCAAATGCCGAAACACATAAGTACCCTAACTATTACAAAGATTCCCTCCGGTTGTCCGAAGTGGGACTTTCCAAATATAGAAGTCCGGAAACTCAATAGAGAAGAAAAGTGATGATAGTGAAGCCGGTCACATCCCAGAGAGGATCTTTGGGTATAAAACTTTTTTTCGGTGTGTCCTTTGCGCCGTAACCATGGACAATCTTCATCATTTAACTGGATGCTGGGATCAATATTCACTGTGAAGGCAGCAATTTCATGAAAATTCATAATCTTCTGACATGTTTGTCTTGTCCTCCACTCCCACAATGTTTCTTTCCGTAAAAGAACTATGTGGCGCTTGGCTCATCGTATGATGGATAGCTTCCTTATCTTTCTTTTTCTCAGCTTGGTAGACATGTCTTTCACAGAAAACCTGCGCCACATCATTGGCTAGGACGAATGGTTCGTCTGTGTACCCAAGATTGTTGAGATCCAAGTTGTCATTTCGTACTGTGTTTCTTCTTTACCCGCCTCCTGTCAGATTGACCCATTTGCATTAAAACAAAGGGACCTTCAAACCGTCATAGTCAAGTTCCCATATCTCTCTATGTAACCATAATATGTGTCCTTTGGCCTATTGGTGTTTGCTGCATCAAAGCGGACACCACTGTTTTGGTTGTGTGTGCTCTTTTTATTGGGCGATCGTGTAAAATGTATTCCCATTATCTCGTACCCTGTGAAGTCAATATATCGAAGATGGTAAATTGGACAGCAAGTACAAACTCATCGCAACAGTGTCGTCGTGATTAGATGTGTCTGCAACCAACCGGTGAAAGTCCCCGTTTATTCACGTGTAATCTAGTGTCAGACTGTGGGTGTTTGGAGCGTAGAATATTCTTGTGTTTCTGAATATACGGAGCACCAAGGAGGAATTTTGTAGAAATGTGTGTAGTGTGCTTGCGCCCAAGAATGCCGTCCATACATATTACTTGATCCCTTCCTAGCGTGCCTTTTCCACCCAGTCTGCCCTCTGCCGCGATTAGGAACACCAATCGGCTTAGATTAGGAATAAAGTCAACACAAAACTCAATGACCTCCTCTGTTTCATGGCCCTTGGAGATGCTTCCTTCTGGCCTAGCACGGTTTGAACATATTTCTAAGACTCCATGAACCTCTCAAGAGGGAACATATTGTGTAGAAATACAGGAGCAGAATGGCAATCTCTTCGACTAGGTGAACTAGGACATGCGTCATGATATTGAAGAAGGATGGTGGGAACACCAACTCAAAACTGATAAGACATTGCACCAAATATTCTCTAACCTAGGTATGATTTCTGAATCGATTACCTTCTGAGAGACGCACAAAAAGTCTACAGTTGAAATAAGTTATAAAAAATGAAATGCCTTTGTAACAGATGAGTTTTCGTCCGAAACCCTGATACTTCGAAAGAGATTGTCCATTTTGTACACGAAGTGCATCCAGTTTTTGGCGTAACCCTCTCAACTTTTTAGCACATGCTATGTGGGTGAAATGATGATACCATGCAAACTTTCAACCTTTTCAGAGTTCATTTGTAGTGCTTTTCAATTTCAGGGTCATTTAGCTCAAAAAAATCAGTAAATGCTTGAAAAATAGCAAATAAAGTCAGAAAGGGTTGAAAATTGATGACGTGGCTTTGAATGGTGCATACTGAATGCACAAAAAGTCTGGATTTCAAATAAATTATAAAAAATGAAATGTCTTTGTAACAGATGAGTTTTCGTCCGAAACCCTGATACTTCGAAAGAGATTGTCCATTTTGTACACGAAGTGCATCCAATTTTTGCCGTAACCCTCTCAACTTTTTAGCACATGGTATGTTGGTGAAATGATGATAGCATGCCAACTTTCAACCTTTTCGGAGTTCATTTGTAGTGCTTTTCAATTTCAGGGTCATTTAGCTCAAAAAAATCAGTAAATGCATGAAAAATAGCAAATGAAGTCAGAAAGGGTTGAAAATTGATGACATGGCTTTGAATGGTGCATACTGAACGCACAAAAATTTCTACAGTGTGGTATTTTTTCAGAATTTTTGGAGTTAAAGAACTATGGATCTTCTTGCATTCTTTACAGACTGTCCTGTCTTGCATTCATTTGTAGTGCTTTTCAATTTCGGGGTCATTTAGCTCAAAAAAATAGCAAATGAAGTCCTACATAATGCATGAAATAATTTGTTTGTACATAATATTTCTTCACGTTTCAAATGCCGAAACACATAAGTACCCTAACTATTACAAAGATTCCCTCCGGTTTGTCCGAAGTGGGACTTTCCAAATATAGAAGTCCGGAAACTCACTAGAGAAGAAAGTGATGATAGTGAAGCCGGTCACATCCCAGAGAGGGATCTTTGGGTATAAAACTTTTTCTTCGCGTGTGTCCCTTTGCGCCGTAACCATGGACAATCTTCATCATTTAACTGGATGCTCGGGATCAATATTCACTGTGAAGGCAGCAATTTCATGAAACTTTTCATAATCTTCTGACATGTTTGTCTTGTCCTCCACTCCCACAATGTTTCTTTTCCGTAAAAGAACTATGTGGCGCTTTGGCTCATCGTATGATGTATTCGCTTCCTTATCTTTTCTTTTTCTCAGCTTGGTAGACATGTCTTTCACATAGAAAACCTGCGCCACATCATTGGCTAGGACGAATGGTTCGTCTGTGTACCCAAGATTGTTGAGATCCACTGTTGTCATTTCGTACTGTGTTTCTTCCTTTACCCCGCCTCCTGTCAGATTGACCCATTTGCATTAAAACAAAGGGACCTTCAAACCACGTCCATAGTCAAGTTCCCATATCTCCTCTATGTAACCATAATATGTGTCCTTTGGCCTATTGGTGTTTGCTGCATCAAAGCGGACACCACTGTTTTGGTTGGTGCTCTTTTTATCTTGGGCGATCGTGTAAAATGTATTCCCATTTATCTCGTACCCTTTGAAAGTCAATATATTCGAAGATGGTAACTTGGACAGCAAGTACAACTCATCCGCAACAGTGTCGTCGTGCATTAGATGTGTCTGCAACCAACCGGTGAAAGTCCCCGTTTATTCACGTGTAATCTAGTCGTCAGACTGCTCCGGGTGTTTGGAGCGTAGAATATTCTTGTGTTCCTGAATATACGGAGCCACCAAGGAGGAATTTTGTAGAACTGTGTAGTGTGCTTGCGCCCAAGAATGCCCGTCCATACATATTACTTGATCCCTTCCTAGCGTGCCTTTTCCACCCAGTCTGCCCTCATGCCGCGATTCAGGAACACCAATCGGCTTAAGATTAGGAATAAAGTCAACACAAAACTCAATGACCTCCTCTGTTTCATGGCCCTTGGAGATGCTTCCTTCTGGCCTAGCACGGTTATGAACATATTTCTTTAAGACTCCCATGAACCTCTCAAAGGGGAACATATTGTGTAGAAATACAGGATGCAGAATGGCAATCTCTTCGACTAGGTGAACTAGGACATGCGTCATGATATTGAAGAAGGATGGTGGGAACACCAACTCAAAACTGATAAGACATTGCACCAAATCATTCTCTAACCTAGGTATGATTTCTGAATCGATTACCTTCTGAGAGATTGCATTGAGGAATGCACATAGCTTCACAATGGCTAATCGAACATTTTCCGGTAGAAGCCCCCTATCGTGGTGGGCGCACGGCAGATGCCATGGGATGGCTAAAGAGAGGGATAGGCTCGAGGGCTCCGGTGGGCTCTAGAGGCGAGGTCGGCATGAGCGAGCACGGGACGCAAGACATACCCAGGTTCGGGGCTCTCCGGAGAGATAACACCCCTAGTCCTACCGAGAGTGGTTTATATGTATCAGTACAGGGTCGCTCCTAGAGCTGTTCGGGGGAGGAAGGAAGACAGGCCAGGGCTTAGGCTGCTCCTTCCCTTGGTTTATATGTTTGTTCTACTGATCGTCTAATCGCCCCGTGCATGGAGGCCTCCTGGAGGGTTTAATAGGTCAACCCCCCAGGGTTACAATGGTAAAGTTACAAGGCCATGGGGCCGGGATGTCAGTGTCTGGGAAGCCGGAGCTGGGACCCGTCGGGTGCCAGGATTCACCGGGTTCTCCAGGCACGGGCCCTGTGCGCCAGAGGGCACTGTTCTACATCTTGTCATGCGTCACGGAGTGGTTGGGCCGGCTCAGCTACAGTGGTGCACCGTGTCGTGGTGGGCGCATGGCAGATGCCAAAGGATGGCTAAAGAGAGGAGGAGGCTCATGGGCACCGGTGGGCTCCAGAGGCGAGGTCGGCATGAGCGAGCGAGGGACGCAAGACACACCCAAGTTCGGGGCTCTCCGGAGAGATAATACCCCTAGTCCTGCCGAGCGTGGTTTACATGTATCGGTATAGAGTTGCTCCTTGAGCTGTTTGGAGGAAGAAGGAAGGCTAGCCAAGGCTTAGGCTCCTACCTTCCCTGGTGTGCGCGTGTGTCTACGTGAGTTGCCTCTCCTCTGTACATGAGGCCTCCTGGGGGGTTTTAAAGGTCAACCCCCCAGGGTTACAATGGTAAAGTTACAAGGCCGTGGGGCCGGGTTGTCATCGTTCGGGAAGCCGGTACTGGGACCCGCCGGGTGTCAGGGCTCGCCGGGTTTTCCGGGCGCAGCCCTGTGTGCCACGAGGCACTATTTGCCGTCTTGTCGATCATCATGGAGTGGCCGGGTCGAGTCAGCTACAGTGGCGCACCGCCAGGTCGCCGTCTACTGGCGTCAGCGGTGATGATGGGCGGGCTGTAGCCACGCCGGCCTCGGTCAGCAGGGTAGGTGGGGCACTGTTGCCACGCCTCTGCCAATCAGAGGGGTTGGTGGGGTACTATCGCCTCGCTCATCCCTTTTACTGGAGACTCGTCCCATCGCCTGCCTCGGATGGGACAGGAGCCGACCCGTGGCCAGGTTGAGTAACACGCCACAAGGGAGCTAGCTTGCTGGAGAAGTCTTGGTGCACCGGGTTCGGCCGGCTTGCGCCATCCGGTAGGGCCGGGTTGCCGTCTTGGTTGGGTCGAAGAGTTCGGCCGGGTTGAGGGACTTGTCCGGGTCGAGGAACCCAGCCAAGTGCGAGCCGGATTGAGGGACGATGCTGGCCCCGATGTTTTTTAAAATGGATCCGGGTTCCGTTGCCTGCCCGGGGTTCATCCCCCCAACAGTAGTCCCCGAAGCTGTGAAGGTCCGCCGGCTTCGAGTAGGAGGGCCTTCGCAGTTTCCCCCCCTGAGAGGGCAGCCGATGGCGAAGTTTGCGACCGCCGGGTCCGGCAACACCCACTGTGTGCCGGCTTCCGGAAGCCAGATCGCGGCATTCCGTCGTGGGTGGGAAACCGAGGAGTCCGTCGCATCTTGAAGCAATCTCTCAGGCTCGCCGCGGGCGCCACATGGCGCTCGGGAGCTGAAGGGGCCTGACAGGCCACGCGCGCGACGGGACAGGGCGATGGACGGGGGCCCACCACTATGCGCCCTCGGCCCACGCGCGCGGATTTATTGCGGCGGAGATTAGTCTCGCTCGCGCTCCCCATCTTCTTCCCCCTCCTGTCGCTCTTGCGACTGCTACGTGCTGCGACGCTCCACCACTTTGAGCAAAACTTCATCATCAACCTTTTCTCTCCTTTCCTGCTCCACCCCGCACCGTCGATGGCGCTGCCGTCGGGCTCGTGGATGGGGTCCTCCATTACCACCGAGGACGTCCAGTATCTGCGCGACACCAAGCGCCTGCCGAGGGAGACGGAGGTAGTCGTGCGTCTGTCGGGGGGCGAGCAGGAGCCGCGGCCGGAGGGGACCAAGCGCGTGGTCTTATACACGCATTTCAAGCACGGGTTTGGCCTTCCCGCGAGCAATTTCTTCCGCGCCTTCCTGGATTTCTTCGGGCTCCAGCCGCACCATCTTGGCGCGAATGCCATCTTGCAGCTCTCGGGGTTTGTCACCCTGTGCGAGGGGTACCTGGGGGTCGAGCCCACGATCGACCTTTGGGTGCACTTCTTCTCCTTGAAGCAGCAGGGCCCGAGGGCCGGGGAGATGTCCTCTTGCGGGGCCGCCGTCATCTCGACGCGGACGCGCGAGGGGTGCCCCAAGATGCCGCTGGAGGATTCTGCCAAGAAGTGGCATAACTCCTTCTTCTACGTCCGCAACCTTGGCGCGGACCATATCAATCTGCCGCCCTTCGTCGACGCGACGCCGCAGGGGAAGCAGAACTGGAACTAGTTCCCCAAGCACCCGTTGCAGGCGGTGCTGAACTTACACACCCGGGTGGAGGTGATGACGGGCGGGAGGGGCTCACCGGCATGGACCTCATCGCCGCATTCATCATGCGCCGGGTGCTGCCGCTGCAGCGCCGCACCCACATCATCGGCCTGATGACCAGGCTTCAGGATCCCAACAGGATGTCGCCCCTAAGCCTGGCGGCGGATCAGATCGCTCGCCGGGTTAACGATATTTCGAAGGCTGGGCTGAAGGAGGACTGGCGGTTCGGGAAGCCTCCCTACAGCCATGCGAACCCGACACCGGTGGTGAGTCCCTGGTCTTCGTACTTTGCCGCTGCCCAACTTCTTGTTCGTCCTGACGCGACGAGGGAGGTGCTATTGAATGCCATTCGGCATCCGTATGACGAGGGAGGTGGAGCGGGCCGGCTCGGTGGAGGTGGCGGCCCAGGACGAGGACCCGGAGGAGGCCGGCGCCGAAGCCGGCGAGACGCGCCGCACGGGTAAGCTTCCGTGCCTGATTTCTTGAGATGCCGGCCGAAAGGCGGGGGTGTTGATGTAAGTTGATGATGCAGCGGCGCCGAGCGGAGGAGACGGCAACACGGCTGGGGCCGGGTCATCTCTGGGGGTGGCGGCGGCAAGCCGGCCGCACGAAAAGGGGGACGTGGCGCCTCGGAGACCGGCCGCGAAGCGCGCGGCGGACCAGGCGGCTGGCACCAATCCGCCCGCAAAGAGGAAGCGCCGCGTCCTGCCGGCGGTGGAGGCGAGACCAACCATCCCGCTGGTGGCCGGGTGAGTTTTCTCCTTGTTGACTTCTGGAGAGCCGCTGAACGGCTTCTTTTTGTCCTTGTTTGCTTATTCCGTTGTGCTCCAGGTCGCCGTTGTCGCTGGCGTTAGCGGCGACGGATGCTGCGTCCGCTGGCGGCGCCGTGTTCCGGAGAACCCGGTCCAGCGTCATCGACCGGGACGAGAAGGTGGCCGATCCAGACCTTGGCCTGGGTCCGGCCGACTCCGAGGCGCTGGCCTGGTGGGACCGGGACCGGGCCGTGGCGGACATGGAGGCGGCGTCGGCCCAGCCTTGGGCCGGGGCCGCGGCAGCGCGGGAGCGGGCCGGCGGGGAACCAATGTGGCCCGAGATGTCGGCGGGCCTGGAGCCGGCGACGACGGTTTCTGGGCCGCCGTCGGAGGAGGAGCGCGGCCAGGATGGCCGTGCGGAGGTGGTGGACCTCGACCGGGAGGTCATGGAGGTTGACGACGACACCCCGCCGCGGACCGACGTGGTCGAGCGGGTGGAGGTCGAAGGAGGAGGCGGCGATGCCGTCTTGGAAAAGGCGCCGCTGGTGACGCTGGACGAGGCACGCCAGGCGCCTACGGGTGGGGCACCGCAGAACGCGGCGCCGAAGACGATTCCGGCTGTCGTGCTGGAGGGGATGCCGGCCGCAGATGAGGCGGTGAGCGGCGAGTACTCCCTGGTGTTCAGGCCGGGGAGCCGCCAGGTCGTCAGTCGGAGCCGGCTCGGGCTGGGCCCAACGAGGCCTTCATCGGGCCCCTGACGCAGGAAGAGGCGGCGATGGCCGACGTGAGCCAGTGCCTTCGCGGGCGCGTGGAGCAGGTCCAGACCTTTGCCCAGGCCGAGACGGAGCGGGCATGGGAGCTGGAACGCGCCATGATGGTAGGTTCTTCCCTTTTTCTTCTGCTTTTCTTCTTGCGGCTAGTTAGTGGGGGCGCGCTAGCGCACCCACTGGGTGTAGCCCCCGAGATTCGGGCCAACTACGTAGTAGTTGGGTCGAATCTTAAACTGCTGTCTTGTACTGATTTTCGTCCTTCACAGCAATTGGATGCCTACCGGGTCGGCGTCTTTAACCGGCTCCTGGAGAAGCACCGGCAGCTCAAGGCGCAGCTCGCCGCCAAGGAGGCGCTCCGTGTCGCCGAAGGTAAACTTGTTGCGTGCTCTTTTAGTGGGGGCACGCTAGCACACCCACTGGGTGTAGCCCTCGAGATTCGGGCCAACTACGTAGTAGTTGGGTCGAATCTTAAAGGTAGTCTTTCTTCTGTTTCTGAATCTTTGTTGCGCAACTGCTGCGGCCGAGGTGTCATCCTGGCGAGTCCGGCTAATCTGAGCTGGCTACCAGTATGACCGGGTCGTCGCCGATGCCGGCCGGCTTCGGGTCGATGTGGCGGAGCTGAAGGCGGAGGCAGCAGAGGCTCAGCGGGCGCTTGCTGAAGCAGGCCAGCGGCAGGACCAGCTGGCTCGTGACAAGAGCCGGCTTCAAGCCGAAGGGGCCAAGGCGGCGGAGGCCCAGCAGGCCCTTGCTGACGCTGTCCAGCAGCGCGACAAGCTGGCCGATGGTAAGAGCCAACTCCAAGCCAAGGTGGAGCGCTTGAAGGCGCTGGGGACCATGGTAGCGGAGGCCCACCAGGCGGAGCTCCGTCGTCGCAAGGAGGACGAGGAGGCGGCCACCACCAAGTATGCCGAGCTGAAGGCGGCCGTCGCCAAGGTCGCCGAGCTAGAGAAGGCGCTTCAAGCTCGCGACCGTGCCGGCGCCAGGGAGCGACACGGTATGTTGCTCGAAGCGCAGCACCTGGACGAGACCTTCGCCAGTAAGTGCTTCTTTTTTATTCTGCCGGGTTGAGAAGCCGGCCCTCTTTCATTTTTGGTTGCTGACTGCTCTTGTTCTTCTTTTTGGCAGGGCACTTCCCGGAGACGCACAGGGTGGCAGAGGAGGCCGTTAGTTTCCAGCGGTCGCCGCAGGGGATCGTGGGGGCTGGGACTGACCCGCACATCGCCTGGACCTTCTGCAAGCCTTTGGCGACTAGATGGCGCGGGTCTCCGAGGCTAGCGCGGGGATGACGGCGGCCCTCTGTCCTGGCGCCGTTGCGCCAAACAGCTTTTCGCGGCTGGCGCGGTGGTTGGAGGCTGGACCGGCGCGGCTTCACGCATGGCGTGTCTCTGCCACTCATGCTGGTGCCGAGATGGCACTCAGGTTCGTGATGTCTTGGTATCCAGACCTGGAGCTGGACTGGCTGATGGCCCAACGAGCCGGCGCGGAGCGCCAGCTGCAGGCGGACGCCGACCGGATTGCCGCCCGGGCCAGCTACATCGCCGGGTTCTCGATGCACGATGAGTTCCAGCCGGAGCGGACAGAAAACGGTGAAGTCGTCCCTCCTGATGATTTCGGCCTGCTGCTGGAGGATCCTGAGGGTAGCTCCGAGGAGTCGGGTTCCTATGCGGATGAGGACGCCGAGGTGGAAGACACCGGCACCTCGGTGAACCCGGAGGCAATCGAGGGGGAGCCAACACCTGCGGAACCCGGCGCTGGAGCTGTTTGAGGCTGAAGCCGCCCTATTTTATCTTTGCAACTTTTTCGGTTAAGTAGCAGGTCCACCCACCCACTTGGGTGTTTTGGTGTAAAGTAATGAACTCTGGCCTTGGGCCTGTTTTAATTAATGATGTAAATATTTCGTGAGTGCTTGCGTTTCTTGCTTTCTGTTTTTCGAGCCATTTTCTTGCTCGCCCCCCTCTTTGGGCCTCCCCCCGCGAGTCAGACAGCCGGGTTCTGGTCTGTGACAAGGAGTTCGGTCCTAGGAAGGGGCGCGCGGTACTTAGGCTTTTCAAACATTGAGCGCGAGCGAAACACCCACTGGGCTGCCTGGCGGCAACCGGCGAAGCCGGCTGGCGAGCAACCGGTCGTGCGGCAAGTTAAAGTGGCGGGGCCGGGTTTGGCCAATCTGGCGGACCAAACTTAGTGTTTCCGCGACGGGTTGGTGCTTTGGCCCATAGTTCTTGCCGGCCAACAGCCGAAGCCGGTTCTATGGCGTAGGGCGAAGTGGAGGGCCGCGGCAACCCGAACACGCCGAGATGTGCTAAGGAGGACGGCGGGTGGTGGCCAAGCCGGCCGGCCCCCGAGCCCCCGGGTTGAGCGAATCAACCCGGCGGTGGGGGTTTTTAAGAAAAATTGCACAAATGTGTGAACACAATAACTTGGCAAAAAAAGGGGCAGCCCCCGAGCATTGTTCCAGGACCCCACAGTTTTTCATGCGGTTACAAACTAAAAAAGATAGTGATACATACGTGCACACGTCTAACTGTAAAACAGGCGGAGGAGTTCTGCATTCCATGGCCGGGTTGTTTCTTCGCCGGCGGTGTCTCTCTTGCGCTTGTTCGACTTGCGGGCATCGATGAGTAGTACGCGTTGCGGTTACATAGGGCTTTGCTGATGATGAAGGGGCCCTCCAATGTGGAGGACAACTTGTGCTGGCCGGCTTGCTGTTGGACGAGCCAGAGGATGAGGTCTCCCTCGCGGAATGCGAGGGGCTTGATCTTCTTGCTGTGGTAGTGCCTCAGGCCTTGCTGATAAATGGCTGAACGGCTGAGCGCCAAGAGGCGTGCTTCTTCGAGTAGGTCGACATCGTCTTCATGCGCTTCCTTGGCTTTGGCTTCGGTGTACATCACGACTCGTGGTGAGTCGAACTCGATGTCAGTTGGGATGACGGCTTCTGCTCCGTAGACGAGGAAGAACGGGGTGAACCCGGTCGACCGGTTTGGTGTTGTTCGGAGACTCCAGAGGACGGCCGACATCTCGTCAAGCCAGCTGCCGGGTGAACGGACGAGCGGCTCGATGAGCCGTGGCTTGATGCCGGATAGAATGAGGCCGTTGGCCCGCTTGACCTGGCCGTTGGACTGGGGGTGGGCCACGGAGGCCAAGTCGAGGTGGATGCTGGAGACGGAGCAATACTGCGCGAGCGCGCCCTTGGCGAAGTTCATGCCGTTGTCCATGATGATGCTGTTCGGGACGCCGTAGCGCACTGCGATATCCTTGATGAACCGGACGGCCGTTGGCCCGGCCAGCTTCTTGATTGGCCGCGCTTCGATCCACATGGCGAACTTGTCCACCGCCACCAGCAAGTGCGCCATGCCGCCTCGAGCGGTCTTGAAAGGTCCTACCATATCGAGTCCCCAGACCGCGAAGGGCCAGGTGATCGGGATGGTTCGCAGTGCTGAAGCCGGCTGGTGGCTGCGCTTGCTGAAGTGCTGGCATCCCTCACACTTGAGGACAAGCGACTCGGCATCTTGGAGGGCCGTAGGCCAGTAGAATCTATGGAGAAAAACCTTGGCCACCAGGGACCTCGAGGCGGCGTGGTGCCCGCACTCGCCTTGGTGTACGTCGAGGAGGATTTCTATGCCCTTGACCTGTTCGACGCAGCGCTGGAAAATGCCCATTGCACTACGCTTGATGAGCTCGTTGTTGATGATGCTGTAGGCAGACGCCCGGCGTTGAATCTGCCGGGCCTTGGTCTCGTCCATGGGGAGGACCCCATTCTCCCGGAACTCTGAGATGGGCCTGGCCCATGATGGAGCCGTCACCACGGTGAAGACGGCCACCATGGCGGGTTCTGGGGCGGCAGCCCCCGAGCCGGAGGCGGCAGCCTCCGGGTTGAGGACGACGGCGGCCAGGTTAAGCACGGCAGCCCCTGAGCCTGGTTCAGCAGCCCCTCAGCCGGGTTCTACGGCTTTCGGGATCAGGTCAGAGCCGGCATCAGCTGGATCGGTCGCGGCAGTCCCCGGGCCGAGATTGGCAGTCCTCGGGCCGGGTCCCGCAGCTTCCGGGTTCGGCTTGGAGGAGGCAGCTTCCGGGCTTGAGCTTGTGGCCGCTGGATTCGCGCCGAGGAGGGGTGCGGCCGGGTCATCTGGGACGAAGATGGATTCGGAGTCCGGAGACGGCTTGACGGACGGCTTGTGTAGGCGCAAGAGAGAGACGCCGGATGGAATTGCTTGCCGGGATGAGCTGATCTTGGCTAGTGCGTCGGTGGCCTCGTTCTCTGTGCGCAGGACATGGAGGAATTCGAAGCCGTCAAAGAAGCCGGAGAGCTGCTGGACGAGGAAGCGATAGCTGGCCATGTTGGCGTCGCGGGCATCCCACTCGCCGGAGCATTGCTGCACCACCAGATCCGAGTCGCCGTGGCACAGGATGCGCCGGATGCCGACTTCCTTGGCAAGCTGGAGGCCATGCACAAGGGCTTCGTACTCGGCAACGTTGTTGGAGGCGGCGAAGTGGATTTGGAGCGCGTAGCGAAGCCGGTCGCCCTTTGGGGATGACAGCATGATGCCGGCTCCCAAGCCGGAGCGCATCTTGGAGCCGTCGAAGTGCATGCGCCAGTGCGTTGAATCCGGCGGCGGCGGCAGGTACTGGGTCTCGGTCCAGTCGACGAGGAAGTCGGCCAGAGCTTGGGACTTGATCGTGGTGCGGGGCTCGTAGAGGAAGGTGTGGCCGGCTAGCTCGATCGCTCACTTGGCAACCCGGCCAGAGCCATACCGGCAGCCCATGATCTCGCCGATGGGGGCCGTGCTGACTACGGTGACAACATGCTCCTGGAAGTACTGCTTCAATTTCTTGGCGGTGAAGTACACGCCGTAACACATCTTCTGGTAGTGCGGGTAGTTCTGCTTGGAGGCGGAAAGCACCTCGCTCTGGTAGTAGACTGGGCGCTGAACAGACTGGATCTTGCCCTTCTCTGGTCGCTCGACCACCATCACCGTGCTGACCGACCGCGAGGTGGCAGCAATGTAGAGCAACAGCGGCTCCTTCTCGGTTGGTGCGGCCAGGACGGGTGCGGTGGAGAGCATGCGCTTGAGATCCTGGAAAGCTTTGTCCGCCTGGTCATTCCACTCGAACGACATCGTCTTCTTCATCAGCTGATATAGGGGCAAGGCCCTCTCGCCCACCCAGCTGACAAACCGGCTGACCGAGGCCAAGCAGCCGGTGAATTTCTGGACATCGCGCAGCCGGGCCGGCTTGCGCATGCGCTTGATGGCCTTGATCTTCTCCGGGTTCGCCTCAATGCCACGCTCCGAGACGAGGAAGCCGAGTAGCTTTCCGGCCGGCACACCGAAAACGCACTTCTCCGGGTTGAGCTTGATCTGGTACTCATGCGGATTGGCAAAGGTTTCCTTCAGGTCGTCGAGGAGCGTGAGGTGCTGCTTGGTCTTTTCCACGATGTCGTCCATGTAGACGTGGATGTTGCGGCCGAGTTGCAGCAATAAGCATTTCTGCATGCATCACTGGAAGGTGGCGCCGGCATTCTTCAAGCCGAACGACATGGTGATGTAGCAATATGCCCCGAAGGGCGTGATGAAGGATGTCTTCAGGGCGTCGGCCGGGTCCAGCTTTTTCTGATGATAGCCGGAGTAAGCATCCAGGAAGGACAGGAGCTCACAGCCGGTGGTGGAGTCGATGACTTGGTCGATCCGCGGAAGGGCGAAAGGATCCTTGGGGCAAGCCTTGTTTAGGCTGGTGTAGTCTATGCACATGCGCCAGGTCTTGTTCTTCTTCAGGACGAGGACTAGGTCGGCCAGCCACTCGGGGTGGAACACTTCCATGATGAAGCCGTCCGCCAAGAGCTTGGCGACATCTTTGCCAATGGTTCTTCTCTTCTCTTCCGAAAAATGACGTAGGGGTTGACGCACAGGCTTGGCGTCCTTGAGGACGTGGAGTTTGTGCTTGGCGTACTTCCTCGGAATACTCGGCATGTCCATCGGGGTCCATGCGAGGGTATCCCGATTCTCACGGAGGAAGTCGACGAGCTCGCCTTCCTATTTGCTGTCGAGGCGGGTGCCCACGACGACGTACTTGCTGCAGCTGGGGTCTTCTGGGTTCAGCTTGACCTTCTTGGTCTCCTTGGAGGGTTGGAACGAGGCCTCGGTAGCCGGCTCCTTAGCCGAAACCAGCACGGCCGGCGTCTCGTTAGCCAGCGCGATGATCCGGTTGAGCTGGCGCCGCTCCTCGGCTATGACCAGCGACTCGGCCAGTTTGGCGCCGGCTTGGGCGCATTCCAGGGACTTGCGGTAGTCGCCGGTGATGGTGATGAGGCCCTTCGGACCCGACAGCTTCATCTTTAGGTAGGCGTAGTGGGGGACCGCCATGAACTTGGCGAGTGCCGGACGGCCCAGCAGCGTGTGATACGCGCTGGACAGATCCACCACCTCGAACCAGAGCGGCTCGCACCGGAAGTGGTCGCAAGTGCCGAATAGGACGTCGAGCCAGATCCGGCCGATAGGGGAGCAGGAGAGGCCGGGCACGATGCCGTGGAAGATCGTCCGGGATGGCTCCAAGTCCTTGGCCTCGAGGCCGAGCTTGGTCATGGTGTCGCGGTAGAGGATGTTGATGCTGCTACCGCCATCGATGAGGACTCGTGAGAGTTTGCATGTGCGCCGAGGCATGACGATGGTGGGGTCGAGGACGAGGGCATAGCCACCCGGGTTCGGCATGACGGCCGGGTGGTCTTCTGGGGTCCAGGTGACCAGGCGCTCCGACCAATGCATGTACTCCGGCTTGGCCGGGATGACCGTGTTCACCTCCTACTGGAGTAGGCGCCCGCTACGCTTGTCGTCGCCGAGGCTGGTGAAGACGACGTAGGTCGCGTACTGGGCGGGGTAGACGTTGTCCCGCATTGCGCCGTTAGCCGGGGGCAGAGGAGGAGAAGGCAGAGCCAGCGGTCCCGCCCCGAGCAGGGGAGGCGAAGGCGGCGGGATGTCGCCCCTCATGATGCGCTTGGTGATGGCGCATTGGCGGAGCGTGTGCGTGGACGGCCTTGCGCCGCTGTGGTGCTTGCAGGGAGCGTCGAGCATCTCGTCGAAGCTCATGGCGGGTTGCCACACCGTCTTGCCGGTTTGCCGGGCTTGGCGGCCGGCTTGGCCGCGGGCGCCTCCTCGGCGGCCGCGACGAGGCGGTCGTTGTAGCGCTGAGCCGGTTGATCGTCCTTGCGCCTGTTGTTTTGCTAGTTCTGCTGGCGGCTGCTTTCGTCGGCCGGCTTGGGGGGCGGGACCGGCTTCGCCTTGCCGGCTTCATCCAGTGCCACTTGGATCTTCATGGCGGAGTCGGCGTTGGCGTACTTGTCCGCCGTCACCATGAGCGCGGCCATGGTGGCCGGCTCAGAGCGCAGGAGCTTGTGCTTGAGGAGGGTGCCATCCCGGCAACCGCTGACGAAGTACTAGATGGCCTGGACCTCGTGGACGCCCTCGCAGCTGTTCCAGAGTTCGGTCCAGCGTGCGAGGTACTCACGGCCGGTCTCCGTTGGCCCCTGTACGCACATGACGAGCTGGCTGGGGCGGCCGGGCCGCTTGTAGGTGCCGGTGAAGTTGCGCACAAAGGCTTGCTCGAAGTCGACCCACGCGTTGATGCTACCAGCCGGCAGGCTATTCAACCACGTACGGGCCGAGCCCTGAAGCATGAGCGGAGCGTAGCGCACGGCGAGGCGGCGATTGCCGCCCACGATGCCGATGGCGGTGGTGTAGTCGATGAGCCAATCCTCCAGCTTTGACGGTGCCGTTGTACTTGGGGGTGTCGCGAGGAAGTGTGAACCCTTTGTGGAAGGGCTCGTCCCGGATGCGCTAGCCGAAGCAAGCCGGCCCGACTGCGTTGTTCTCCTCCAGCTCCAAGGAGAGGGCGAGTTGGTCAAGGCGGTGGCGAGCATCGGTGGTGTCGATGGTGCGCGGGCCCAGTCGGCTAGCGACCGCGCCGCGGGGGGCCGGATCGGCCGAAGCCGGACGACGGCTGGGCCGCAGGGGAGGATCGTGCCGGCGCCGATCTTCCGGGACCGGCTCATCGGCCAAGCCTCCGGCAGTCGTCGGGACGCGGTTGCGCCGGGTCCGGGTGCGGCCAGAATGAGCTTCGCTGGGTGGCGAAGATGCCGTGTTCTGCTGCTCAGCGTCGTCGGTGTGGCGTGAGGTGGATCCCGCCGGCTTGTTGAGGCGGTCCTGCTGCGCGTTGGTGGCGTCGAGAAGCTCGTTCACCCACTGAAGGCGGTCCTTTAGCTCCTCGCCCTGCAGCTGGTCCAAGCCGACTGCGGCCGCATGCGCGGCACGCATATTTTTCATGGGGGTTTCGTAGACGGGCGGGAGCGCGCCGAGAGCGCGGCCGATGGCGCTGCCCCGGGCCCGCACATCGGCGACCCGGCTTGGCTCGGCGGCGGCAGGCGTGAAGCCGTAGGCGGCGTCGCGCTTCCGCTGAGCGGAGTCCAGGCGATGCTGCGTGGCAGCCAGCGTCTCGGACAGGTCCAGCAGGCGCTGGCGATCTTCCTCGAGCCGGGCCCTGGTCTCGGCGGCGTTGGAGGCGTCGACGTCGATGGCGATGGGGACGCGGAGGCCCTGGATCGTGGCGCGCAGCGGGTCGGGCGGGTTGGCGCGATCCGCTGCGGCCTTGGCTTCGGCGGCCTTCCTCGCAGCGCTGGACAAGGAGCTGGTGTCGGTGGCGAACACCTCTACTCGAACGCAGAGGTCCATTCCCCCGGCGAAAGCGTCATCACCGAGGGAGATGGGGGAGTCGGAGATGTCAAGCACCCCGCTGGGGTACTTGTTGACCGCGGGCGCATCGGAGATGCGCAGCGCGGCGAAGGAGGCGGCGAGCGCGCCGATGACCTCGTCCGCCAGCGTGACGGGATTGTCGGAGTTGGAGAGGAGCCCCGTCTGGAACATGTCTCCGGCCAGGACCTCGAGCTGCCTCACGGTGGGCGCCAACTGTCGTGGTGGGCGCACGACAGATGCCAAAAGATGGCTAAAGAGAGGAGGAGGCTCGAGGGCACCGGTGGGCTCCAGAGGCGAGGTCGGCATGAGCGAGCGAGGGACGCAAGACATACCCAGGTTCGGGGCTCTCCGGAGAGATAATACCCCTAGTCCTGCCGAGCGTGGTTTACATGTATCGGTACAGAGTTGCTCCTTGAGCTGTTTGGAGGAAGAAGGAAGGCTAGCCAAGGCTTAGGCTGCTCCCTTCCCTGGTGTGCGCGTGTGTCTACGTGAGTTGCCTCTCCTCTGTACATGAGGCCTCCTGGGGGGTTTTATAGGTCAACCCCCCAGGGTTACAATGGTAAAGTTACAAGGCCGTGGGGCCAGGTTGTCATCGTCCGGGAAGCCGGTGCTGGGACCCGCCGAGTGTCAGGGCTCGTTGGGTTTTCCGGGTGCAGCCCCGTGTGCCAGGAGGCACTGTTTGCCGTCTTGTCGATCGTCACGGAGTGGCCGGGTCGAGTCCGCTACAGTGGTGCACCGCCAGGTCGCCGTCTGCTAGCGTCAGCGGTGACGATGGGCGGGCTGTAGCCACGCCGGCCTCGGTCAGCAGGGTAGGTGGGGCACTGTTGCCATGCCTCTACCGATTAGAGGGGTTGGTGGGGTACTATCGCCTCGCTCATCCCTTTTACTGGACAATCGTACCATCGCCTGCCTCGGATGGGACGGGAGCCGACCCGTGGCCAGGTTGAGTAACACGCCATAGGGGAGCTAGCTTGCTGGAGAAGTCTTGGTGCGCCGGGTTCGGCCGGCTTGCGCCAGCCGGCAGGGCCGGGTTGCCGTCTTGGTTGGGTCGAAGAGTTCGGCCGGGTTGCCCCAAGATGCCGCTGGAGGACTCTGCCAAGAAATGGCAGAACTCCTTCTTCTACGTCCGCAACCTCGACGTGGACCGCATCAACCTGCCACCCTTTGCCGACATGACGTCGCAAGCCAAGACCAACTGGTCATACTGCCCTAAGAACCCGGCGCAGGAGGTGCTGAACCTGGCCAGCCGGGTGACGGAGATGGTGATGCGGGAGGGGCTCGCCCGGATAGATCTTATCGCTGCTTTCATCGCGCGTCGGGTGCTACCGCTGCACCACCGAACGCATATCATCGGCCAGATGACTGGCCTCCAAGACCCCAACCGGATGTCATCCCAGCGGTTGACGCCGGAGCAAATCGCTGGCGGGTCAACGATATTTCAAAGGCCGGGCTGAAGGAGGATTGGCAGTTCGGGAAGGTGCCCTACAGCCACGGGAACCCGGCACCGGCGGTGAGTCCTTGGTCTCCTTTTTTCTATGTCTCAACTTTTTCTCTGCCCCGACGCGACGAGGGAGGTGTTGCTGAACGCCATACGGCACCGATATGACTGAACCGTGATGCAGGTGGGGGCCGCTCCGCAGGCCGGCTCAGAGGAGGTGGCGACCTTCGCCGGGAACTTGGAGATGGCCGACGCCGAAGTCGGCAAGACGCGCCACACGGGTAAGTCCTTGCGCCCCGATCCTTTGCGAGGTTGGCCGGAAGATGATGCAGGGGTTCTGACATATGCTGACGACACAGTGCCGCCAAGGGGAGGAGAGGGCGACGCGGCCGGGGCCGGGTTATCCCGCGTGCCGGCCGCACGGGAAGGGGTACGCGGCACCGAGGAAGCCGACCGCATAACGCACGGCGGACCCGGCCGCTGGTGGCAGGCCGGGCGCTAAGAAGAGGCGTAGCGTCATCCCGGTGGCGCCGGCAAGGCCGGCCGTCCCGATCGTAACCGGGTAAGCTTTAGTTTGCAGGCTCCGGTGTGCCGCCGAGTCATTCCTTTCTTATACTTCTCTTGCTGTGATCCAGTTCGCCGTTGGCGTTGGCGCTGGCCGCGACGGACACCGCGTCCAGGGGCGGCTTTGCATTCCGGAAGACCCGGACCAGCGCCATCAACCTGCCCGAGGACTCGGCCGGGGAGGATCTCGGCCTGGACTCGGCGGATACGGAGCGCTGCACCTGGAGGGACCGGAACAAGGCCCTCGAGGAGCTGGAGGCGGAGGCCCAGGGCTGGCCGGTGTGGCCGGAGACGACAGCGAGCACGGACGCGGGGGTTGTCGTGCCGCCGACGGAGGGGGAGCGCGGCCTGGGCGGCCTGGGCGAAGATGGCGGTGGGCGACCGGGAGGTCGTGGTGATCGGCGATGACACCCCGCCGCGGACCGACGTGGTCAAGCGGGTGGAGGCGGAGGAGGATCCTGCCCGGAGGGGGCGCCGCAGGCGACGGCGGACGTGGCGCCACAGGCGATGCCGGACACGGCGCCGAAGACGACGTTGGTCGGCGCGCTGGAGGGGGCGCCGGCCACGGAGGAGACGGCGAGCGGCGAGCACGCCCTGGTGGTCAGGCTACCACCAGCGGCGCCGGGGGGCATCTAGTTGCCGGGTCGCAGCAGGTCCAGACTGGGCCCAGCCAACGTGTCTTCGGGCCCCTGACGCAGGAGGAGGCCGCCATGGCCGCCGTGAGCCAGCGTCTCCGCGGGCGCGCGGAGCGGGTTCAAGCCTTCGCCGAGGCCGAAGCGGAGCGGGCACGGGAGCTGGAGCGCGCCGTGCTGGTAAGTATTTCTTCCTCTGTCTTCTTTCTTGCAGCTAGTCAGTGGGGGCGCGCTAGTGCACTCACTAGGTGTAGCCCCCGAGATTCGGGCCAACTGCGTAGTAGTTGGGTCGAATCTTCAAATGTTTTGTCTTGTGCTGATTTTTGTTCCCTTGCAGCAACTAGACGCTTACCGGGTTGGCATCTACAACTGGCTTCTGGAGAGGTACCAGCAGCTCACGGCGCGGCTCGCTACCCAGGAGGAGGCGCTCCACATTGCCGAAGGTATGTTCCGTATGCTCTTAGTGGGGGGGCGCTAGCGCACCCACTGGGTGTAGCCATCGAGTTTCGGGCCAACTACATAGTAGTTGGGTCGAATCTTAAGTGTTCTTGTTCTTTCTTTGTCTTGACTTCGAATCCTTGCTGTGCAGCCGCTGTGGCCGAGATGCCGGTCTGGCGAACTCGGCTGATCAGGGCCGGCCATCAGCGTGACCTGGCCATTGCATATGCCGGCCGGCTTCGGGTCGAGGTGAGGGAGCTGAAGGCGGAGGCCCAGCGGGCGCTTGTCGAGGCCGGCCAGCAGTGCGAGCAGCTGGCTGGTGACAAGAGCCGGCTTCAGGCTGAGGTGGAGCGCCTGACGGCAGAGGCGGCCAAGGCGGCGGAGGCTCAGCGGCAGCTCGTCGAAACCGGTCAGCAGCGCGACCGGTTGGTCGACGACAAGGGCCAGCTCCAGGCCGAGGTCGAGCGCCTGAAGGCGGAGGCGGCTAAGACAGCGGAGGCCCACCAGGCGGAACTCCTCCGCCTCAAGGAGGAGAACGGGAACGCGGTCGCCGCCAAGGACGCCGAGCTGAAGGCGGCTGTTGACAAGGGCGCTGAGTTGAAGAGGGCGCTAGAGGCGCGCGACCGTGCCGGTGACCTGGAGCGGCATGGTACGTTGCTCGAGGCACAACACCTGGATGAGACCTTCGCTAGTAAGTGCTTTCTCGTTGGTTTCACCGGGTTGTGAAGCCGGCTTTGCTTTTTTGTTGCTGACTGTCTTTCTTCTTGATAGGGCACTTCCCCGAGACGCAGAGGGCGGCGGAGGAGGCCGTTCATGTTCAACGGTCGCCCCAGGGGATCGTTGGCTCTAGGCTCGACCTGAACGTCGCCTGGAGCTTCCCGGAAATCATGCAGGCCGCCGAGGCACGCCTATAGGTCTTGGGCGAGCAGATGGGGCGGGTTTCGTCAGCCGGCGTGGAGATGATGGCGGCCCTCTGGCCTGGCACCGTCATGCCCAACAGCTTCACAGGGCTGGTGCGGTGGCTGGAAGCCGGGCCGGCGCGGCTTCACGCGTGGCGTGCTTCTGCGGCCCGTGCCAGAGCCGACGTAGCGCTCCGGTTTGTCATGTCCTGGTACCCGGACCTGTCGCTAGACCGGCTGGTGGCCCAACGAGCTGGTGCGGAGCCCCAACTGCAGGCGGAGGTGGGCCAGATCGCCCCTAGGGCCAGCTACCTGGCCTCGTTCACACTCCACGACAAATTCCAGATGGAGCTGACCGACGACGGTGGGGTGGTGCCGCCCGACGACTTCGGCTTGCTGCTGGACAACCCGGAAGGCAGCTCTGAGGAGACGGGCGTCTATGCCGATGACAAGGATGCCGGGTTGGCTGATACAGGCACCTCGGCGGACCCGGAGGCCACCGAGGAGGAGCCGGCGGCAGCGCAACCCGGCGCGGGGAACGCCTGAAGCCGTCCTGCTTTAACTTTATTGCACTTTGTTAAGTAGCAGGTCCACCTACCCACTGGGGTGTTTTTTGGGTGAATGTAATGAACTCCTGGCCTTGGGCCCATATTCTTGTGATGTAAACCTTTGTGCGAATGTTGTGCTTTTGCTCTTTGTTTTCTGGGCCATTTTTCTTGCTTGGCCCTCCGTTGGGCTCCCCCCCCCCCCCCCCCGCGAGTCGAACAGCCGGGTTCCGGTATGTGACAAGGAGTTTGGTCCTTGGAAGGAGAGCGCAGTACTTGGGCCCTTCAAACGTTGAGCGCGAGCGAAACACCCACTGGGCCAGCTCGCGGCAGCCGGTCGTGCAGCAACTTAGTGTTGTGAGGCCGGGTTGGCCAATACGGTGGGTCCAGCTTAGTGTTTCGCGGCATGTAGGTGCTTTGGCCCATAGTACTTGCCAGCTAACAGCCGAAGCAGGACTGTGGCATAGGGCAAAGTGGAGGGCCTCGGCGACCCGAACACGCCGGGATGTGCTAAGGAGGACGGCGGGTTGTGGCCAAGCTAGCCAGCCCCGGAGCCCCCGGGTTGGGCGTGTCAACCCGGCGGTGAAGGTTTTAAGAAAAAGCGCAAGGATGTGTAGAACACAATAACTTGGTACGGAAAGGCAGCCCCCGAGTGTCGTTCGGGGGTCCCATAGTCTTTTACAGAATTACAAAAGGCAGAGATACATACGTGCATACAGCTAACTGTAAAAGGGCAGAGGAGCTCTGCATTCCAGGGCCGGCTTGTTTCTTCCCAGGCGGTGTCTCTCTTGCGTTTGTTCGTCGTGTGGGCGTCGATGAGATAGTACGCGTTGCGGTCGCACAGGGCCTTGCTGACGATGAAGGGGCCCTCCCATGGGGAGGCCAACTTGTGCTGGCCGGCTTGCTGCTGGACAAGTAGGAGGATGAAGTCTCCCTCGCGAAATGCGAGGGGTTTGATCTTTCTGCTATGGTAGTGCCTCAGGCCTTGCTGATAGATGGCGGATCGGCTGAGGGCTGAGAGGCGCGCTTCTTCGAGTAGGTCGTCTCCGTCTTCGCGGGCTTCCTTGGCTTGGGCTTCCGTGTACATCACGACTCGCGGTGAGTCGAACTCGATGTCGGTCGGGATGACAGCTTCTGCTCCGTAGACAAGGAAGAACGGGGTCAACCCGGTCGACCGGTTTGGCGTCGTGCGGAGACTCCAGAGGACGGCCGGAAGCTCGTCAAGCCAGCTGCCAGGTGAACAGATGAGGGGCTCGATGAGCCGTGGCTTGATGCCGGATAGGATGAGGCCGTTGGCCCGCTCGACCTGCCTGTTGGACTGAGGATGAGCTACGGAGGCCAGATCGAGCTGGATGCCGGAGACGGAGCAGTATTGCGCCAAAGCGCCCTTGGCGAAGTTGGTGCCGTTGTCCGTGATGATGCTGTGCAGGACATCATAGCGTACTGCGATGTCTTTGACGAACCGGACGACTATTGGTCCATCCTGTTTCTTGATCGGCCGCGCCTCGATCAACTTGGTGAACTTGTCAACCGCCATGAGCAAGTGTGTCATGCCGCCCCGGGCCGTCTTGAAGGGTCCTACCATGTCGAGCCCCCAGACCGCGAAGGACCATGTCGAGCGGTCTCTGGGCCGGGATCTGCAATTCCCAGGTTCGGGTTGGGGAGGGGTGCTGCAGGGTCGTCCGGGATGAAGATGGACTCGAAATCCGGAGACGGCTTGACGGAAGGCTTGCGCAGGTACTCGAGGGAGACGCCGGATGGTATGGCCTGCCGGGATGAGCCAATCTTGGCTAGCGTGTCGGTGGCTTCATTTTCTGCGCGCGGGACATGGAGGAACTCGTAGCCGTCGAAGGCGCCGGTGATTTGCTGGACCAGGAAGTGGTAGCTGGCCATGTTCATGTCCCGGGCGTCCCACTCACCAGAGCACTGCTGCACCACCAGATCCGAGTTGCCATAGCATAGGATGAGCCGGACGCCGAGTTCCTTGGCAAGCCGGAGGCCGTGCACAAGGGCTTCATACTCGGCGACGTTGTTCGAGGCGGTGAAGTGGATCTGGAGTGCGTACCGCAGCCGGTCGCCCTTGGGGGAAGATAGCACGATGCCAGCTCCCAGGCCGGAGCGCATCTTGGAGCCGTCAAAGTGCTTGCGCCAATGCGTTGAATCCGGCGGCGGTGGCAGGTACTGGGTCTTCGTCCATTCGACGAGGAAGTCAGCCAGGGCCTAGGACTTGATCGTGGTGCGTGGCTCGTAGAGGATGGTGTGGCTGGCTAGTTCGATGGCCCACTTGGCAACCCGGCCAGAGGCATCCCGGCAGCCCATGATTTCGCCGATGGGGGCCGTGCTGACCACGGTGATGACATGCTCTTGGAAGTACTGCTTCAGCTTCTTGGCGGTAAAGTACACGCCGTAACACATCTTCTGGTAGTGCGGGTAGTTCTTCTTGGATGCGGATAGCACCTCGCTCAGGTAGCAGACCGGGCACTGAACAGACTGGATCTTGCCCTTCTCTGGTCGCTCGACCACCAGCACCGTGCTGACTGACCGCAAGGTGGCGGCAATGTATAGCAACAGCGGCTCCTTGTCTGCCGGTGTGGCCAAGACGGGTGCGGTGGAGAGCATGCGCTTGAGATCCCGGAAAGCTTCGTCCGCCTGGTCGTTCCACTCGAACGGCGACGACTTCTTCATCAGCTAGTACAAGGGTAGGGCCCTTTCGCCCAGCCGACTGAGGAACCGGCTGACCGATGCCAAGCAGCCGGTGAACTTCTGGACATCTCGCAGCCGGGTTGGCTTGCGCATGTGCTCGATGGCCTTGATCTTCTCCGGGTTCGCCTCAATGCTGCGCTCCGAGACGAGGAAACCGAGCAGCTTCCCGGCCGGCACGCCAAAAACGCACTTCTCCGGGTTGAGCTTGATATGGTACTCACGCAGATTGGCAAAGGTCATCAAGGAGCGTGAGGTGCTGCTTGGTCTTCACCACGATGTCGTCCACGTAGACGTGGATGTTACGGTCAAGTTGCGTCAGCAAGCATTTCTGCATGCAGCGCTGGAAGGTGGCGCCGGCGTTCTTCAAGCCGAACGACATGGTGATGTAGCAATATGCCTCGAAGGGCATGATGAAGGACGTCTTCAGGGCATCGGCCGGGTCCAGCTTGATCTGATGATAGCCGGAGTAAGCATCCAGGAAGGATAGGAGCTCGCAGCCGGCGGTGGAGTCGATGACTTGATCAATGCGCGAGAGGGCGAAAGGATCCTTGGGGCAAGCCTTGTTTAGGCTGGTGTAGTCAATGCACATGCGCCAGGTGTTGTTCTTCTTCAGGACAAGGACCGGGTTGGCCAGCCACTCGGGATGAAACACTTCCATGATGAAGCCGGCCGCGAGTAGCTTGGCGACCTCTTCACCGATGGTTCTTCTCTTCTCTTCCGAAAAGCGACGTAGGGCTGGACGAACAGGCTTGGTGTCCTTGCGGACGTGTAGTTTGTGCTCGGCGTACTTCCTCGGAATTCCCGGCATGTCCTTTGGGGCCCATGCAAAGATATCCCGATTCTCACGGAGGAAGTCGACGAGCTCACCTTCCTACTTGCTGTCGAGGCGGGTGCCCACGACGATGTACTTGCTGCAGCTGGGGTCTTTTGGGTTTAGCTTGACCTTCTTGGTCTCCTTGGACGGCTGGAATGAGGCCTCGCCGGCCGGCTCCTTGGCTGAAGCCGGCACGGCCGGTGTCTCGTTGGCCAATGCGACGATCCGGTCGAGCTGGCGCCGCTCCTCAGCTATGACCAGCGACTCAGCCAATCTGGCGCCGGCTTGAGCGCACTCCAGGGACTTGCGGTAGTCGCCGACGACGGTGATGAGGCCCTTGGGACCCGGCAGCTTCATCTTAAGGTAGGCGTAATGGGGGACCGCCATGAACTTGGCGAGCACAGGCCGGCCCAGCAGCGCGTGGTACGCGCTGGACAGGTCCACCACCTCGAACCAGATCGGTTCGCACTGGAAATGATCGCTCGTGTCGAAGAGGACGTCGAGCCGGATTCGGCCGATGGGGGAGCAGGAGAGACCCGGCATGATGCCGTGGAACACCGTCCGGGTTGGCTCCAGGTCCTTGGCCTCGAGGCCGAGCTTGGTCATTGTGTCAAGGTAGAGGATGTTGATGCTGCTGCTGCCATCGATGGGAACCGGCGAAAACTTCCAAGTGCGCCGGGTTGCGATGATAGTGGTGTCGAGGATGAGGGCGTAGCCACCCGGGTTCGGCATGACGGCCAGGTGGTCTTCCCGGGTCCAGCTGATCGGGCGCTCAAACCAGTGCATGTATTCCGGCACAGCCGGGACGACGGTGTTCACCTCCTGCCGAAGCAGGCACTCGCTATGCTTGTCGTCGCCAAGTCTAGTGAAGACGACGTAGCTTGCGTTCTGGTTGGGGAAGACGTCATTGCGCATTACGCCGTTTGTCGGAGGCGGAGGAGGAGGAGGCGGAGCCGGCTGCCCCACGCCCGGAGCCGAAGGCGGCGGGATGTCGCCCCTCATGATGCGCTTGGTGATGGCGCACTGCCGGAGCGTGTGTGTGGATGGTCTTGCGCTGCTGTGGTGCTTGCAGGGAGCATCGAGCATCTCTTCGAAACTCATGGCGGGTTGCCATGCGGTCTTGCCGGCTTGCCGGCGCTTACCGGCCGGCTCGGTCGCGGGCGCCTGCTCGACGGTCGCGACGAGGCGGCCGTCGTAGTGCGGGGCCTGCTGGTCGGCCTTGCGCTTGTTGTTCTGGTGGTTGTTCTGCTAGCGGCTGCTCTCGCCAGCCGGCTTGGGGGGTGGTACCGGCATCGCCTTGCCGGCTTCGTCCAGCACCACCTGGATTTTCATGGCGGATTCGGCGTTGGCGTACTTGGCCACGATGACCATGAGCACGGCCATGGTGGTTGGCTCGGAGCGCAGGAGCTTGTGCTTAAGGAGGGTGCCATCCCGGCAACCGCTCATGAAGTACTGAATGGCCTGGACCTCATGGACGCCCTCACAGCTGTTCCGGAGCTCGGTCCAGCATGCGAGGTACTCGCGTCCGGTTTCTGCCGCCCCCGGCATGCACATGCCGAGCTGGCTGGGACGGCCAGGATGCTTGTAGGTGCCGGTGAAGTTGCGCACGAAGGCCTGCTCGAAATCGACCCACGTGTTGGTGCTGGCGACCGGCAAGCTGTTCATCCATGTGCGGGCCGAACCCTGGAGCATGAGCGGGGTGTAGCGCATGGCAAGGCGGCGATTGCCGCCCGTGATGCCGATGGCGGTGGTGTAGTCGATGAGCCAGTCCTCCGGCTTGACGGTGCCGTTGTACTTGGGGGTGTCACGGGGCAGCGTGAACCCCTTGTGGAAGGGCTCGTCCCGGATACGCGGGCCGAAACAAGCCGGACCGATGGCATTGTCTTCCTCCAGCTCGAGGGAGAGGGCGAGCTGGTCGAGGCGATGGTGAGCGTCAGCGTCGTCGATGGCGCGCGGGCCCAGCCGCCTTGCGACGGGACCGCGAGGCGCCGGGTTGGCCGTAGCCGGGTTGCCATGCTGGCCGAACGGCGGGGGAGGATCTTGCTGGCGCTAGGTTCCGGCAGCCGGCTCGTTGCCCGGGCCGTCTCCAGCTGCTGGGGCACGGTTGCACCGGGTTCGGGTCTGACCGGACTGAGCCTCGTCCGGGCGCGGGGAAGACACCGTGTTCTGCCGCTCGCACTCGGGATCCTTGGTGTGCCGCGAGGCAGACGCAGCGGGATGGTCGAGGCGGTCTTGCTGCATGTTCGCGGCACCAAGAAGCTCGTTCAGGCGCTGCAGGCGCTCCTGCAGCTCCTCGCCCTGTAGCTGCTCCAAGCCAACTACGGCTGCCTCCGCAGTGTGCATATTCTTGACCGGGGTGTCGTAGACGGTGGGGACTGTGCCAAGGGCACGGTCGATGGCGCCGCCACGGGTTCGCACCTCGGCGACCCGGCTGGGCCCGACAGCGACCGGAGTGAAACCGTACGCGGCCTCGCGCTCCCGCTGGGTGGCCTCCAACCGGCACTGCGTAGCAGCGAGCGTCTCGGCCCTGTCTAGCAGGCGCTTGCGCTCCTCCTCAAGTCGGGCTCGGGCCTCCTTGGTGTCGGTGGTGTTGATGTCAGTGGCGATGGGGACGCTGAGGTTCTGCATCATGGCGCGCAGCGGGTCGACCAAGCTGGCGCGATCCGCTATGGCCCTGGCGGCGGCGGCCTTCTTGCTAGACGAAGAAGAGCCGAAGCCGATGATGAATACCTCTACCCGGACGCAGGGGTCCGCCGCCCCGGCGGAGATGTCGTCGCCGAGGGGGACGGGCGAGTCGGAGACGTTGAGCACCCTGGTAGGGTCCTCGTCAGCCGCAGGCGCGTCGGAGATGTGCAATGTGGCGAAGGAGGTGGTGAGGGCGTCGATGACTTCGGCCGCCAGCGTGACGGGCTCGGGGGACGCGTCGTGCGCAACGTGCTCACTGGAATCGACGAGGGGCCCCGTCTGGAACATGTCTCCGGCCAGGACCTCGAGCTGGATGGGACGGGAGTTGAACCGTAGCCGGGTTGAGGAAGACGCCACGGGGGCGCTAGCTTGTTGGAGAAGCCCTGGATTGCCAGGTTCGGCCAGTGTGCGCTGGCAGGCCTGGCCATGTTGCGGCCTTGGTCGGGTTGAAGGACTTTGGCCGGGTTGAAGGACTTGGCCGGGTTGAAGGACCCGACCAAGTACGAGCCGGATGGAGGGGCGATGCCGGCCCCAATGTTTTTGAAAAGGTTCCGGGTTCCGTTGCCTGCCCGGGGTCCATCCCCCCGACACCCCCTCAATGCAAACGGAAGCAGTTGCATCATAATCACATGGCAGTCATGAGACTTTAGGTTCTGGACTTTTTCTCTGCCATATTTATTATTCCCTTTATATTCGACGAGAAGCCAGATGGGACCTTCATACTGAGCAGACATTCAAAGAAGATTTCCTTCTCTTCTTTGGTAAGAGCGTAGCTGGCATGACCCTGATACTGCTTTGGATGCATGCCATCTTTTCCGTGCATACGTTGCTGGTCCTCCCGTGCCTCCGGTGTATCTTTTGTCTTCCCATACACGCCCAGGAAGCCTAGCAGGTTCACGCAAAGATTCTTCATCACGTACATCACGTCGATTGCAGAGCGGACCTCTAGGTCTTTCCAATAGGGTAGGTCCCAAAACATAGATTTCTTCTTCCACATGGGTGTGCGTCCATCAGCGTCATGGGAAACAGATTGTCCGCCAGGATTCTTTCCAAAGATTACTTTTAAATCCGTGACCATATCAAGTATATCATCACCAGTACGGTGGCGAGGCTTCTTTCGGTGATCTGCCTCACCTTTGAAATGCTTGCCATTCTTTCTTACGGGATGCCTACTCAAAAGAAATCGACGATGTCCAACGTACACATTCTTCTTACATTTATCCAAATATATACTATCGGTATCATCTAAACAGTGCGTGCATGCATGGTATCCCTTGTTTGTCCATCCTGAAAGGTCACTGGGAGCAGGCCAATCATTGATGGTTACAAACAGCAACACATGTAGGTCAAATTCCTCCTGTTTGTGCTCATCCCACGCACGTACACCTTTTTCATTCCACAACTGTAAGAGTTCTTCAACTAATGGCCTTAGGTACACATCAATGACGTTGCCGGGTTGCTTAGGGTCTTGGATGAGCACTGGCATCATAATGAACTTCCGCTTCATGCACAATCAAGGAGGAAGGTTATAGATGTTGGGGAACGTAGTATTTCAAAAAAATTCCTACGATCATGCAAGATCTAACTAGGAGAAGCATAGCAACGAGCGCGGAGAGTGTGTCTACGTACCCTCGTAGACCGAAAGCGGAAGCGTTTAGTAACGCGGTTGATGTAGTCGAACGTCTTCGCGATCCAACCTATCAAGTACCGAACGCACGGCACCTCCGCGATCTGCAGACGTTCAGCTCGGTGATGTCCCTCGTACTCTTGATCCAGCTGAGGTCGAGGGAGAGTTTCATCAGCACGACGGTGTGGTGACGGTGATGATGAAGTTACCGACGCAGGGCTTCGCCTAAGCACTACGACAATATGACCGAGGTGGAAATCTATGGAGGGGGCACCGCACACGGTTAAAAAATCAACTTGTGTGTTCTAGGGTGCCCCCTGCCCCCGTATATAAAGGAGGGAGGAGGGGAGGGCCGGCCAGCCCCTAGGGCGCGCCCAAGAGGGGAGTCCTACTAGGACTCCAAGTCCTAGTAGGATTCCACCAAAAGGGAGAGGGGGAAAGGAAGGGAGAGGGGGGCCGTGCCCCCAACCCCTTGTCCAATTCGGACTGGGCTTGGGGGGGGGGGGGCGTGCTACCTCCTCTTTCCCGTATGGCCCAATAAGGCCCATTACTTCTCCCGGTGAATTCCCGTAACTCCCCGGTACTCCGAAAAATACCCGAATCACTCGGAACCTTTCCGATGTCCGAATATAGCCTTGCAATATATGAATCTTTACCTCTCGACCCTTT
Source organism: Thinopyrum elongatum (assembly GCA_011799875.1). Classification (NCBI taxonomy): domain Eukaryota; kingdom Viridiplantae; phylum Streptophyta; class Magnoliopsida; order Poales; family Poaceae; genus Thinopyrum; species Thinopyrum elongatum. The sequence goes on along the minus strand of CM022300.1, from coordinate 549,588,324 downwards.
CGAGATTCCTCGTCATGTCCCCGATCTCATCCGGGACTCCAAACAAACTTCGGTCATCAAATCACATAACTCGTAATACAAATCGTCATCGAACGTTAAGCGTGCGGACCCTACGGGTTCGAGAACTATGTAGACATGACCGAGACACTTCTCCGGTCAATAACCAATAGCGGAACCTGGATGCTCATATTGGCTCCTACATATTCTACGAAGATCTTTATCGGTCAAACCGCATAACAACATACGTTGTTCCCTTTGTCATCGGTATGTTACTTGCCCGAGATTCGATCGTCGGTATCATCATACCTAGTTCAATCTCGTTACTGGCAAGTCTCTTTACTCGTTCCGTAATGCATCATCCCGTAACTAACTCATTAGTCACATTGCTTGCAAGGCTTCATATGATGTGCATTACCGAGAGGGCCCAGAGATACCTCTCTGACAATCGGAGTGACAAATCCTAATCTCGATCTATGCCAACTCAACAAAACACCATCGGAGACACCTGTAGAGCATCTTTATAATCACCCAGTTACGTTGTGACGTTTGATAGCACACTAAGTGTTCCTCCGGTATTCGGGTGTTGCATAATCTCATAGTCATAGGAACATGTATAAGTCATGAAGAAAGCAATAGCAACAAACTAAACGATCATCATGCTAAGCTAACGGATGGGTCTTGTCTATCATATCATTCTCCTAATGATGTGATCCCGTTCATCAAATGACAACACATGTCCATGGCTAGGAAACTTAACCATCTTTGATTAACGAGCTAGTCTAGTAGAGGCATACTAGGGACACTCTGTTTGTCTATGTATTCACACATGTACTAAGTTTCCGGTTAATACAATTCTAGCATGAATAATAAAAATTTATCATGAAATAAGGAAATAAATAATAACTTTATTATTGCCTCTAGGGCCTATTTCCTTCAGTCTCCCACTTGCACTAGAGTCAATAATCTAGTTCACATCGCCATGTGATTTAACACCAATAGTTCACATCACCATGTGATTAACACCCATAGTTCACATCGCTTATGGGACCAACACTCAAAAGGTTTACTAGATTCAATAATCTAGTTCACATCGCCATGTGATTAACACCCAAAGAGTACTAAGGTGTGATCAAGTTTTGCTTGTGAGAGAAGTTTAGTCAACGGGTCTGCCACATTCAGATCCGTATGCATTTTGCAAATTTCTATGTCTACAATGCTTTGCACGGAGCTACTCTAGCTAATTGCTCCCACTTTCAATATGTATCCAGATTGAGACTTTGAGTCATCTGGATCTGTGTAAAAGCTTGCATCGACGTAACCTTCTACGACAAACTCTTTTATCACCTCCATAACCGAGAAATATTTCCTTAGTCCTCTTAGGTAACTAAGGATAACTTTGACCGCTATCCAGTGATCTATCCCTGGATCACTATCGTACCTCCTTGCTAAATGCATAGCAAGGCACACAACTGGTCTGGTACATAGCATGGCATACTTTATAGAACCTATGACTGAGGCATAGGGAATGACTTTCATTCTCTTTCTATCTTCTACCAGGGTCGGGTTTTTAGTCTTACTCAATTTTACACCTTGTAACACAGGCAAGAACTCCTTCTTTGACTGATCCATTTTGAACTTCTTCAAAATCTTGTCAAGGTAGGTGCTTTGTGAAAGTCCTATTAAGCGTCTCGATCTGTCCCTATAGATCTTGATGCTCAATACTTAAGCAGCTTCACCGATGTCCTTTTTATAAAAAATTCTTATTCAAGTATCCTTTTATGCTATCCAGAAATTCTATATCATTTGCAATCAACAATATGTCATCCACATATAATATCAGAAATGCTACAGAGCTCCCACTCACTTTCTTGTAAATACAGGCTTCACCGTAAGTCTGTATAAAACCATATGCTTTGATCACTTCATCAAAGCGTATATTCCAACTCCGAGATGCTTGCACCAGTCCATAGATGGATCGCTGGAGCTTGCACATTTTGTTAGCACCTTTAGGATCGACAAAACCTTCTGGTTGCATCATATACAACTCTTCTTTAATAAATCCATTAAGGAATGCAGTTTTGACATCCATTTGCCAGATTTCATAAAATGCGGCAATTGCTAACATGATTCGGACAGACTTTAGGCATCGATACAAGTGAGAAAATCTCATCGTAGTCAACACCTTGAACTTGTCGAAAACCTTTTGCGACAATTCGAGCTTTGTAGATAGACACACTACTATCAGCGTCTGTCTTCCTCTTGAAGATCCATTTATTCTCAATGACTTGCCGATCATCGGGCAAGTCAACCAAAGTCCACACTTTGTTCTCATACATGGATCCTATCTCAGATTTCATGGCCTCAAGCCATTTCGCGGAATCTGGGCTCATCATCGCTTCCTCATAGTTCGTAGGTTCGTCATGGTCTAGTAACATGATTTCCAGATCAGGATTACCGTACCACTCTGGTGCGGAACGTACTCTGGTTTACCTACGAGGTTCGGTAGCAACTTGATCCGAAGTTTCATGATCATCATCATTAACTTCCTCACTAATTGGTGTAGGAATCACAGGAACTGATTTCTGTGATGAACTATTTTCCAATAAGGGAGCAGGTACAATTACCTCATCAAGTTCTACTTTCCTCCCACTCACTTCTTTCGAGAGAAACTCCTTCTCTAGAAAGGATCCATTCTTAGCAAAGAATATCTTGCCTTTGGATCTGTGATAGAAGGTGTACCCAACAGTCTCCTTTGGCTATCCTATGAAGACGCATTTCTCCGATTTGGGTTTGAGCTTATCAGGTTAAAACTTTTCACATAAGCATTGCAACCCCAAACTTTAAGAAACGACAGCTTAGGTTTCTTGCCAAACCACAGTTCATATGGTGTCGTCTCAACGGATTTAGATGGTGCCCTATTTAACATGAATGCAGCTGTCTCTAATGCATAACCCCAAAACGATAGTGGTAAATCGGTAAGAGACATCATAGATTGCACTATATCCAATAAAGTACGGTTATGACGTACGGACACACCGTTATGCTGTGGTGTTCCAGGTGGCATGAGTTTGTGAAACTATTCCACATTGTTTTAATTGAAGGCCAAACTCGTAACTCAAGTATTCGCCTCTGCAATCAGATTGTAGAAACTTTATTTTCTTGTTACGATGATTCTCTACTTCACTCTGAAATTCTTTTGAACTTTTCAAATGTTTCAGACTTATGTTTCATCAAGTAGATATACCCATATCTGCTCAAATCATCTGTGAAGGTCAGAAAATAACGATACCCGCCGTGAGCCTCAACACTCATCGGACCGCATACATCGATATGTATTATTTCCAATAAGTCATTAGCTCGCTCCATTGTTTCGGAGAATGGAGTCTTAGTCATCTTGCCCATGAGGCATGGTTCGCAATCATCAAAATGATTCATAATCAAGTGATTCCAAAATTCCATACGAATGGAGTTTCTTCATGCGCTTTACACCAATATGACCTAAACGGCAGTGCCACAAAATATGTTGCATTATCATTACCAACTTTGCATCTTTTGGCATCAATATTATGAATATATGTATCACTATGATCGAGATTCAATAAACCATTTATATTGAGTGTATGACCATAGAAGGTTTGATTCATTTAAACAGAACAACAATTATTCTCTGACTTAAATGAATAACCGTATTGCAATAAACATGATCCAATCATATTCATGCTCAACGCAAATACCAAATAACATTTATTTAGGTCCAACACTAATCCCGAAGGTAGAGGGAGTGTGCGATGGTGATCTTATCAACCTTGGAATCACTTCCAACACACATCATCACCTCGTCATTAACTAGTCTCTATTCATTTTGCAACTCCTGTTTCGAGTTACTAATGTTAGCAACTGAACCAGTATCAAATACCCAGGTGTTGGAAATATGCCCTAGAGGCAATAATAAAATGGTTATTATTATATTTCCTTGTTCATGATAATTGTCTGTTATTCATGCTATAATTGTGTTATCCGGAAATCGTAATACATGTGTGAATACATAGACCACTACATGTCCCTAGTAAGCCTCTAGTTGACTAGCTCGTTGATCAATAGATGGTTACGGTTTCCTGACCATGGACATTGGATGTCATTGATAACGGGATCACATCATTAGGAGAATGATGTGATGGACAAGACCCAATCCTAAGCCTAGCACTAGATCGGGTAGTTCGTTTGCTAAAGCTTTTCCAATGTCAAGTAACTTTTCCTTAGACCATGAGATTGTGCAACTCCCGGATACCGTAGGAGTGCTTTGGGTGTACCAAACGTCACAACGTAACTGGGTGGCTATAAAGGTGCACTACGGGTATCTCCGAAAGTGTCTGTTGGGTTGGCACGATTCGAGACTGGGATTTGTCACTCCGTGTGACGGAGAGGTACCTCTGGGCCCACTCGGTAGGACATCATCATAATGAGCTCAATGTGATCAAGGAGTTGTTCACAGGATGATGTGTTACGGAAACGAGTAAAGAGACTTGCCGGTAACGAGATTGAACAAGGTATCGAGATACCGACGATCGAATCTCGGGCAAGTATCGTACCGATAGACAAAGGGAATTGCGTACGGGATTGATTGAATCCTCGACATCGTGGTTCATCCGATGAGATCATCGAGGAGCATGTGGGAGCCAACATGGGTATCCAGATCCCGCTGTTGGTTATTGACCGGAGAGTTGTCTCGGTCATGTCTACGTGTCTCCCGAACCCGTAGGGTCTACACACTTAAGGTTCGGTGACGCTAGGGTTGTAGGGAAAGTTTGTACGTGGTTACCGAATGCTGTTCGGAGTCCCGGATGAGATCCCGGACATCACGAGGAATTCCGGAATGGTCCGGAGGTGAAGATTTATATATGGGAAGTTGTCATACGGTCACCGGAATAGTTTCGGGGGTTATCGGTATTGTACCGGGACCACCGAAAGGTGTCCGGAGGTCCACCGGGTGGGGCTGATTTACCCGGGAGGCCTAATGGGCTGTATATGGGAGGGAACCAGCCCCCTAGTGGGCTGGTGCGCCCCCCCAAGGGCCCATGGCGCCTAGGGTTGGGAAACCCTAGGGGAGGGAGCCTTCCACCTTGCTTGGGGGGCAAGTTTCCCTCCCCTGGCCGCCTCCCCTCCCCTCAGATTGGATCTGAGGGGGCCGGCCCCCTCTCCTCTTCCCCCTATAAATAGTGGAGGGGTGGGAGGGAGGCCATACCTCATCCCTGGCGCAGCCCCTCCCCTCTCCAACACCTCCTCCTCCTCCCGCGGTGCTTGGCGAAGCCCTCCAGGAATACCACGCAGCTCTAACTCCACCACGCCGTCGTGCTGCTGCTGGAGCTGTCCTCCCCAACCTCTCCTCCCCCCTTGCTGGATCAAGAAGGAGGAGACGTCTCCGCTCCGTACGTGTGTTGAACACGGAGGTGCCGTCCGTTCGGCGCTCGGTCATCGGTGATTTAGATCACGACGAGTACGACTCCATCAACCCCGTTCTCTTGAACGCTTCCGCTCGTGATCTACAAGGGTATGTAGATGCACTCCCCTCTCTCTCGTTGCTAGATGACTCCATAGATTGATCTTGGTGATGCGTACAAAATTTTAAAATTCTGCTACGATCCCCAACAGTGGCATCATGAGCTAGGTCTATGCGTAGTATCTTGCACGAGTAGAACACAAAGTAGTTGTGGGCGTCGATTTGTCAATCTTCTTGCCGTTACTAGTCTTATCTTGATTCGGCGTCACTGTGGGATGAAGCGGCCCGGACCGACCTTACACGTACGCTTACGTGAGACAGGTTCCACCGACTGACATGCACTAGTTGCATAAGGTGGCTAGCGGGTGTCTGTCTCTCCCACTTTAGTTGGATCGGATTCGATGAACAGGGTCCTTATGAAGGGTAAATAGAAATTGGCATATCACGTTGTGGTTTTGGCGTAGGTAAGAAACGTTCTTGCTAGAAACCTATAGCAGCCACGTAAAAACTTGCAACAACAATTAGAGGACGTCTAACTTGTTTTTGCAGCAAGTGCTTTGTGATGTGATATGGCCAAAGGATGTGATGAATGATATATGTGATGTATGAGATGATCATGTTCTTGTAATAGGAATCACGACTTGCATGTCGATGAGTATGACAACCGGCAGGAGCCATAGGAGTTGTCTTAATTTATTATATGACCTGCGTGTCATTGAAATTCGCCATGTAATTACTCTACTTTATTGCTAACCGTTAGCCGTAGTAGTAGAAGTAATAGTTGGCGAGACAACTTCATGAAGACACGATGATGGAGATCATGATGATGAAGATCATGGTGTCATGCCGGTGACGATGATGATCATGGAGCCCCGAAGATGGAGATCAAAAGGAGCGAAGTGATAATGGCCATATCATGTCACTATTTTGATTGCATGTGATGTTTATCATGTTTTTGCATCTTATTTGCTTAGAACGACGGTAGCATATATAAGATGATCCCTCACTAAAATTTCAAGAAAGTGTTCCCCCTAACTGTGCACCGTTGCGAAGGTTCGTTGTTTCGAAGCACTACGTGTTGATCGGGTGTGATAGATTCTAACGTTCGAATACAACGGGTGTAAGCCAGATTTACACAGCAATACACTTAGGTTGACTTGACGAGCCTAGCATGTACAGACATGGCCTCGGAGCACAAGAGACCGAAAGATCGAACATGAGTCGTATAGAAGATACGATCAACATGGAGATGTTCACCGTTGATGACTAGTCTGTCTCACGTGATGATCGGACACGGCCTAGTCGATTTGGATCATGTATCACTTAGATGACGAGAGGGATGTCTATCTGAGTGGGAGTTCATTACATAATTTGATTAGATGAACTTAATTGTCATGAACTTAGTCTAAATGTTACATATCTATCTTGTAGATCAAATGGCCAACGCTAATGTTACCCTCAACTTCAACGCGTTCCTAGAGAAAAACAAGCTGAAAGACGATGGTAGCAACTATGCGGACTGGGTCCGTAACCTGAGGATTATCCTCATAGCTGCCAAGAAATCATATGTCCTTGAAGCACCGTTAGGTGACCCACCTGCTCTCCCAGCACTGCCAGACGATTTGAACGTTTGGCAGACACGCACCGATGATTACTCCTTCATTCAGTGCGGCATGCTCTTCAGCTTAGAACCGGGGCTCCAAAAGCGTTTTGAGCATCACGGAGCATATGAGATGTTCGAAGAGCTGAAAATGGTTTTCCAAGCTCATGCCCGGATCGAGAGATATGATGTCTCCGATAAGTTCTACAGCTGTAAGATGGAGGAAAATAGTTCTGTCAGCGAGCACATACTCAAAATGTCTGGGTTGCACAGCCGCTTGTCTCAGCTGGGAGTTAATCTCCCGGATGACGCGGTCGTTGACAGAATCCTTCAGTCGCTTCCACCTAGCTACAAGAGCTTCGTGATGAACTTCAACATGCAGGGGATGGAAAAGACCATTCCTGAGGTATATGCGATGCTGAAGTCAGCGGAGGCAGAGATCAGAAAGGAACATCAAGTGTTGATGGTGAATAAAACCACTAAGTTCAAGAAGGGCAAGGGTAAGAAGAACTTCAAGAAGGACGGCAAGGGAGTTGCCGCGCCCGGTAAGCCAGCTGCCGGGAAGAAGTCGAAGAATGGACCCAAGCCTGAGACTGAGTGCTTTTATTGCAAGGGAAACGGTCACTGGAAGCGAAACTGCCCCAAGTACTTGGCGGACAAGAAGGCCGTCAATACCAAAGGTATATATGATATACATGTAATTGATGTGTACCTTACCAGCACTCGTAGTAGTTCCTGGGTATTTGATACCGGTGCGGTTGCTCATATTTGTAACTCAAAGCAGGAACTGCGGAATCAGCGTAGACTGGCAAAGGACGAGGTGACGATGCGCGTCGGGAATGGTTCCAAGGTCGATGTGATCGCCGTCGGCACGCTACCTCTGCATCTACCTACGGGATTAGTTTTAAACCTCAATAATTGTTATTTAGTGCCAGCTTTGAGCATGAACATTGTATCTGGATCTCGCTTAATGCGAGATGGCTACTCATTTAAATCTGAGAATAATGGTTGTTCTATTTATATGAGAGATATGTTTTATGGTCATGCCCCGCTGGTGAATGGTTTATTGAATCTCGAACGTGATGTTACACATGTTTATAATGTGGATGCCAAGAAATGCAAGGTTGATAACGATAGTCCCACATACTTGTGGCACTGCCGCCTTGGTCATATCGGTGTTAAACGCATGAAGAAACTCCATGCAGATGGACTTTTGGAGTCTCTTGATTATGAACCATTTGACAGATGCGAACCATGCCTCTTGGGCAAGATGACCAAGACTCCGTTCTCCGGAACAATGGAGCGAGCAACCAACTTATTGGAGATCATACATACTGATGTGTGTGGTCCAATAAGTGTTGAGGCTCGCGGTGGTTATCGTTATGTTCTCACCCTCACCGATGATTTGAGTAGATATGGGTATGTCTACTTGATGAAGCACAAGTCTGAGACCTTTGAAAAGTTCAAGGAATTTCAGAATGAGGTTGAAAATCAACGTGACAAGAAAATAAAGTTCCTACGATCAGATCGTGGAGGAGAATATTTGAGTCATGAATTTGGCACGCATTTAAGGAAATGTGGAATTGTTTCACAACTCACATCGCCTGGAACACCTCAGCGTAACGGTGTATCCGAACGTCGTAATCGCACTCTATTGGATATGGTGCGATCTATGATGTCTCTTACTGATCTACCGCTATCTTTTTGGGGTTATGCTTTAGAGACTGCCGCATTCACTTTAAATAGGGCACCGTCAAAATCCGTTGAGACGACACCATATGAATTATGGTTTGGGAAGAAACCTAAGCTGTCGTTTCTGAAAGTTTGGGGATGCGATGCTTATGTGAAGAAACTTCAACCAGAGAAGCTCGAACCCAAGTCGGAAAAATGCGTATTCATAGGATACCCTAAGGAAACTATTGGGTATACCTTCTACCTAAGATCCGAGGGCAAGATCTTTGTTGCCAGGAATGGATCCTTTCTAGAGAAAGAGTTTCTCTCGAAAGAAGTAAGTGGGAGGAAAGTGGAGCTTGATGAGATGACCCTCGAATCGGAGAGTAGCGCAGCACAGGAAAATGTTTCTGTGGAGCCTGCACCGGCTAGAGAGGAAGTTAATGATAATGATCATGATCAAGCTACCACTGAACTTCGAAGGTCCACAAGGACACGTTCCGCACCAGAGTGGTACGGCAATCCTGTCCTGGAAATCATGTTGTTAGACAACAGTGAACCTTCGAACTATGAAGAAGCGATGGCGGGCCCGGATTCCGACAAATGGCTTGAAGCCATGAAATCCGAGATAGGATCCATGTATGAAAACGAAGTATGGACTTTGACTGACTTGCCCGATGATCGGCAAGCCATAGAAAATAAATGGATCTTTAAGAAGAAGACTGACGCGGATGGTAATGTGACCATCTATAAGGCTCGGCTTGTCGCTAAGGGTTATCGACAAGTTCAAGGGGTTGACTACGATGAGACTTTCTCACCCGTAGCGATGCTGAAATCCGTCAGAATCATGTTAGCAATTGCCGCATACTATGATTATGAGATATGGCAAATGGACGTCAAAACGGCATTCCTTAATGGTTTTCTTAAGGAAGAGTTGTATATGATGCAACCGGAAGGTTTTGTCGACCCTGAGAATGCTGACAAGGTATGCAAGCTCCAGCGCTCAATCTATGGGCTGGTGCAAGCATCTCGGAGTTGGAACATTCGCTTTGATGAGATGATCAAAGCGTTTGGGTTCACACAGACTTATGGAGAAGCCTGTGTTTACAAGAAAGTGAGTGGGAGCTCTGTAGCATTTCTCATATTATATGTGGATGACATACTGCTGATGGGAAATGATATAGAATTCTTGGAAAGTATAAAGGCCTACTTGAATAAGTGTTTTTCAATGAAGGACCTTGGAGAAGCTGCTTATATATTAGGCATCAAGATCTATAGGGATAGATCGAGACACCTCATAGGTCTTTCGCAAAGCACATACCTTGATAAGATATTGAAGAAGTTCAATATGGATCAGTCCAAGAAGGGGTTCTTGCCTGTATTGCAAGGTGTGAGATTGAGCTCGGCTCAATGCCCGACCACGGCAAAAGATATAGAAGAGATGAGTGTCATCCCCTATGCCTCAGCCATAGGGTCTATTATGTATGCCATGCTGTGTACCAGACCTGATGTAAACCTTGCAGTAAGTTTGGTAGGTAGGTACCAAAGTAATCCTGGCAAGGAACACTGGACAGCGGTCAAGAACATCCTGAAGTACCTGAAAAGGACTAAGGAGATGTTTCTCATTTATGGAGGTGACGAAGAGCTCGTCGTAAAGGGTTACGTCGACGCTAGCTTCGACACAGATCCGGATGACTCCAAGTCACAAACCGGATACGTGTATATTTTGAATGGTGGAGCGGTAAGCTGGTGCAGTTGCAAGCAAAGCGTCGTGGCGGGTTCTACATGCGAAGCGGAGTACATAGCAGCCTCGGAGGCAGCACACGAAGCAGTATAGATGAAGGAGTTCATCACCGACCTAGGAGTCATTCCAAATGCGTCGGGTCCAATGGCTCTCTTCTGTGACAACACTTGAGCTATAGCCCTTGCCAAGGAGCCCAGGTTTCACAAGAAGACCAGGCATATCAAGCGTCGCTTCAACTCCATACGTGAACATGTTCAAGATGGAGACATAGATATTTGTAAAGTGCACACGGATTTGAATGTAGCAGATCTGTTGACTAAACCTCTTCCACGAGGAAAACATGATCAACACCAGAACTCTATGGGTGTTCGATTCATCACAATGTAACTAGATTATTGACTCTAGTGCAAGTGGGAGACTGTTGGAAATATGCCCTAGAGGCAATAATAAAATGGTTATTATTATATTTCCTTGTTCATGATAATTGTCTATTATTCATGCTATAATTGTGTTATCCGGAAATCGTAATACATGTGTGAATACATAGACCACTACATGTCCCTAGTAAGCCTCTAGTTGACTAGCTCGTTGATCAATAGATGGTTACGGTTTCCTGACCATGGACATTGGATGTCATTGATAACGGGATCACATCATTAGGAGAATGATGTGATGGACAAGACCCAATCCTAAGCCTAGCACTAGATCGGGTAGTTCGTTTGCTAAAGCTTTTCCAATGTCAAGTAACTTTTCCTTAGACCATGAGATTGTGCAACTCCCGGATACCGTAGAAGTGCTTTGGGTGTACCAAACGTCACAACGTAACTGGGTGGCTATAAAGGTGCACTACGGGTATCTCCGAAAGTGTCTGTTGGGTTGGCACGAATCGAGACTGGGATTTGTCACTCCGTGTGACGGAGAGGTACCTCTGGGCCCACTCGGTAGGACATCATCATAATGAGCTCAATGTGATCAAGGAGTTGTTCACAGGATGATGTGTTACGGAAACGAGTAAAGAGACTTGCCGGTAACGAGATTGAACAAGGTATCGAGATACCGACGATCGAATCTCGGGCAAGTATCGTACCGATAGACAAAGGGAATTGCGTACGGGATTGATTGAATCCTCGACATCGTGGTTCATCCGATGAGATCATCGAGGAGCATGTGGGAGCCAACATGGGTATCCAGATCCCGCTGTTGGTTATTGACCGAAGAGTTGTCTCGGTCATGTCTACGTGTCTCCCGAACCCGTAGGGTCTACACACTTAAGGTTCGGTGACGCTAGGGTTGTAGGGAAAGTTTGTACGTGGTTACCGAATGTTGTTCGGAGTCCCGGATGAGATCCCGGACGTCACGAGGAGTTCCGGAATGGTCCGGAGGTGAAGATTTATATATGGGAAGTTGTCATACGGTCACCGGAATAGTTTCGGGGGTTATCGGTATTGTACCGGGACCACCGAAAGGTGTCCGGAGGTCCACCGGGTGGGGCTGATTTACCCGGGAGGCCTAATGGGCTGTATATGGGAGGGAACCAGCCCCCTAGTGGGCTGGTGCGCCCCCCCAAGGGCCCATGGCGCCTAGGGTTGGGAAACCCTAGGGGAGGGAGCCTTCCACCTTGCTTGGGGGGCAAGTTTCCCTCCCCTGGCCGCCTCCCCTCCCCTCAGATTGGATCTGAGGGGGCCAGCCCCCTCTCCTCTTCCCCCTATAAATAGTGGAGGGGTGGGAGGGAGGCCATACCTCATCCCTGGCGCAGCCCCTCCCCTCTCCAACACCTCCTCCTCCTCCCGCGGTGCTTGGCGAAGCCCTGCAGGAATACCACGCAGCTCCAACTCCACCACGCCGTCGTGCTGCTGCTGGAGCTGTCCTCCCCAACCTCTCCTCCCCCCTTGCTGGATCAAGAAGGAGGAGACGTCTCCACTCCGTACGTGTGTTGAACACGGAGGTGCTGTCCGTTCGGCGCTCGGTCATCGGTGATTTGGATCACGACGAGTACGACTCCATCAACCCCGTTCTCTTGAACGCTTCCGCTCGCGATCTACAAAGGTATGTAGATGCACTCCCCTCTCTCTCGTTGCTAGATGACTCCATAGATTGATCTTGGTGATGCGTAGAAAATTTTAAAATTCTGCTACGATCCCCAACACCAGGGGCTACTATGAACACTAGTAAAATACACATCAATAACATGTATATCAAATATACCTTTGTTCACTTTGCCATCCTTCTTATCCGCCAAATACTTGGGGCAGTTCCGCTTCCAGTGACCAGTCCCTATGCAGTAGAAGCACTCAGTTTCAGGCTTAGGTCCAGACTTGGGCTTCTTCCCGGGAGTAGCAACTTGCTTGCTATTCTTCTTGAAGTTCCCCTTCTTCCCTTTGCCCTTTTCTTGAAACTAGTGGCCTTGTTAACCATCAACACTTGATGCTCTTTCTTGATTTCTACCTTCATTGATTTCAGCATCACGAAGAGCTCAGGAATCGTTTTTGTCATCCCTTGCATATTATAGTTCATCACGAAGTTCCAGTAACTTGGTGATAGTGACTAGAGAATTCTGTCAATTACTATCTTATCCAGAAGATTAACTACCACTTGATTCAAGCAACTGTAGTACTCAGACATTCTGAGCACATGCTCACTGGTTGAGCTATTCTCCTCCATCTTCTAGGCAAAGTACTTGTCAGAGGTCTCATACCTCTCGACACGGGCATGAGTCTGAAATACCGATTTCAGCTCTTGGAACATCTCATATGCTCCATGTCGTTCAAAACGTTTTTGAAGTCCCGGTTCTAAGACGTAAAGCATGGTGCACTAAACTATCAAGTAGTCATCATACCGAGCTTGTCAAACATTCATAACGTCTGCATCTGCTCCTGCAATAGTTATGTCACCTAGCGGTGCATCAAGGACATAATTCTTCTGTGCAGCAATGAGGATAAACCTCAGATCACGGAACCAGTCTGCATCATTGCTACTATCATCTTTCAACTTAGTTTTCTCTAGGAACATATCAAAAATAAAATAGGGGAGCTATACGCGAGCTATTGATCTACAACATAATTTGCAAATACTACGAGGACTAAGTTCATGATAAATTAAAGTTGAATTAATCATATTACTTAAGAACTCCCACTTAGATAGACATCCCTCTAATCATCTAAGTGATCACGTGATCTAAATCAACTAAACCATGTCCGATCATCACGTGAGATGGAGTAGTTTTCAATGGTGAACATCACTATGTTGATCATATCTACTATATGATTCACGTTCGACCTTTCGGTCTCAGTGTTCCGAGGCCATATCTGCATATGCTAGGCTCGTCAAGTTTAACCCGAGTATTCCGCATATGCAAAACTGTCTTGCACCTGTTGTATTTGAACGTAGAGCCTATCACACCCGATCATCACGTGGTGTCTCAGCACAAAGAACTTTCGCAACGGTGCATACTCAGGGAGAACACTTGTACCTTGAAATTTAGTGAGAGATCATCTTATAATGCTACCGCCGTACTAAGCAAAATAAGATGCATAAAAGGATTAACATCACATGCAATTCAATATGTGACATGATATGGCCATCATCATCTTGTGCTCTTGATCTCCATCATCAAAGCACTGTCATGATCTTCATCGTCACCGACGCCCCAGCTTGATCTCCATCGTCACCGATGCCCCAGCATGATCTCCATCGAAGCATCGTTGTCGTCTCGCCAACTTATTGCTTCTACGACTATCGCTACCGCTTACTGATAAAGTAAAGCAATTACATGGCGATTGCATTGCATACAATAAAGCAACAACCATATGGCTCCTGCCGGTTGCCGATAACTCTGTTACAAAACATGACCATCTCATACAATAAATTATATCACATCATGTCTTGACCATATCACATCACAGCAAGCCCTGCAAAAACAAGTTAGACATCCTCTACTTTGTTGTTGCAAGTTTTACGTGGCTGCTTACCTACGCATCAAAACCACAATGATTTTTCGTCAAGTGTGTTGTTTTAACCTTCAACAAGGACCGGGCGTAGTCACACTCGATTCAACTAAAGTTGGAGAAACTGACACCCACTAGCCACCTGTGTGCGAAGCACGTCGGTAGAACCAGTCTCGCGTAAGCGTACGCGTAATGTCGGTCTGAGCCGCTTCATCCAACAATACTGCCGAATCAAAGTATGACATGCTGGTAAGCAGTATGACTATTATCGCCCACAACTCTTTGTGTTCTACTCGTGCATATAACATCTACGCATAGACCCGGCTCGGATGCCACTGTTGGGGAACGTAGTATTTCAAAAAAATTCCTACGATCACGCAAGATCTATCTAGGAGAAGCATAGCAATGAGCGGGGAGAGTGTGTCTATGTACCCTCGTAGACCAAAAGCGGAAGCGTTTAGTAACGCGGTTGATGTAGTCGAACGTCTTCGCGATCCAACCGATCAAGTACCGAACGCACGGCACCTCTGTGATCTACACACGTTCAGCTCGGTGACGTCCCTCATACTCTTGATCCAGCTGAGGCCGAGGGAGAGTTTTGTCAGCATGACGGCGTGGTGACGGTGATGATGAAGTTACCGACGAAGGGCTTCGCCTAAGCACTACGACAATATGACCGAGGTGGAAATCTGTGGAGGGGGGCACCGCACATGGTTAAACAATCAACTTGTGTGTTCTAGGGTGCCCCCCTGCCCCCGTATATAAAGGAGGGAGGAGGGGAGGGCCGGCCAGCCCCTAGGGCGTGCCCAAGAGGGGAGTCCTACTAGAACTCCAAGTCCTAGTAGGATTCCACCAAAAGGGAGAGGGGGAAAGGAAGGGAGAGGGGGGCCGCGCCCCCAACCCCTTGTCCAATTTAGACTGGGCTTGGGGGGGCGTGCCACCTCCTGGCTGCTACCTCCTCTTTCCCGTATGGCCCAATAAGGCCCATTACTTCTCTCGGTGAATTCCCGTAACTCCCCGGTACTCCGAAAAATACCCGAATCACTCAGAACCTTTCCGATGTCCGAATATAGCCTTCCAATATATGAATCTTTACCTCTTGACCATTTCGAGACTCCTTGTCATGTCCCCGATCTCATCCGGGACTCCGAATAAACTTCGGTCATCAAATCACATAACTCATAATACAAATCGTCATCGAACATTAAGCGCGCGGACCCTACGGGTTCGAGAACTATGTAGACATGACCGAGACACTTCTCCGGTCAATAACCAATAGCGGAACCTGGATGCTCATATTGGCTCCTACATATTCTACGAAGATCTTTATCGGTCAAACCGCATAACAACATACGTTGTTCCCTTTGTCATCGATATGTTACTTGCCCGAGATTCGATCGTCGGTATCATCATACCTAGTTCAATCTCATTACTGGCAAGTCTCTTTACTCGTTCCGTAATGCATCATCCCGTAACTAACTCATTAGTCACATTGCTTGCAAGGCTTCATATGATGTGCATTACCGAGAGGGCCCAGAGATACCTCTCCGACAATCGGAGTGACAAATCCTAATCTCGATTTATGCCAACTCAACAAAACACCATCGGAGACACCTGTAGCGCATCTTTATAATCACCCAGTTACGTTGTGACGTTTGATAGCACACTAAGTGTTCCTCCGGTATTCGGGAGTTGCATAATCTCATAGTCATAGGAACATGTATAAGTCATGAAGAAAGCAATAGCAACAAACTAAACGATCATCATGCTATGCTAACGGATGGGTCTTGTCCATCACATCATTCTCCTGATGATGTGATCCCGTTCATCAAATGACAACACATGTCCATGGCTAGGAAACTTAACCATCTTTGATTAACGAGCTAGTCTAGTAGAGGCATACTAGGGACACTCTGTTTGTCTATGTATTCACACATGTACTAAGTTTCCCTTTAATACAATTCTAGCATGAATAATAAACATTTATCATGAAATAAGGAAATAAATAATAACTTTATTATTGCCTCTAGGGAATATTTCCTTCAATAGATACATAGAGTCACAGGCCAGGTGCTATGATTGCTGCTCTGCTCCCCAAAAGGATTAATGCCATCTACACTTAAACCAAACCATACGTTCCTTGCGTCATCTGCAAAGTCCTCCCACTTTCTCTCGATTTTTCTCCACTGCGACCCGTCAGCGGGTACTCTCAACTTCCTGTCTTTCTTAGGGTCTTCTTTGTGCCATCGCATCAACTTGGCATGCTCTTTGTTTTGGAAAAAACATTTCAACCGTGGTATTATAGGAGCATACCACATCACCTTGGCAGGAATCTTCTTCCTGGGGCACTCTCCCTCAACATCACCAGGGTCATCGCAACTGATCTTATAGCGTAGTGCACCGCATACCGGGCATGCATTCAAATCCTCGTACTCACCGCGGTAGAGGATGCAGGCATTAGGGCATGCATGTATCTTCTGCACCTCTAATCCTAGAGGGCAGACAACCTTCTTTGCTTCGTACATACTGTCGGGCAATTCGTTGTCCTTTGGAAGTATATTCTTTAACATTATCAGCAACTTTTCAAATCCCTTGTCAGATACACCATTCTCTGCCTTCCATTGCAGCAATTCCAGTGTGGTGCCCAGTTTTTTCTTGTCATCTTCGCAATTTGGGTACAACAATATCTTGTGATCCTCTAACATGTGCTGCAACTTCAGCTTCTCCTTTTCACTTGCACAGTTTCTCTTTGCATCGGCAATGGCCGGACCAAGATCATTAGCGGGCTCATCTGATGCCTCTTCTTCAGCTTCTTCCCGCATTGCCGGCTTAGCTTCTTCCCCCATTGTTGTACCATCGTATTCAGGGAACCCATGGCCAGGATAGCTATCGTCATCCTCTTCTTCTTCATTCTCTTCCATTACGACCCCTCTTTCTCCTTGCTTGGTCCAACAGTTATAGCCGGACATGAAACCGGACTCAAACAGGTGGACGTGAATGGTTCTTGAGTTAGAGTAATTGTGATCATTCTTACAGATAGCACATGGACAACACATAAAACCATCCGCCTGCTTGTTTGCCTCAGCCGCAAGCAGAAAAGTATGCACGCCATTAATGAACTGGGGAGAGCATCGGTCATCGTACATCCATTGCCGGCTCATCTTCATTACACAACACCGAAGAGACCAAATTAATACAAGTTCATATACACTTATTCTCATAAAACAACATACACACTCTCTAGCTAAAGCATTTAAATGCAACAACAAATGCGATCAAGATCGCAACTAAGGTAACAATTGATCCAACAGCATAATGATACCAAGCCTCACTATCAATGGCATATTTTCTAATCTTTCTAATCTTCAAGCGCATTGCATCCATCTTGATCTTGTGATCATCGACGACATTGGCAACATACAACTCCAGTTTCATCTTCTCTTCTTCAATTCTTTTCAATTTTTTTTTCAAATACTTGTTTTTCCTTTTCAACTAAATTTACCTTCTCGACAAGAGGGTCGGTTGCAATTTTTGGTTCACATACCTCCTAGATAAAAATATCTATGTTAATTTGATGGGCATAATTTTTCATAAACACGAAATGCAACAAATAGTTGTAAAAGAGAATATACCACATCCAAATCATAAACCGGACGAGGGCCGACGGGGACGGATATCAAAACCATGCCACTATATATAACAAACAACACACGGGTAAGAAAATTATACAAGTAACTATCTAAATCACACAAACATGATTTTTTTTATAAAAAGGATAAGAACAAGAGGCTCACCAAGGTGGTGCCGGCGACGGGACGGTGCGGGTGATCGACGTGGTTAGGACGGGGACGGGAAGGCACTAAGTAAACCACACCTACATATGCAAACTAAGAAGTTAATTTGAGCTCAAATTGCATATAAATCAAATAAACTACCACATATAATTACTCCCAAACTAAAACCCACAAATCACTATACTTATAGAGCATTGCAAGAGCTAATCTAGCAATGAGAGATGAAAGGACAAAGTTGCTAACCTTTGTGAACACTTGGATGGATGGGGTGCCTTCAAATCTTGACAAATTTTGGCAAAAATGGAGGTGAGCTCGAGCATGAGGGGAAGAAAACAGAGAGGAGGGGGAAAACGGAGAGCTTCTACTCGGGCTGGACGAAGCACTATATATAGTGATTTCTTTAGTCCCGGTTGGTTATACGAACCGGGACTAAAGGTGCACCTCTAGTACCGGTTCGTGACACGAATCGGTACTAAATGTGCTCATGGGGCCCTAGCCTAACACCAGCCTACCACCACCCCTTTAGTCCCGGTTCGTGTCACGAACCGGTACTAGAGGTTCAACACGAACCGGGAAAAATGATGCCCGGCCCCCTAGACATTGGAACCGGGACTAATGGTCACATTAGAACTGGTCTGTTTCCAAACCGGGACTAATGGGGCTCACGTAAAGTCGTTTTTCTACTAGTGTTTGAGTCTTCTCTTAACTCTTTTATGCATGATTAAGATAGCTTTGTATTTCTCTCCGATCTATCGATTTCGTTTGGCCAACTAGATTGGTTTTTCTTGCAATGGGAGAGTGATACGTCTCCAATGTATCTACAATTTATGAACTATTCAAGCTGTTATATTATCATTCTTGGATGTTTTATAATCATTTTATAGCAACTTTATATCATTTTTTGGGACTAACCTATTGACATAGTGCCCAGTGCCAGTTGTCGTTTTTTGCTTGTTTTCTACTTCGCAGGAAATCAATATCAAACGGAGTCCAAACGCAGCGAAAAATTTTGGAGAATTTTTTTGGACCAGAAGACCCAGGATGGGCTAAAAAGTACCAGAGGGGAGGCCTGAGGTGGCCACAACCCACCTGGGCATGCCCAGGAGCCCAGGCACGCCCAGGGGGTTGTGCCCCCCTCGGTGACCTCCCGCACCGCCTCTTCGCCCTATAAATTGCCAAATATTCCAAAAACCCTCGAGATAATCCTAGATCAGAAGTTCCGCCACCGCAAGCCTCTGTAGCCACGAAAAACCAATATAGACCCCGTTCCGGCACCCTGCCGGAGGGGGAAATCATCACCGGTGGCCATCTTCATCATACCGCAGCCATCATGATGAGGAGGGAGTAGTCCACCCTCGGGGCTGAGGGTTTGTACCAGTAGCTATGTGTTTAATCTCTCTCTCATGTTCTTGAGTTGGCACGATCTTGATGTATCGCGGGCTTTGTTAATATAGTTGGATCATATGGTGTTTTCCCCTCGCTATCTTGTTGTGATGAATCAAGTTTTCCCTTTGAGATTTCATTTTATCGGATTGAATACTTTTATGGATTTGAGAGCACTTGATCTATGTATTGGCACTCAACTCATGGATTCCCGAGGTGACATTGGGGTAATCTATGCATAGGGGTTGATGCATGTTTTCATCCTTGTTTCTCCGATAGAAATCTTAGGGCACTCTTTGAAGTTCTTTGTGTTGGATTGAGTATTATGAATCTGAAATTGTTTGATGCATATCGTATAATCAACTCACGGATACTCGTGGTGACATTGGAGTATCTAGGTGACATTAGAGTTGGTTGATGTGTATCATATGGTATTATTTTAGTACGAACTCTTGGTTAGATCAATCATTGTCGTGGGTCGACACGATCACCTATGGGGCCATCGGCCCCTTTGTGATTCGGCAAGGGGGGGCACGTTGCACAAAGAGCAGAGACCATAGAACAGCACGGCAATTGTGACGCTGGTGGTTTTTACCCAGGTTCGGGCCGCCGCAAAACAGTCATTATCCAGTGACTAGATAGCCATAGTGCTATCATACCTAACTCTGCAGACAGGACAAGGTGCATTAAATGCACCGCTTAGTGTCACATCATGGAAGCAGCCCGCAAACCTTGTCATGCCATTCAACCACCTTCTTGCCTCTCTGCGTGACACGCCCTTGGACGGGTGTCATTTAGGGGTGATCTTCCTCAGAAATGGCTACCACATCTTGAATGACGGCCACTTAATCACCTGGGGGCTCGACAAAGCGTCGATAAGCGACTTGCGTCACTGTGAGGTGGAGCGGTGGAGCCTTGGCGGGATAGCAGGCCGCCAGCACCCCGGTAACCCTTGCCAGGGAGGTCTTGGGACTTGCCCTTGGGGTGGCCTCGACCTGACCAGGCTCGCCTGCTCGGCAAGGGAGGTTTTTCCCTTAGTGATATCTTGTCCCCCCGGCTTGTCTTGGTCTTCTTGATCTGCCCTTTGGTTTCTCAAAGAGCTCATTTCTTCTGCTTGGCCTTGGTGAAGCTTGCTTCCTTGTTGCGGTGCCTGTGTACGGTCCGGGCAACATACGCAAAGGTTTGTTGCACCGACAGGAGCCCCCGGGCCTGGTCCAAACATGCTGCTAAGCACCGTTGGAGTAGGCCCTATCAGGTACACAGGCAGGGGTCTTGTGCTGATATTCTTTTCTTCCTTGATATTTTCATTGCTTCTTCGTTAATCTGTCCTTGGGTCAGTTTCTGGTTTTTCCGCGTGCCGTGCGATGCCAAATGCGGTGGGGGCCATCCTGCTATGGCCCGTGAATGACTTTATCTCACGGGGTGGTAACAGCCATTTTACTCTTCCCACTACGCCCGTCCTGTCCGCCATGTACGCCGCATGCACCGCGCGGGGTAGGTGATGGATGTGCATGGTGTAGGGGAGAGCGTTGTGGCAGGGGCCCGGATCTTTCGGATTGGTGCAGAGGGGTGGTCGATGGGTTCGGCCACAATCCGTAGTTTGGACGGGTTAGATTCGGAGGAGCCCTTGGGAGTGGGTGAAAGACCAGCCCCCAGTCCCGGCTCGCCTATAAAAGGGAGCACTAAGGGGAGCGGAGGCATCCGCTCACACACTTCTTCCTTGCTTCCTCCTTCATTTTGCCGAAGGGAAGAGACTGGGGTCAGGCCCCGGGTCTTAGCTTGAGAGCGATGACGCTGAAGGCTAGTGCCGTCGCTCGGGGAGTGAGTCTGGTCTGGGGCCGTGGGAGGAGCAGCGACCGTAGTAAGGGTGGCCGAAGCCCGTGGTGGCGTGCCTGCGAACGCCACGGCTCTTCATAGTGACGGAGTGCTTTCCCCTTCCACGCGAGCTCGCCGCCCGGGGAGAGGTGTTGCCTCTGCCGCAAGCTGTCGGAACCTGTCGACCCGTCGGTGGAGCCCTCATGGCTCCTGGTGCTCGCCTGCAGGATCGCGCTCGGGATCTTCAGTTAACCCAGCACTACTCTCTTCGGGGAGGCTGGGGGTGACGCTGAAGATGGCGGTGTCCTCCTGCCCGCCAAGGTGGGGAACGGTGCCCCCCATGCGCCTTGGGCGCTGCCGCCATCGTCGGCCGCTCCTTTGGGGTAGGTGACTGGCCAAGGGCCCGGCGCCTCCCTAGAGCGACAGCGGCGAGGAAAAAATGGGCGGAGATGATGAAGGCGGGGGGCAGGCTGTCAGGTCGGAGTACGATGGCACCGACGCGTTCGTCTCATTCCTCCTGCCAGCCGCCCCGTCTTACAGCTCTTCGCCACCCTTCCCGGCACCATCATCACCAGCCTTTTCAGGGTGGTTACCTAGCGGGATGTTCTCTTGGTACCTTTGCCTCCTCCAGCAGTCTTCTGGCTGTTCCCCGACAGGCCTTCCTCGTTGGTCCTGGAGGTGGTGACCAGGGCACCGTCAAGCTGCTCTCTCCATCCCCCTCCTTCGCAGCCTCGCCACTCCTGATCTTGTCAGGCTGCTCCCGGCAGGCCCTTAAGGGGTCGGGCTAGGCTTTTGCTCAGGCACTCCTTTTGCCCTCTTCACCTCCCGCTGTAGTTCCTAGGAGGAGAGGGACAAGAAAGGGATTACGGGGCACTTATCTTTTTTCAGTCTAAAACATGTAGGCACTTGCCAAATTTTAGTCTTAAATATGTAATCTTCTTTATCCATGTTTGTGCTCTGTAAGATCTGTACTTGTTTATCCGCATATTAATGAAAAAAAAAGCCTTGCTGGGTACTTGTGCATGTATTTTGTCCATGCAGAGGCGGAATGCCTCTACACGTTTAAGTAAACAAGTTTTCTCCGGCAAGCTATCCTGCCAGTGCCTTTCGTTTGTTGCCGCGAGGCTTGGCCTGCTGGGCTCGAAACTATGAAAAGGGACCAGCCCCCCGTCGAACCCTCTTTGTCAAAGGCCACTACAACCACCTTGACCGATGGAACGTTCGAGTCAAAGGATGGGAGCACCTATTCTTTGAAGGCGACGGGGTTTCTATATGCACAAGTTTTGCTTCTTACAGAACATGTATGGATAAGAAGAAACTTATCTATTTGGCTTGTCGGGGACCGATATGTAGGCTTGTTTCCGCTTCTTCTCTTCGGGACCGAGTCCGCGACAAGAGCCCTGCAGTTTAGTGCAGATGAAAACAAAGCAACATATGACCTTATCTACATGATCATGCCATGCTCATGTTATGCTATGCATGCAAGTTTTTGGGGCCCCCATCGCTTCGTTTATTTATCTGCTGCTCAGGGTCTACGCCTGGCTTTGTACAAAGGGTTACATGCAGCATCGGCAAGGCTTGTACAAAAGGGTGGCTGCCGGGCAGGGCCCGACAGCCGCGCCTTACGGGTAGAACTTACGGAGATGCTCAATATTCCATGAGTTCTGCAATTGAATGCCATCTCCGGTCTCCAGACGAATTGCGCCGGGTCTGGAGACTCGTACTACTCGGTAAGGGCCTTCCCACTTCGGCGTCAACTTGTTTGTACCCTTGGCGGACTGAACGCGCCTAAGGACAAGGTCACCTTCTTCAAGGCTCCGGGCATGAACCCTGCGGCTGTGATAGCGACGTAGGGCTTGCTGATAGCGTGCAGCACGCGTAGCAGCCCGGAGACGGTTCTCCTCAAGGAGCACGGCATCATCATGCCAGTGCTGCTCTTGCTCTACTTCATCGTAGGCAAATACTCGAGGTGACCCGTATATGAGTTCCGTGGGGATCACTGCTTCTGCCCCATAGACTAGGGAGAAGGGAGTCTGGCCGGTAGCTCGATTTGGTGTCGTACGGAGGGACCAAATAACCACCCGCAGCTCGTCGATCCAGCGCCTGCCACACTTCTGCAGCCTATCAAATGTTCTTGTCTTGAGTCCTCATAGCACTTCAGCGTTTGCCCTCTCAGCTTGTCCATTGCATCTAGGATGAGCAACCGAGGCGAATGAAACCTTGCTTCTGAGGGCTTGAACGTATTGCATGAAGGCACGACTTGTGAATTGGGTGCCGTTGTCAGTGATGACTCTGGCGGGTACCCCGAAGTGGCACACCAATCCTTTCAAGAACTTGATAGCTGATTGTGCGGTTACCTTCCTCACGGGCTCCACTTCCGGCCACTTTGTAAACTTGTCGATGGCAACGTACAAGAATTCAAAGCCCCCGGTAGCACGGGGGAAGGGGCCCAAGATGTCGAGCCCCCAGACCGAAAATGGCCATGACAAAGAAATCATCTGGAGAGCTTGAGCAGGCTGATGGATATTCTTGGAGTGGAACTGGTAGGCTTCACATCTGGTGACTAGCTCGATTGCATCTTGGAGGGCCGTGGGCCAGTAGAAACCTTGCCGGAAAGCTTTCCCAACCAAGGCCCTTGATCCAATATGAGAGTCATGAATGCCTCCGTGTATCTCTGCCAACAGTTCCTTCCCCTCTTCTCGGCAAATGCACTTCAATTTCACACCATTGGGCCTCCTTCTGTATAGTGTGTCACCGACGAACTGATACATACTGGCCCTTCGGGCTACTCTTTCAGTTTCTTCTTGCTCTTCGGGAAGTTCTCCTGTTTGGAGGTAACGGACTATGTGTCGTGCCCAAGTTGGAGCCTGAGGCTTGACAAGAAGGATCAGCGGCACCTCCTCGTTTGTGGGAGTGCTTGCCTCAACCGCAAGGACTGGTAGTTTGGCAGGAGGGTGCTCGCCAAGCGAAGTGGAGTTGTTCCCGCCAACCTCTCTGCCGGGGGATTCAGGAAGCTCTATCGGGAGAGGCTTGCCGGAGTCCAGTTTCCTCCTCTTTCTGGCCATTGTTGGCGGGGATATGGAGGGTTGAGTCAGGTGAAAAACAAAAGTCCCTGGTTCCACAGGAAGGTTTTGTGCAGTGCACTTTGACAGATGATTAGCAATGATGTTTTCCGCACGGGGTACGTGCTGTGTTTGCATTCCGTCAAAGCACTCCTCCAGCTTTCTCACTTCCTCCACGTATGCCTCCATCAATGGACTCTGATACTCCTTGTTCACTTGCCTCACCACCAGCTGTGAGTCTCCTCGTATGATCAACTTCTTAATTCCCAACTCTGTCGCGATTCTGAGCCCGGCAAGGAGTCCTTCATACTCTACAGTGTTGTTAGTTGCCTTCTCCTAGGGGAAAATGCATCTGGATCACATACTTGAGGTGCTCTCAAGTGGGTGCGATGAGGAGCACGCCAGCTCCTGCACCTTGTAGTGATAAAGCACCATCAAAGTACATGACCCATTCTTGCGGTGCTTCTTTGCCGGGGATAACCATTTCCAGGGCCTCCTCGTCTGGGGTAGGCGTCCACTCTGCAATAAACTCTACCAGTGCTCTGCTCTGAATGGTTGATGTCCTCTCAAATTTCAAACCAAAGCTTGATAACTCCAAAGCCCATTCCACTATTCTGCCAGTGGCCTCTGGATTCCTCAGTATGCATTGCAAAGGGAATCGGGTGACAACTGTGATTTCGTGGGCTTGGAAGTAGTGGCGCAGTTTCCTTGAGGCCATGACGAGGCCAAAGATCAACTTTTGCACGCCAGAGTACCTTGACATAGCCCCCTGCAACAGGGAGCTGACAAGGTAAACTGGCCACTGCACCACCTTCTTCCTTGCCGCAGTCTTGGGGTTGCCTTCGCTTCTCTGCTCTTCCTTCTCTTGATCTGCGCTCAGCCTTGCTGGGACTGGTTCACTTCCTTCTCCGAGGAGGACAGTAGCCGCAGCTGGTCCTTCTTCCACTTCCCGTTGTGCCACCAGTGCTGCACTAACCACTTGATTGGTTGCTGCCAGGTACAACAGCAATGGCTCTTGTGGTTTAGGAGCGACCAGGGTGGGAACGGAGGAAAGGTAGGTTTTTAAGTCCTACAGCGCTGCTTCTGCCTCCGGGGTCCACTTTACGGGCCCTGCCTTCTTCAAAATTTTGAAGAACGGTAGGGCACGCTCGGCAGACTTGGAAATGAACCTACTCAGCGCGGCAACACATCCAGTTAAACGCCTCACGTCCTTGACTGTCTTGGGTGCTTGAATCTGCTCAATCGCTCTGATCTTGTCGGGGTTGGCCTCTATTCCCCGGTGAGACACAAAGAAGCCTAGTAGCTTTCCGGAGGGAACGCTAAACACGCACTTCTCTGGATTTAGCTTCAAGTTGATCTTGTGCAGGTTCGCAAAGGTCTCTTCCAAGTCCTGAATGAGCGTTGATCTATTCTTGGTCTTGACCACTGTGTCATCCATGTAAGCTTCAATATTCCTGTGTAGCTGAGACTCAAACCCTATCTGCACTACTCTTGCAAAAGTGGATCCAGCACTCTTTAACCCGAAGGGCATCCGTACGAAGTAGTACGTGCCACAGGGAGTTATGAACGTTGTCTTCTCCTCGTCCTCCTTGGACATGAATATCTGGTGGTACCCGGAGTAGGCATCCAAGAAAGAAAGCAGATCACACCCGGAGGTGGAATCCATGATCTGGTCGATGTGCAGCAAGGGGAATGGGTCCTTCGCGCATGCTTTATTCAGATCTGTGAAATCTATGCAAAGCCTCCATTTCCCATTCGCCTTGCGCACCACCACTGGATTTGCCAACCATGTTGGGTGCAATACTCCTCTGACCAAACCAGATGCCTCAAGTTTCTTGATCTCCTCGGCAATGAACTGCTGCAGCTTCAAGGCTTGCTTCCGGACCTTCTGCTTGACGGGCCAGGCATGAGGGCAGACAGCAAGGTGGTGCTCGATTACCTCCCTAGGAACACCGGGGATGTCAGATGGTTGCCAAGCAAACACATCGACATTCGCCCGCAGGAAGGTAACGAGTGTGCTTTCCTATTTGTCATCGAGGGTGGAGCTGATAGTAAATGTACCATCAGCGCCAACCATCCCTGCCGGGACCTTCTTCACAGTGGGTGTAGCAACCTTGGACCTCTTGCTAGTGGAACTCTTCGGCAAGTCATCGACAGGTGCAGCATACTCTGAAGAGGCGCGCTTCCCGGATTCCTTGCTGGTATTCTTGCTAGCTTTTCTCCCTTGTTTGTTTTCCTTGGCGGGGGTTGCAGCTTCCGCGGCCTCGGCAGCGACCGCATCCTGGTACATCTTGTCCGTGCATATAATTGCGTCCTTCTTGTCTGATGGGATAGAAATGACGCCCATTGGTCCTGGCATCTTCAGGGTGTTGTAGGCATAGTGGGATGCCGCCATGAACTTTGCTAGGGCAGGTCGCCCAAGTATCCCATTATATGGCAACGGAAGCTCGACCACATCGAACATGATCTTCTCAGTTCAGTAGTTCAACTCCCCTCCAAATGTCACCGGCAGCGTGATCTTCCCCTTTGGACGACTCCTGCCGGGGTTGATTCCTTGAAACGTGCCAGTAACCTTGAGCTCTTCATCGGTTATCTGCAACTCACTGATTACCTTGGGGGAAATCAGATTCAACCCGGCCCCACCGTCAACCAACATCTTTGTGACCTTGAGGTTGCGGATTTTTGGTGATACCAACAAAGGCAAGCACCCTACCGTGGTGGTGCGGTCAGGGTGATCCTCTTCGTTAAAGATGATGGGCGTGCGAGACCATTTGAGTGGTTTCCGTGAATCTGCCGTTGGCTCCACAACATTGACCTCACGCGCCCATTCTTTCAGCTGGCGGTGAGAGGAGTGCAAGGATGCACCCCCGTCAATGTACAGGGCGTTAGTGGCCTTCTAAAACTCTTGCTCACTGGTTTCCTCTTCATCCCCTTCATCGCTTTCGTCACCACATTCCTTCTTCTCATGGCCTTTAGCAAGTTTCCCTTGGTGTTGAGGGACCTTGCCGGGGTGACCCCCTCGGCCGCCTCGGCCCTTCCCGCCAACGCCATGTTGGTCTCTCTCCTTGTCGCGCTTCTTGTACTCAGCTTTCTGCTTCTTGACGAGTTGCTCAACTTGATGACACTCTTGGAGATCATGGCCCTTGGTTCGATGGATCTTGCAGTACGGCCCATCAGCCTTCCCAGCCTTCTTGGCAGCCGCAGCCTCCCGGCAGTCGGCGCACGCGGCAACTTCCTTGCTGGGGGCTTCGGCCTTGGCCTTCTTGCTGGTACTAGGAGTACCTGACCCCTCGACAGCCAACACTGCTTTCTCCTTGCGCTTCTTGTTGCATTTCTTGTTGCGTTTCTTGTTCTTCTTCTTCTGGTTGGCGGCATCGTCGTCATCTTGTGAGTCAACGTCGATGCCATCCTCTTCTCTGGGGAGACGTCTCCCCACCTCCGTACGGTTACACTTATCCGCCAAGGTGTAAAGCTCATTCACAGTCTTGGGCAACCGGACGCTCATCTTGGAACGTATCCTGCGGTTGCGTACATTGGACTGGAACGCGGCAATCACAGCTGCCGGGTGGATGTATGGAATGTTCCTATGCACCCGGCTGAACCACTGCATGTACTTCCGCAAACTCTCCCCTTCCTTTTGTGGAAGGAGCTACAAATCGCTGGGCCGCCCTGGTTCTTGATGGCCGCCCATGAAGGCACCAACAAACTCATGGCATAGATCAGCCTAAGTCGAGATGGAGTTCTCCGGCAAGTGCATCAGCCATGACCTCACATTTGGCTTGAGCACCAAAAAGAAGTAGTTGGCGAATATATTTTCATCTCTTCCTCCGGCGGCTTGAACAACAATTGTGTAGATGCTCAAGAACTCTGCCGGGTTCAGTCTTCCATCATATTTTTCTGGTATCTCTGGCTTGAACATATGAGCAGATGGCCAACGGACTTGCCGCAGCTCGCGAGTGAGGGCAGGACACCCAACCTCGAAAGGCCGGTATCCGCCTCTACCGGGCGCAGGCTCGTCGACGTTGGGGCCATTGCGCTTGTCAGACTGGCGGTGGGTTTTGCGGCGCCGTTCTATGGTGACGTGCACGTCTTCCCTCTGCCTATCCTCCAGGACCTGCCACTGATCTTGACGGGCTCGAGGATCAGATGAGGCCATCAACACCTCGTCGTGTTCTTGGTTGTGCGGCTCTAGCTGCGGCCCCTACGCTGGCTGTCGTGGGGGGGGGGACTGCATCGTAAGGTTGGCCCCTTCAGCACGGCCAGCGGCTCGGGCCGCTGTCGCTGCCTGCGGATGCCATGCAAGCCCGCTCGTTGCGATCCCCCTGCCTCAGCGAAACCAATCATCCTTTGAATGGTGGCTCTCCATTCATCCATTTGGTCGGCCGCTGGTGGGAATCTCAACAAGAGCTGGGCTCGCGCCATGGCTCCCGAAGCAGTACTTGGCATGGACGATGACGCAGATCGCGACGTCGCCCGACTCCTGACGGTACCGGTAGCGGCGGCATCGCACTCTCATCATCACGAGCCAGTCACGAGGGCAGCGTGACGACGAGAAGGACGCGCTTGGGGGTTGATGACCCTGTTCGGCGCTTCGTCTTCATTGCCTTGCCCTGGGGAAGGCGTGTGTCTCATAACTGCACCCGCAGCAGGGACAGCTAGGAGGTCGCGATTCACACCGGAGCGGGCGCCATCGCTGCGGCTGCGTTCTCCAGTGAGGTGGAGAGGTGGAGATTGGATGTTATCCCCTCCCGCATCTTGTGGAGCATGGCCGCTGGGGTGCTGTTGATGCTGTCCTCCTCCAGCGCCTCCTGCTCCCACCTCAGCCACGGGGGAAACGATGACGGCGCTGCCTGCGCCGGTCACGTTCCCTGCGGCGTATGCGTCCCCCGACGCCACCGCAGCCCCCATGGGATCAGTGGCTGCATGCGAGGGGGCCTTCGAGGTGGAAGGACGGGCTGCTGCGCCGGACTTTTTCTTGGGCACCATGGATGATGACGCCGCCGTCGAAGAAGAACGGCGATGAAGATTGACACGCTGCTTACGTCCTCGGGTTCGCACAAGCGCTCCCCCTACCTGGCGCGCTAAAGATGTCGTGGTTCGACACGATCACCTATGGGGCCATCGGCCCCTTTTTGGTTCGGCAAGGGGGAGGGGCATGTTGCACAAAGAGCGGAGACCGTAGAACAGCACGGCAATGGTGACGCAGGTGGTTTTTACCTAGGTTCGGGCCGCCGTGAGGCGTAAAACCCTACTCCTGCTTTGGTGGATTTAGTGGAAGACCGTGACGAACGCACAGCGCTCAAGCCCAGCAAGGTTGCCTCGGGGAGAGCAGCTACGCGTGTATGAGTGTACAAGGGTCCGAATCCTTTCTAAGGTTGCCTTGGCCCTCCTTTTATAGGTAAAGGGGTTACCACAGTGGCAAAACAGTCATTATCCAGTGATTAGATAGCCACAGTGCTATCATACCTAACTCTGCAGACAGGACAAGGTGCATTAAATGCACTGCTTAGTGTCACGTCGTGGAAGC
The DNA here is from genome assembly GCA_011799875.1 of Thinopyrum elongatum. Taxonomy (NCBI): domain Eukaryota; kingdom Viridiplantae; phylum Streptophyta; class Magnoliopsida; order Poales; family Poaceae; genus Thinopyrum; species Thinopyrum elongatum. Next base: position 549,558,287 of record CM022300.1, on the reverse strand, counting down.
AGCCCGGCAAGCCTTGCCATGCCATTCAACCACCTTCTCTCCTGTCTGCGTGGCACGCCCCTGGACGGGTGTCATTTAGGGGTGATCTTCCTCAAAAATGGCTGCCACGTGCTAAATGGCTGCCACTTAATCACCTGGGGGCTTGACACCACACCGATAAGCGACTTGCGTCACTGTGAGGAGGAGCGGTGGAGCCTTGGTGGGATAGCAGGCCACCAGCGCCCCGGCAACCCTTGCCGGGGAGGTCTTGGGACTTGCCCTTGGGGTGGCCTCGACCTGACCAGGCTCGCCTGCCCGACAAGGGAGGTTTTTCCCTTAGTGATATCTTGTCCCTTCGACTTGTCTTGGTCTTCTTGATCTGTCCTTTGGTTTCTCAAAGAGCTTGTTTCTTCTGCTTGGCCTTGGTGAAGCTTGCTTCCTTGCTGCCGTGCCTGTGTACGGTCCGGGCAACATACGCAAAGGTTTGTTGCACCGACAATCGTAAAGAATAGCTTGGTGTTATTTTAGTACGAACTCTAGGATAGATTGATCAGAAAGAATAGCTTTGAGGTGGTTTCGTACCCTACAAACAATTTCTTCTTATGTTCTCCGCTAGATAGGAACTTTGGAGTGACTATTCATCGCACGTTGAGGGAAGGTTATATGATCCAATTATATTAGCATTGTTGAGAGATTGCACTAGCGAAAGTACGAACCCTAGGCCTCATTTTCAAGCATTGCAATACCATTTGTGCTCACTTTTATCAATTGCTACATTGCTGTTTTTTATTGTTCCTATTACAAAAATCAATATCTACTATCATTACTACGCTTTTATTACCATCTCTTCGTCGAACTAGTGCACCTATACAAATTACCATTGTATTTGGTGTGTTGGGGACACAAGAGACTTTTTGTTATTTGGTTGCAGCGTTGTTTGAGAGAGACCATATTCATCCTACGCCTCCCACGGATTGATAAACCTTAGGTCATCCACTTGAGGGAAATTTGCTACTGTCCTACAAAACTCTACGCTTGGAGGCCCAACACGAGTCTACAAGAACAAGTTGTGTAGTAGACATCAAGCTCTTTTCTGGCGCCGTTGCCGGGGAGGTGAGTGCTTGAAGGTATATCTTTAGATCTTGCAATTTAATCTTTTAATTTCTTGTTTTATCACTACTTTGGTTTATAAAAGAAAAGTACAAAAAAATGGAATTGAGGTGGTCTCATATTGTTCATCTTAATAATGTCTTTCTTGAAAATGATGGATCAGAAAATTGTGCTCAATTGATAGAAGAAGAATTCTATAAAATGTTTGACAAAAAATCTTTGAATGATGAGCATGATTGCAATGTTGTTAGTATGAATTATTTGAATATCCATGATGCTAATGATATGCAAAGCTACAAGCTTGGGGATGCTATATTTGATGAAGATGATATTTTTAGTCCCCCAAGTTTTGATGAGAAAATTTATTATGATGAAAGCATGCCTCCTATTTATGATGATTATATTGATGAAAGTGGGTTTGGAAGAGTGTCAACTCTAGGTAATGATGATCCCACTATTTTGGAGGGTGTTGAGTCTTACTATAATAATTATGAAAGTGGATTTGGAGAGGTCATGACTTTATTTAGTGATGAATCCACTATTTCGGAAGAGGTTTCAATTGATTATGAAAACAAAGTTCCTATCTATGATGATTATGGTGATGACATGTATGCTATAAAGAGTAATGATAACCATGAAACTTGTCATCATTATTTTAATGTTCAATTTGATTATGCCAATCAAGTATCACATGATAGTTATTTTGTTCAGTTTGCTCCCACTATTATGAACTAGGTAGGAAGTGCGGCTTGCCACACCCAGCAGCGGTTCTGCCAGATACAAGCCATGTCCAATCCGATAATACAGTCATGGAAGCATTGCAAATATAAAAAATAGCATAGACAACTATGATGCCTCTATTCTAATGGAGCCTCAAGATATGAAGTGCGGCCCATCGCACCCCACCTCATCACATTTTAGCTAACCCGATAATAGACAATATATGGATCAAAAGATGAATGTCGGTTGTTTATGAATGTCTGTTGTTTTTAAAGCTCTTCCAAAACAAAATGAGTTAAGCTTTTTGAAAAAATCACATACAAGTCTGTTTATCTAAAATAATTGTGACTTCACACAAATAACCCCAGTAACAGAACATTAAGTGATTCAGATGGATGATAAACAATAAATCAACAAAAATCATGTTGGTAAAAAATAAGGGGAACCACAATCACCAGCTGGCCAATTGCCATGTTTTGGTTTGCTGACCAGTCTCAGAAATTAAATGATTTAGTTGGATGATAAACAATCAAATCAACTAAAATCACATTGTCACAAAATAAGGGAAACTACAATCACCAGCTCACCAATGGCCATGTTTTGGTTTGCTGACCAATCTCAAAAAACTAAATGTCGTATCCTTGTTGAGAGCATGCATCCATGCTTATTCTAAAAATAACATCATGGTGGAACTCATAAATCAGACATGCACTTGCAGTCTTGACCCCATCACAACTATATGTACAGAAATAATATGTTCTCCATCAATATTCTTCAGTTATAAGATAGATCATCATGTAATTTTGCTGGTAATAGAACCAAAATCTTCATTGCCTGTCTTTTACTTTTCCGGATTCTTCCTTCATTTCGCATGTTGAGCAAAATCAAATTGCTCCCATAGAAATCCTAACCCAAGAAGACAGTTCGGATTGCTGACAACTAGGTCAATTTATACCATAGATCCAGTAGAAGTTGTAGATATAACTAATGGAGCTCGGTAAATGACACATTGCATAGCAACCTGTCCAGAAGAACTAAAAGAAACCAACACTACAATACATATAATAATCTCTATCTAATTCGCAAATACGCCACTGGAAGATACTGTGCAATCAAATATTATGAAAACACAAATTAAAACCTATCAGATTTATCAACTATTGATTCATCTGATGAACTCATTAACCATTTTAAATCTACTGCCTGATATATGCAATGCTAGTGTCTGATGTCCAACTTTGTGATTCTTAGTTGTTCATTTCCTACTTTTTTATAAAGAAAACATGGAATGCAGGCAACGTTTACTTATAATATCAAATGAATGCATTCCAATTTTATATACACATCTTAAGAGAAGAATTGCATCCATGTGCTAGAGCTAAAATAATATTCTGCAATATGAATGTGAGTCCTACAGAAATTAACTTCACCAACCAGTGAACTATATGGGCCATATATCATACCAGAATAACCAGTAAATCATACAATAAACTTGTCAGGGATGGGGATTGACCTCTATTCTCATTGCTATATTTCCTTAGCTTCCATAGTGCTTGGCCTTCTTGGTTGTGCGGAAGGCTGGTGTCACAAAAAATGGCTATAGTAGCCAAAAAATGCAAGCATGAACCATGGTGCATATAAAAAAAATCTAAAACTGTGAGATGAGTATAAAAGGAAGCATAAGGAAAGTCAGGTTAATGGATTGAGCATAAAAAAGGGATGTTGCAGAAGTATGGTAGCAAACATGTAAGCAAAATAATTTATGCAGGAAAAGGGACGGACCTAAGCAGCAAAGTAGTATCCATTCCAAACAATCATTTCCATTATTTTTATTTTAAATTTGTCGACAATGATTGAATATTAACAGAAATTCCTCACATAGAATTACAATAGTAGTCTTAGAATAACTTCTGCCAAATAAATTCTAAACCTCACCTAGCAACATATTTGTAAAGCGAACTGAAAGCTCATTTAGAAAAAAAAATCCCTAGAAGAATCAACTCGTAGGTGTGCAATTCAAATTTACTACACGCCCCCTTTGTAATCCAAGCACAAAAAAATCGAAAGCATGGTAATTGATACGTCTCCAACGTATCTATAATTTTTTTCCATGCTATTATATTATCTGTTTTGGATGTTTTATATGCATTAATATGCTATTTTATATTATTTTTGGGACTAACTTATTAACCTAGAGCCCAGTGCCAGTTTTTTCCTTGTTTTTGAGTTTTACAGAAAAGGAATATCAAACGGAGTCCAAACGGAATAAAACTTTACGATGATTTTTCTTGGACTAGAAGACACACATAGGACTTGGATAGGAAGTCAGAAGAGTCCCGAGGGCTCCATAAGCCCTCAGGGCCCGCCCTGGGGGGCCAGGGCCCCACGGAGTCCTCCAACCCTAATCTTTGGCCTATAAATTCAGAAATATTCCCAAACAACCAGAAGCGTCCACCAAAATACTTTTCTGTCGCCGTAACCTTCTGTACCCATGAGATCCCATCTTGGGGCCTTTCTGGCATCCTGTCGGAGGGGGATTCGATCACGGAGTGCTTCTACATCAACTCTATTGCCCTTCCGATGAAGTGTGAATAGTTTATCATAGACCTACGGGTCCATAGCTAGTAGCTAGATGGCTTCTTCTCTCTCTTTGATTCTCAATACCATGTTCTCCTCGATGTTCTTGGAGATCTATCCGATGTAATATTCTTTTACAGTGTGTTTGTCGAGATCCAATGAATTGTGGATTTATGATCAGATTATCTATTAATATTATTTGAATCTTCTCTGAATTCTTATATGCATGATTTGATATCTGTGTATTTCTCTTCGAATTATCGGTTTGGTTTGTCCAAATAGATTGGTTCTTCTTGCAATGGGAGAGGTGCTTAGTTTTGGGTTCAATCTTGCGGTGTCCTCACCCAGTGACAAAGTAGGGGTAGTGAGGCACGTATTTGCATTATTGCCATCAAGGGTAAAAAGATGGGGTTTTCATCATATTGCTTGAGTTTATCCCTCTACATCATGTCATCTTACTTAAGGCGTTACTCCGTTCTTTATGAACTTAATACTCTAGATGCATGCTAGATAGCGGTCGATGTGTGGAGTAATAGTAGTAGATACAGAATCGTTTCGGTCTACTTGACACGGACATGATGCCTATATGCATAATCATTGCCTTGGATATCATCATAACTTTGCGCTTTTCTATCAATTGCTCGACAGTAATTTTTTCACCCACCGTATTATTTGCCTTCAAGAGAGAAGCCTCTAGTGAAACCTATGGCCCCCGGGTCTATTTTCCATCATATATTTTCAGATCTGTAAACCAAAAAACCCAAAATACCTTGCTGCAATTTATTTACTTTTATTTTGTTTTACGTTTTAGTAATCTTTTATATCTATCTCTATCAGATCTCATCCTTGTAAGTGACCGTGAAGGGATTGACAACCGCTTTATCGCGTTGGGTGCAAGTGTTTGATTGTTTGTGCAGGTGCATAGATTGGGGAATTGTTTGTATCTCCTACTGGATTTGATACCTTGGTTCTTAACTGAGGGAAATACTTATCTCTACTTTGCTGCATCACCCTTTCCTCTTCAAGGGAAAAACCAACGCAAGCTCAAGAAGTAGCTGGAAGAATTTCTAGCGCCGTTGCCGGGGAGATCTACATCAAGCCTACCAAGTACCCACCATAAACTCTCATCTCTTGCATTACATTATTTGCCATTTGCCTCTCGTTTTCCTCTCCCCCACTTCTTAAACAATTTCAGAAAAATACAAAAATATTTGCCTTTTTTATTCGCCCTTTTTGTGTTTGCTTTTTCGTTTGCTTTTTGGTTGCTCGTTTGTTAGATTGCTTGCTTCGTTACGATGTCTCAAGAAAATACCAAGTTGTGTGACTTTTCCAATACTAATAATAATGATTTTATTAGTACTCCGATTGCTCCCGCCACTAGTATGGAATCTTATGAAATTATTGCTGCTTTGCTGAATCTTGTTATGAAAGATCAATTTTCTGGCCTTCCTAGTGAAGATGTCGCATACCATCTAAATACTTTCATTGAATTGTGTGATATGCAAAAGAAGAAAGATGTGGATAATGATATTGTTAAATTGAAGCTATTTCCGTTCTCACTACGAGATCGTGCTAAAACTTGGTTTTCATCTCAGCCTAAAAATAGTATTGATTCATGGAATAAGTGTAAAGATGCTTTTATTTCCAAGTATTTTCCTCCATCTAAGATCGTCTCCCATAGGAACGACATAATGAATTTTAAGCAACTTGATCATGAACATGTTGCACAATCTTGGGAGAGGATGAAATTGATGATAAGAAATTTCCCTACTCATGGTTTAAGTTTATGGATGATCATACAATTTTTTTATGCCGGATTGAATTTTGCATCCAGAAATCTTTTAGATTCGTCCGCGAGAGGTACTTTTATGGAAATCACATTAGGAGAAGCTACTAAACTCCTAGATAATATTATGGCTAATTACTCTCAATGGCATACCGAAAGATCTTCTACTAGTAAAAAAGTGCATGCGATTGAAGAAATTAATACTTTGAGTGGGAAGATGGATGAACTTATGAAATTGTTTGCTAGTAAGAGTTGATAGAATTTCTCTTGAGATTGATTCTTTGAAAATTATATCTATGCCACCTAAGCATGATATTAATGAATCTCTAAAAGCTATTAAAATTTCTATTGATGAGTGCAAGGAAAGAACCGCTAGGATACGTGCTAAGCTAGATTGGTTTTTTTAAAGCGTGTTCTTTGATTTCTTGCGATAATAATGATGAAGATCTTAAAGTGATTGGTGTGACTCCTATTGAATCTTTGTTTTCTAATATAAATCTTGATAAAGATGGGACTGGAGATGAGTGAACTTTAGCTAGAAGGCGTCCCAATGATTCGAAGTTTTTAGATCTTAATGCAAAAATTGATAAAAGTGGGATTGGAGAGGTCAAAACTTTAGTAGCAATAAACCCATTCTTTTAGATTTCAAGGATTTTAATTATGATAATTGTTCTTTGATAGATTGTATTTCCTTGTTGGAATCCATTTTGAATTCTCCTCATGCTTATAATCAAAATAAAGCTTTTACTAAACATATCGTTGATGCTATGATGAAATCTTTTGAAGAAAAACTTGAGTTGGAAGTTTCTATCCCTAGAAAGCTTTATGATGAGTGGGAACCTACTATTATGATTATGAGTGCCATGCTTTGTGTGATTTGGGTTCTAGCGTTTCCACGATTCCAAAAACTTTATGTGATGTGCTAGGTTTTCGTGAATTTGATGATTGTTCTTTAAATTTGCATCTCGCGGATTCCACTATTAAGAAACCTATGGGAAGAATTAATGATGTTCTTATTGTTGCAAATAGGAATTATGTCCCCGTAGATTTCATTGTGCTTGATATAGATTGCAATCCTACATGTCCAATTATTCTTGGTAGACCTTTCCTTATAACAATTGGTGTAATTATTGATATGAAAGAAGGAAACATTAGATTTCAATTTCCGTTAAGGAAGGGCATGGAACACTTTCCAAGAAATAAAATTAAGTTGCCATATGAATATATTATGAGGGCTACTTATGGATTGCATACCAAAGATGACAATACATAGATCTATGTTTTATGCCTAGCTAGGGTCGTTAAACAATAGCGCTTGTTGGGAGGCAACCCAATTTTATTTTTATATTTTTTGTTTTTGGTTCCATTTTTCAATAAATACACATTCTTACCTCTGTATTAATTGTGTTTTGGTGTTTTAATTAGTGTTTGAGCCAAGTAAGACCTTTGGGATGGCTTACGGTAATAGTTGATTTGATCTTGCTGAAAAACAGAAACTTTTGCGTCCAGTAACAGAATTGTTTAAATTCACTGGACAATGGAAAAACCCTTAATTTTTTATAAAATATTTATACACAAAATTTCCTCTGTTGTCCTAATTGTTAAGAATTTTGGAGTTAGAGAGATAATAGAACAATTCAGTTCTTCACAGACTGTTCTATTTTTGACAGATTCAGTTTTCTATGTGTTGTTTGCTTATTTTAATGAATCTATGGGTAGTATCGGGGGGTATGAACCATGGAGAAGTTGGAATACAGTAGATATTACACCAATATAAATAAAGATGAGTTCACAACAGTACTAAAAAGTGGTGATTTTTTTTCTTATACTAACGGATCTCATGAGTTTTCTGTTGAGTTTTGTGTTGTGAAGTTTTCAAGTTTTGGGTAAAGATTCGATGGACTATGGAATAAGGAGTGGAAAGAGCATAAGATTGGGGATGCCCAATGCACCCCAAGGTAATATTCAAGGACAACCAAGCATCTAAGCTTGGGGATGCCCCGGACGGCATCCCCTCTTTCGTCTTCGTCTATCGGTAAATTTACTTGAGGCTATATTTTTATTCACCACATGTTATGTCTTTTGCTTGGAGCGTCTTGTATGATTTGAGTCTTTGCTTTTTAGTTCCCACAATCATCCTTTCTGTACACACCTTTTGAGAGGGACACGCATGAATCGTGAATTTATTAGAATACTCTATGTGCTTCATTTATATCTTTTGAGCTAGGCAATTTTGCTCTAGTGCTTCACTTATATCCTTTTAGAGCACAGCGGCGGCTTTATTTTATAGAAATTGTTGAACTCTCTTGCTTCACTTATATTATTTTGAGAGTCTCTCTAAACAGCATGGTAATTTGCATAGGTTATGAATTTAGTCCTAATATGATGGGCATCCAAGAGGGATATAATAAAAACTTTCATATAAAGAGCATTGAATACTATGAGAAGTTTGATTCCTTATGATTGTTTTGACATATAAAGATGGTGATATTAGAGTCATGCTAGTGAGTAATTGTGGATTGGTAGAAATACTTGTGTTAAAGTTTGTGATTCTCGTAGCATGCACGTATGGTGAACCGTTATGTGATGAAGTCGGAGCAGGATTTATTTATTGATTGTCTTCCTTATGTGTGGCGGTCGGGGACGAGCGATGGTCTTTTCCTACCAATCTATCCCCCTAGGAGCATGCGTGTAGTACTTTGTTTCGATAGCTAATAGACTTTTGCAATAATTATGTGAGTTATTTATGACTAATGTTGAGTCCATGGATTATACGCACTCTCACCCTTCCACCATTGCTAGCCTCTCTAAGTACCGCGCAACTTTCGCCAGTGCATTACACCCACCATATAACCTTCACTACTGGAATCCACTTCTTTGCCGTCTACCACTTCTTTGTCGTCAGCTAGCGGACGGCAAAGAAAGGCTTTTCCATCAGCCACCAGAAAACTGACGGCAAAGAGGCAGCGAACGGCAACGGATGGCTTTGCCATCAGCATATCTTTGCCATCCGCTAGCGGACGGCAAAGAGGGTGGGTGGCGGGCGTACCAGGGCGACCTAACGGCCATCTTCTTTGCCATATCCTAGCTGACGGCAAAACATCTTTGCCGTCCGTCAGCAGACGGCAAAGAAGATGGTCGTTAGTTCGTCCGTTTCCCCCCGGCCCCACCCCACTAGGTACGCTCTTTGCCGTCTGCAGGCAGACGGCAAAGAGCTGTGACATAGCAGATAAGGGGCCGCGCCCGCGCCCGATCTGTCCATTCCCTCTCTCTCCCTGCCCGAGCCGTCCCGACCCCTCACCCATGCCGCCGCCCGGCCGCGCCGCCGCCCGCCCCGCCCAGCCGAGCCGCCGCCGGCGGCCGCGCCGCCCCTCCCGCCCGGCCGCGCCTGAGCCGCCCGACCCGCGCACCCGTCGTAGGCGCCCGCCCCGCCCCGCCATATCCCGAGCCGTCCCCCCCACCCCATCTCTTCACTCTCCCACTCCCCCCCCCACCCCATACTCCCCCCCCCCCATCCCCCCCCCCTGCACCACACCCCCCCCAGTCCCTTTTTCCATTTTTTACCCCGCCTATACACTCCCCCCCCCCCCCACCCCCTCTTTATCTCTTTTCTTCTCCTTTCCACCTGCCCAGCCATCTTTGATCTTCATTGATTTGCTATTTAGCTGTTTTGATACCCGCCACCACTCTCCCCCTACCCCACCCAGGCCCCCCCCCCCATCCACCCCCCCACCCACACACCCCCCCCACCCCGCCCCCCCCCCCCCCCCACCCACGCCCCAACAACCCCCCCACCTCCCCCCCCCTCCCCCCCCCCAGCCCCCCCACCCCCCCCCTCACAACTTAGCCCCCCCCCCCTTCCCCCCCCCCTTCCCCGCCCCCCCCCTCTCCCCCCCCCCCCCCCCCCTCCTACCCCCCCCCCCCCCCCCCACCCCCCCCCCCCCCCCCCCCCCCCCCCCCACTCCCCCCCCCCCCCCCCCCCCCCCCCCACGCCCAGAAGAGCCGCCACCGCCGGCCGCTACGCCCCGCACGCCCCGCCGCGCCGCCCCGTCCGAGTCACCGGCCGCCCGCACCGCCCCGCCCCCGTCCCGAGCCACCGCCGCCCGGCCGCACGCACACCCGGCCGCACCGCCCGGCCCTGCCCCGCCACGGCCCCGCCCCTCATCGTGGTGAGTTTTTTTTTCTGTTTTTTAGATTTAGTTTATATTTGTTTAGTTTAGGTTAGTTTAGTTTAGGTTAGCTTAGTTTATTTAGTTTAGTTTTGGTTAGTTTAGCTTAATTTAGTTTATTTTAGGTTACATTTAGTTTATAGTTTTGTTTAGGTTTTTTTCCTGTTTTTAAGAATAATCAAGAAAGATGAAAAAAAATGAAAAAGAAGAAGAGGAAGAAGAAGAAGAAAAAAGAACAATAAGTAGTAGAAGAAGAAGAAGAAGATGAAAAAAAGAAGTAGAAGTTGAAGATGAAAAAAAGAAGTAGGAAAAGAGGGCGCCCGGGGACGAGCGGGTTAGGGGGTTCCTCGGTGTCGTTGGAACCCTAAATAGCAAGTATCGTCGGTGCGAGGTACATGTGTTGAATACTACATCCACGTCCCACAAGTGACGCCGACGTCCGGCGTCCCAAAGCAACTGTTCTCGGCGTCGATGGCGGTCGAACACCATTGCGAATTTGTCTGGCAGCCTCTGCGATGACGATTAAAAGGCAAGTGTTGAAACTTGAAACACACAAACTGACTCAAGTCGGTTTGGTTGTTTGAAATTTCAAAACTTGGCTTTAATCCTCATCGCAGAGGCTGCCAGACAAATTCGCCAAGGTGTTCGACCGTCATCGGCCACCAGAACTATTGTTGCGGGACGCCGAGCGCCGGCTTCACTTGTGGGATGTGGATCTAGTGTTCAACGCCGACCGCCTCATGTAACTTGCACCGATGGTAGTTGCTATTTAGTTTACCCGGGGACGAGCGGGTTAGGGGGTCGTTGTCGATGGAACCCTAAATAGCAAGTATCGTCGGTGCGAGATACATGTGGCCGTCGGTGTCGAACACTACATCCACGTCCCACAAGTGACGCCGGCGTCCGGCGTCCCACAGCAACAGTTCTTGGCATCGATGGCGGTCGAACACCATTGCGAATTTGTCTGGCAGCCTCTGCGATGACGATTAAAAGGCAAGTGTTGAAACTTGAAACACCCAAACTGACTCAAGCCGGTTTGGTTGTTTGAAATTTCAAAACTTGGCTTTAATCCTCATCGCAGAGGCTGCCAGACAAATTTGCCAAGGTGTTCGACCGTCATCGGCCACCAGAACTATTGTTGCGGGACGCCGGGCGCCGGCTTCACTTGTGGGATGTTGATCTAGTGTTCAACGCCGACCGCCTCATGTAACTTGCACCGATGGTAGTTGCTATTTAGTTTACCCGGGGACGAGCGGGTTAGGGGGTCGTTGTCGATGGAACCCTAAATAGCAAGTATCGTCGGTGCGAGATACATGTGGCCGTCGGTCTCGAACACTACATCCACGTCCCACAAGTGACGTCGGCGTCCGGCGTCCCACAGCAACAGTTCTCGGCGTCGATGGCGGTCGAACACCATTGCGAATTTGCCAAGGTGCTCGACCATCATCGGCCACTAGAACTATTGTTGCAGGACGCCGGGCGCCGGCTTCACTTGTGGGATGTGGATCTAGTGTTCAACGCCGAGCGCCACATGTATCTCGCACCGATGACACTTGCTATTTAGGGTTCCATCGACGCCAAGGAACCCCCTAACACTTGCTATAGGTGTCTTCAATCATTAGTATGCATGACCACTATGCGTCTCCCGTTCGAAAGGGTTACATCTATAAATATGCATGCATTTGCATATTTATAATCGTGATTCTTTCGAATTGTCCAACGTTATCCATGGACAGCCCGAGTATGTGTAGATTGGGTTCGTTTTCCCATATGCTCAGCTCCGGATCCGATGCAGAATTTCGTCAGTGCCTCCCTATTGTTCTCCGGGTACACATTCTCTCTGCTTATTGCCGAGACGTGTATCAGGAGAACAACGGAGAGGTGCTGCCAAAATTTTGCGTCGGATCCGGAGTAGAGCATGGGAAAACAAACCCGATCTACACATACTCGGGTGGGATTAGGACCTATCTTTACCTATTAGCGTGTAGGTTGCATGGACATAATAAAACTGACAAACTCCATTAACTGATGGATATGGTTTGCTTAATTATGTATATATTTCTTGTGTGTCCAGTAGGAAGTCAATATGAGTGATTGTGCATGGATGTACACCGGTTACACTAGTCAGAAAGTTTGGACCGAGGAATGGTTAACAAAAACCAAGGGGTTTGTTAGAGCCGCATTTGCAAATGGCCAGGAATTTAGCTGGTGCCCCTGTGCCTGTTGCGACAACTATAAAAAGAGGGACGAGCTTGAAATGAGTAAAGACCTGCAGAAGTTTGGTTTTACGCCTGGTTACACAGTCTGGACATTACATGGTGAGTCTGCCCAATGTGCCAGAGCCGAGGTTCGTCGTCGCACCGACGAGCATGGTACCGGGACCGCAGACATGGTGCAAGACTTTGACGATGCTCGGGACTCGGACGAGGAGATGGAGGAATCTGCAAAGGCCTTCACTGAAATGTTGGAGTCCTCAAAACGTCCTCTCCACGAGCACACTGAGCTTTGTCAGCTGGATGCCATCTCACAAATAATGGCTTTGAAGGCTCAATTCAACTTGGGCAGAGAATGCTACGATGCGATGATGACAGTATTCGGACGATTTCTACCCAAAGGCCATGTGCTACCTCCAAACCTGTACCAGTCAGACAAAATCCTCCGTGCTCTTAAGATGCCCTATGAGAAGATACATGCCTGTGAGAAAGGATGTGTCTTCTTTAGGCTTCAGTATGAGGACTTGAACTATTGTCCCATTTGCAATTCTTACAGGTATGTTGTGGTAGACAACGGTATGGGTGAGAAGACGCAGACCAAAATACCCGTTAATGTTCTTTGGTATATGCCAATCGTACCAAGACTTCAACATCTTTTCATGGTCGAAGAGACGGCCAGACAGATGACATGGCACAAAACGGGCAAAAGAACCGAACTAGATGCAGACGGGAATGTGATGATGGTGCACACATCGGATGGTGAAGCATGGAAGCGCTTCGATGCATTACATAAGGAAAAAACGGCAGATCCAAGGCATCCTCGAGTCACCGTCAACACAGATGGGTTCAGTGTGTTTGGTCAGATGGCAGCCCCATACAGCTGTTGGCCCGTGTTTGTCATTCCACTCAATCTCCCCCCCGGGCAGATTATGCAACGAAAGAATATTTTCCTGACGTTGATAATTCCAGGGCCCAACTATCCGGGGAAGAATATGAATGTGTACATGCAGCCGCTTAAGGACGAATTGCAAGAAGCTTGGGATAATGGGTTCAAGACATACGACGCCTTTAGCAAACAGAACTTCATAATGCGTGCCTGGTACATGTACTTGACGCATGACTTGCCGGCGTATGCGCTATTCGTTGGCTGGTGTGTGCATGGAAGGTTCCCGTGCCCCACATGCAAGGGAGCTCTTGAGGTTCGTTGGCTGACGGCAGGGCGCAAGTATAGTTGCTTCGACTTGCATAGACCGTTTCTACATCCTGGCCATAAGTTCAGGAAAGACAAGAAGAACTTCATCAAAGGTAGAGTTGTCAAACACTCTGCACCACCTGCGTTGACAGGCCAACAGACCCTAGATCAGTTAAACGCTCTCGAGCCAGATCCAGAGCGTCCAGGGTATTTCAAGGGGTATAATAAGGAACACGCCTGGACTCACAAGACATGCTTCTGGGATCTGCCTTACTTCAAAGACCTCCTTTGCCCACACAACATCGACGTGATGCACACTGAAAAGAATATCGCCGAAGCCATTTTTGGTACATTGTTCGGCATAGAGGGGAAATCAAAGGATAATCCTAAGGCTAGAGTCGTTCAAGAGGAGCTATGTGATAGACCATTACAAAACATGAAAGAACCGAAAGGAAAGGGGATCAACTGGACGAAGCGAAAGGCATGGTTCAATCTTGGAAGGCCAGCTATGAAGGAAATTATTTTGTGGGTGAAAATGCAGTTGATGTTCCCCGATGGGTATGCAGCAAATCTAAAGAGGGGAGCGAGTCTTAAAAAATTGAAAATATTTGGTCTAAAAAGTCATGATTGGCACATATGGATTGAGCGGATAATGCCGGTGATGTTGCGTGGCTTCATCCCTGAGGATGAATGGCTAGTACTGGCAGAGCTGAGCTATTTCTTCCGTGTTCTTTGTGTGAAAGAACTATCGCCTGGCCTCCTAGAAGAAATGGAACAGTTGGCGCCGGAGTTGATCTGCAAGTTAGAGAAGATCTTTCCGCCAAGCTTCTTTAATCCAATGCAACACTTGATTTTGCATCTCCCGACCGAGGCACGATTGGGGGGGCCGTGCAAAATCGTTGGTGCTACTCAACTGAGAGGATGCAGAAGACGCTTCGAGCAAAATGTAAAAATAAACATAGAATAGAAGCATCGATGGCGGAGGCATTCATCACTGAGGAGGCGGCAAACTTCGTGACCGCACACTACGAAGCCAAAAATCGTCATTTGCATAATCCGAAGCCTCGGTACAATGCTGACGAACCTCAAAAGGGTCAATCCAACCTCAGCCTATTCAAAGGGAATCTCGCACCAGCCAGTGGTTGGAAACCAGTAAGGTTGGATGTTGAAGAATGGCAGACCATTTCGCTGTATCTCGTCAACAACCTAACAGAAGTGCGGCCGTACATCGAGTAAGATCTCGGTACATTGTTTCACAACTTCTAATTCCGTTGAACTTCTCTTATTCCTGGATTTTTTATGCAGTCGATACGTCACCATATTCTCGTATGGAGCGGTGATCTAAAAGGATTCTGTCGAAGAGTATGAGCTTCTGGCAAAACAAGGAGCCGAATTTCCCGGTTTCATCTCTTGGTTCAAAAAACGGTAATTTCCATTAGACACTTTTTTTTCTTTGGCTAATTTGCGACTAATGCAACAATCCTTTCGTATTAAACTTGTAGGCTAATTCAGAGATTATGGATGCCGAATTGAGACAAGTAGCTAATGGTTTTGACTATAAGGTCCGTTCATTTGACAAATACGACATCAACGGGTATCGCTTTCGTACCTATGGCAAAGAGCTATCTATGGCCGACCGAAAGTCTACAAATTGTTGTGTCTCTGCTATCGGCGAAGGAGGTATCGAGTATTATGGAAGAGTTGAAGCAATTTATGAACTTGAATTCTATGGTGAAAACCCACCAAACATCGTAGTCTTCAGATGTTATTGGTTCCAGCCGAGGGAGACTAGAAGGACTCATGAACATATAGGGCTAGTCGAAATCAAACAAAGCACCCATTTGGATGTTCCCGATGTCTATATTACGGCTCAACAGGCAACCCAAGTTTTCTATCTACCGTGGGCCTGTCAAAGTGATCCAAATCTCAGTGGTTGGGACGTCGTTTATGAAGTGCCGCCATGTGTTAGACCACCTCCCCCCAATGAAAAGGATTATGAACCTCACATTAACCAAGACACATATGACGAAGGAGAATTCTTCCAAGAAACACGTCTTTCCAAAAAACGTTTCAAGAACCGCTCTACTCCACCCCAGAACATTGAAGTAGACAACGATAGTGAATCCGACTTCACCCCTGAGCTGGAACAAGAAGAGCCGGAAGAAGAAGAAGTTACTGCTGCAGATGACATGTCAATGCTTGAACGATTACGTAAAGGTGGCCTTCCACATGATGATGCATTTATTAATGATGATGATGAGCACGTCATTACCGATAGTGATGATGATGATGCTTTTATTAATGATGATGACGAGCACGTCATTATCGATAATGATTATTAGGTATTCAAATTTTTATGTTGTACTTGATTTATATAGTTATTTGTATGATTGTATGATTTATATAGTTGGTATTTATAATTTTCTTACTTTGTATGATTGTTTCTTATACATAGTGCCATGGTCTTGATTTCCGTCCCGGTCGGCCCTCGCCCGCTTTATGATTCGGATGTGGTAAATTCTCTTTCATAACTATTTGTTGCATTTCGCATTTATGCAAATTATGGCCATCAAGTTGACATAGAGATATTTTAATCTAGGAGGTATGTGAACCGGAATTTGAAACGGGCCCTCTTGTCGAGAAGTTAAATTTAGTTGAAAAATAAAATGAGTATTTGAAAGAAAAAATTAAAAGAATTGAAGAAGAGAAGATGACATTGGAGTTGTATGTTGCCGATGCCATCGATGATCACAAGATGAAGATGAATGCAATGCGCTTGAAGATGGATGCAATGCGCCTGAAGCTTAAGAAGATTAGAAAATATGCCATTGATAATGAGGCTTGGTATCATTATGCCGTTGGATCAATTGTTACCTTAGTTGCGATCTTCATCACATTTGTTGTGATGAGGGTAAGTTTTCTCTAGTGTTTTGCTTTACAAATGGATACTTAGCTTATTTTCCTCCTAAATGGCATAATTACCTAAGTTAGATAAAAAATAAGCTATACTTAGCTTATTCAGTTCATTTATGACATACTTAGCATACTTAGGTAAAAAATGGCATGATAATCTTTGTTAGCTCCAAAATGATATAGACTTAGCTTATTTTCCTCGAAAATGACATAATAACCTTACTAAGCTCCAAAATGACCTATTTACCTACCTTAGCTCTAAAATGACCTACACTTAGCATTTTTACCTAGCTTAGCAATAAAATGACATTTTTACCTACCTTAGTTAGAAGAAGAAGAAGATAAAGAAGAGGAGAGGAGAAAAAGAAAGAGAAGAAAAAAAAATATTCTTCTTCTTCTAACTAGTCTTCTTCTTCTTCTTCTTCTTCTGCTTCTTCTAACTTTCATCTTCCACAATTTGCAGATTTGCTTTACATGAGGAAGCTTGGATTCATGGAGTGTACTATTCTTGTGGTGCTTCCTTGTTCTTTATGAAAACTTGTTTGGATATGTATGTCTATATGGATATGTTGTTGGAAACTTGTTTCTGGTTATGTATATATGGATATGTTGGACTTTGTTGAACTATGTTGTTGGATTGTATGAAATATGTTGTTGGACATGCTGTTGGATATGTTGGATATGTATGCATGTATATCTGTGTTTGAAACCATGTCTAATTAATGGGATTTAAATAAAAACAGGGGATATATAGCCTCTTTGCCGTCCGCTAGCTTTGCCATCCGCTAGTAGACGGCAAAGAGGACACGTGGCAGTCACCTGTGCAAACTGGGAACACTGGCTGCCTATTTGGTCATTTTGCCGTCTGCTGGCCGATGGCAAAATGACCATCTATGCCGTCTGCCAGCAGACGGCAATGATTCAAACCTCTTTGCCGTCTGCTGGCGGACGGCATATCTGGACACGTGGCAGCTTCCCAGTGCTGCCTAGCTGGGCTCTTTGCCGTCCGCCAGCAGACGGCAAAATGACCAAATAGGCAGCCTCTCTAGTAGCATGCATGTAGTACTTTGTTTTGATAGCTAATAGACTTTTACAATAAGTATGTGAGTTCTTTATGACTAATGTTGAGTCCATGGATCATAAGCACTCTCACCCATCCACCATTGCTAGCCTCTCTAGTACCGCACAACTTTCGCCGGTGCATTAAACCCGCCATATACCCTTCCTCAAAACAGCCACCATACCTACCTATTATGGCATTTCCATAGCCATTCCGAGATATATTGCCAGCAACTTCCACCATTCTGTTTTCTTATGACACGCTCCATCATTGTCATATTGCTTTGCATAATCGTAAGATAGCTAGCATGATGTTTTCATGGCTTGTCCGTTTTTCGATGTCATTTCTATGCTAGATCATTGCACAACCCGGTACACCGCTAGAGGCATTCATATAGAGTCATATTTTTGTTCTAAGTATCGAGTTGTAATTCTTGAGTTGTAAGTAAATAAAAGTGTGATGATCATCATTATTAGAGCATTGTCCCATGTGAGGACAGGATGATGGAAGCTATGATTCCCTCACAAGTTGGGATGAGTCTCCGGACTATACAAAAAATGAAAGAGGCCAAAGAAGCCCAAACAAAAAAAAGAAAAAGAAAATGAGAGAAAAGAGAGAAGGGGCAATGCTACTATCCTTTTACCACACTTGTGCTTCAAAGTAGCACCATGATCTTCATGATAGAGAGTCTCCTATGTTGTCACTTTCATATACACTTGGCTTGTATATTCCAATGATGGGCTTCCTCAAATTGCCCTAGGTCTTCGTGAGCAAGCAAGTTGGATGCACACCCACTTAGTTTCTTTTTGAGCTTTCATAAACTTATAGCTCTAGTGCATCCGTTGCATGGCAATCCCTACTCACTCACATTGATATCTATTGATGGGCATCTCCATAGCCTGTTGATATGCCTAGTTGATGTGACACTATCTCCTTCTTTTTGTCTTCCCCACAACCACCATATTCTATTCCACCTATAGTGCTATATCCATGGCTCACGCTCATGTATTGCGTGAAAGTTGAAAAAGTTTGAGAACATCAAAAGTATGAAACAATTGCTTGGCTTGTCATCGGGGTTGTGCATGATTTCATACTTTGTGTGATGAAGATGGAGCATAGCCAGACTATATGATTTTTGAGGGATAACTTTCTTTGGCCATGTTATTTTGAGAAGACATGATTGCTTTATTAGTATGCTTGAAGTATTATTGTTTTATGTCAATATTAAACTTTTGTTTTGAATTTTCTGGATCTAAATATTCATGCCACAATAAAGAAAATTACATGTATAAATATGTTAGGTAGCATTCCACATCAAAAATTCTGTTTTTATCATTTACCTACTCGAGGACGAGTAGGAATTAAGCTTGGGGATGCTTGATACGTCTCCGACGTATCTATAATTTTTTTATTGTTCCATGCTATTATATTATCTGTTTTGGATGTTTTATATGCATTAATATGCTATTTTATATTATTTTTGGGACTAACTTATTAACCAAGAGCCCAGTGCCAGTTTCTGTTTTTTCCTTGTTTTTGAGTTTTACAGAAAAGGAATATCAAACGGAGTCCAAACGGAATAAAACTTTACGATGATTTTTCTTGGACCAGAAGACACACGTAGGACTTGGATAGGAAGTCAGAAGAGTCCCGAGGGCTCCACAAGTCCTCAGGGCACGCCCCCTGGCTTGTGGGCCCCACGGGATTCCTCCAACCCTAATCTTTGGCTTATAAGTTCAGAAATATTCCCAAGCGACCAGAAGCGTCCACCAAAATATTTTTCCGCCGCCGTAACCTTCTGTATCCGTGAGATCCCATCTTGGGGCCTTTTCTGGCATCCTGCCGGAGGGGGATTCGATCATGGAGGGCTTCTACATCAACTCTATTGCCCTTCCGATGAAGCGTGAGTAGTTTACCACAGACCTACGGGTCCATAGCTAGTAGCTAGATGGCTTGTTCTCTCTCTTTGATTCTCAATACAATGTTCTCCTCGATGTTCTTGGAGATCTATCCGATGTAATATTCTTTTGCGTTGTGTTTGTCGAGATTCGATGAATTGTGGATTTATGATCAGATTATCTATGAATATTATGTGAATCTTCTCTGAATTCTTATATGCATGATTTGATATCTTTGTATTTCTCTTCGAATTATCGGTTTGGTTTGGCCAACTAGATTGGTTCTTCTTGCAATGGGAGAGGTTCTTAGTTTTGGGTTCAATCTTGTGGTGTCCTCACCCAGTGACAAAGTAGGGGTAGCGAGGCAAGTATTTGTATTGTTGCCATCAAGGGTAAATAGATGGGGTTTTCATCATATTGCTTGAGTTTATCCCTCTACATCATGTCATCTTACTTAAGGCGTTACTCCGTTCTTTATGAACTTAATACTCTAGATGCATGCTGGATAGCGGTCGATGTGTGGAGTAATAGTAGTAGATGCAGAAACGTTTCGGTCTACTTGACATGGACATGATGCCTATATGCATAATCATTGCCTTGGATATCGACATAACTTTG
Source organism: Thinopyrum elongatum (assembly GCA_011799875.1). Taxonomy (NCBI): domain Eukaryota; kingdom Viridiplantae; phylum Streptophyta; class Magnoliopsida; order Poales; family Poaceae; genus Thinopyrum; species Thinopyrum elongatum. Next base: position 549,538,052 of record CM022300.1, on the reverse strand, counting down.
CGCTTTTCTATCAATTGCTTGACAGTAATTTGTTCACCCACCGTATTATTTGCCTTCAAGAGAGAAGCCTCTAGTGAAACCTATGGCCCCCGGGTCTATTTTCCATCATATATTTTTCAGATCTATAAACCAAAAAACACAAAAATACCTTGCTGCAATTTATTTACTTTTATTTTGTTTTATGTTTTAGTAATCTTTTATATCTATCTCTATCATATCTCATCCTTGTAAGTGACCGTGAAGGGATTGACAACCTCTTTATCGCGTTGGGTGCAAGTGTTTGATTGTTTGTGCAGGTGCATAGATTGGGGACTTGCTTGTATCTCCTACTGGATTTGATACCTTGGTTCTTAACTGAGGGAAATACTTATCTCTACTTTGCAACATCACCCTTTCCTCTTCAAGGGAAAAACCAACGCAAGCTCAAGAAGTAGCAGTAATAAATAAAAGGAAGAGAGGGGAGAGCAGAGGTTGAGAAAGGGAGGGAGAGAGAGAAGTGAGAAAAACCTTAGCCGTCTCACCCGATTGGGGACGGGTCAACTAATCCGGATAAGCCACTTGGCACAGGGTTAGATGAAATGTCGTAACTGCCCTCGCAGGCCAATGAAAATTACAGGCGGTGGCATGCCTCTGGCACACACAACGACTAGCTCCGGTCACGCCCACCTCCGCGGTCGATGACACTCAAGGGCCACCATGCATGGGTCCCACATGTCATGGAGAGCCAGTGCAGTAGTGTGGTTGTAGCAAGTCTTGGCACTATTCATTGCTAGGCACATCAACTCTCATCCAACTGCCAGGATAGTTTCATCTGATGATCGGACGGCCAAAAGTCGTTTGGACAGGAAATCGGACGGTCCAGAGAGCACATGCCCTGAGAAGGCTCCATCTCTTCTCAGAATCTAACAATGGGATGCAACATGATACTACCAGAAAGGTCAAGTCAGTATTCTACACGAAAAGAAAGCCGTGATTATCATTCATCTACTATCATATCCGGATGATGAGTCACAGGAATAAGAGCATCCATCATAGATACATATTATTCCAAAACTTGTTTGGACAGGTAATCGGATGATGAGTTACTGGACATTGTAGTAACCTTTTGAATAAATAAAGCAACCGGCAACTCTGATATATAGCAGTACATGACGATGCATGTAAAACAATTTAATGAAGGAAACGTGTTTCAAAACAAAGAAATGGGGAAAACGGGAAGAAGAAGGTCGCATATTGATCTGGGTTCACAGATTGGAGATGAAGAAATCAATATTACCAAAAAGGGAAGTATATATGTATCCTGAGCAAAAGAAAATATCTTTCCCTAGGCACTTCGAAATTAGCAACTACAGAGTGAACCTCTTGTAATTCACCTCTTTGGTAACAATTCCCGAATACAATAGCAATAGCATTGCTCTTGTAATTCTACAAAGCACCCTGCCAAAGTATTTAAGGAGACCAGACAATCGAGCGACCTAGAGCATCCTTCTTATAAAGGTTGTCTATGACTAAAAGATCTTTATGGTAAAACAAGGATTAAGGGTACAGTCGAGTAAGCTAGTGGGATTGTTATTACCTTGGTGGTTGGTGCTGCCGCAAGCTACCCCCCTGCACTGTGCAAAACAACAAACCTAATAAGCAGCAACATCGAAGATGGAGAGCAGTAACAGCATTGAGAAAAAGGTGAAGAAAAACAACCTCTTCCATTGCACAGCGATGAAGAACAGCAAGGGCGAATAGTGAGGTGAATAGTAATTAGATCCTGATTCACCTGTGAAATGACGGGCGGAATCAATGATACAGTCAAGGTAAATGGCAAAGAGAATAGGGAGGGGACAGAGAGCTAGCAGGAGGCACCGAAAATCATCAATTTAGTATATCATGAGCATGTTGCAGATTATATAATGGATGGTCGGAAGTCATTTGGACAGCCAATCGGACGGTCCAGAGTGCAAGTGCCTTGAGAAGGCTTCATTTTCCTCCACACTCTAACAATAGGATATTCAGTTAACTAAACACCATAGCCAAGTGTACATGAGCAATATTCAGCTCTATTTCTGTGTGTTTCCATCACAAATTGTGAAATGTGAAATTCAGTTAGAGCAAAGTGTCCATCACTGAAAGCTATGGACAAAGAAATTCAGTTAGAGCAAAGTGTGAATTTTTTGTCCCCTTGCACTTCATATTAACTTTATTTTGACACTTCAAAGAAAATAAATGGAAAGAAAGAGAAAGAACGCACAAGTTTCAGTGTTCAGGTTTGTTTGAGAGCACAACACATGTTTGCAAAGAAGTTTAATTAAACTTGGAGTGGGCAATTTGACCACAAGTTTCAGAGTTAAGCACAAAAGCTTCATGCCAGGCTAGTAAAAACACATGGTGACTTGATTATAAAAGTGACTTAAACTCAAGTTTAAGTTACACAATGAGAACATAATTTCTAAAGGAAGAATAATCATATTTTGAACATAACATAATTCAATTTCTGAAGGCAGAATAATCCATACTCCTGCCAAGTACAGATGGAGTACGAGTCAAAATTCATTTAAATTTGCTTAATATTATTTACATCAAATGAATAGTGGAAATGACCAATAGCTCAAGATTTGCTTAAGATTATTTCCATAAAATTTGCTTTAGAAGTAATTTTACACAACAACTCACACTTTAAGTTACTCTTGTTCAGAATATTGTCTAACTTAGATGTGCTACAGTCATGTCCAAATTTATTGAGCACACATTCAGTAGCTACACATCCAGTAATGAATCCTTCCTGACGAACAATGTGTGCAATTAATGATTAAAAGAACAAAGCAGTTTCAGCCAGGCTCTCCTATTATTATTACTATACAGTTTATGGAACCCACACCATAGTCTGAATGCACTAACAAAGTAATAGAAAGGGAACTATGGTCTGAATGTTATAGAATTGAAAATTTGCACTACACCCTCCGCGTACAGGAGTCTAGGCAACAAACAATTGGAATAATTCCACGGCAGTTTCAATTTTGTTTCCCACAGTTTCTATGCAAGCTGCAGCTTCAGCACTAAATATAAGACTGTCAACCAAAGTAATAGAAAGGAAACCATGGTCTAAATGCTATAAAATCATAATACAAGCAAGGAAAAGGAAGGTACCTTCCACAGGGCCGATAGCCAATGGCTCAGGAAGAAGCAACAACACCAGATGCTAGACCTTGGAGGCAGAAGAACAGCAACACAGAGCGACCAATGCCAAAGGACCGAACAAACAACACCAAATCCTAATAGCAACCTTGCTAGTCACAAGGGGAAAATGGCCTATGTAAGAAACAGATTAATGGTACATGAAATTTTAAATATTTCAATGTAATCAGATATATAAGATGGAGGCTTTCTTCCTATGGGATTAATTCAACCATATTTAACCAAGACCTTTAGTTATCGTCTTGTGAAGAGAAGAAAATTTATTGCCCTGTGCAGCCATAATCTCACCCAAAAAATAGGGTAAACCAAAAACAATAAAACCTTTATGCCATCAACTTAACTAAGCAAACTTTACAATTAAATGGGTCAGTTCCATTAGAATCCATAACAATCCGATTGAAATCGTATTCTCGGTTAGCCTGACTCGGGTCTTGCTTAATGCAAGCTTTAAAAGCTCCTGGGCTTCGTTATTTATCTGCAATGGGTCCATTTCTGAGTTAACTTGCTTACATGAACAAGAATAAGGTTTACGGAACCAGTGGTAATGGATAGTTACCACCACACATGGATCAAACAAATCAAGTTTGTGATAAAATGGATCAAACTGGACACTTTTCTGAGTATTGACCAAATATCACCGCAGATTGATAAAAAAAAGAAAGATGGCATCTATATATGTGAATTAAGCTCAGTTGATTTGAGCGTATGGATGCTATTTATGTTAATTAAAGACAATTGTACACAATGCATAGCAAGGTAGAACAAAAAATGTCAAAAGGGGCAGAATAAACTTGTAGAGAGGCTACCAACATAACAACAGGGAATCCTTTTTACCAAAAGGAAAAGCAGCAACCTGCACGGTGCTCCATTACAAGTATGGCGGTTAAGGGTGTTAGGGACCTGATTCATACCTATGGTAGGAGAGCATGTAAAGCCATTGCCCTGCTCGACAGGAGCAGCGGCGACCTTCCCTTTCGTACCTCTGGAGTTGCTGCACACATACAGTGACCTATATGTCGAGATGCAGAAAAATGGATCAGAACACACACACACACACACGCACGCAAACAGGGGAGGCTCCATGAGAAGGCATGTGCAAGAGGATGATCAGGTAAGGGGGTGCTCACCTCAGCTTCATGTGCCAGTCGATTTTTGTGGCGGTGCACATCGAGTGACCAAATGTAGGGAGGTGTATTGTGCACTCTTCTGCCAACTTATATTCAGAATCACAAGCACAAGAAAGTTCAGTCAAAATATTCAGTCAAGCAACCTCACGGTGCAGCGGATGAAGCCGGCACAAGCAACTTCAGTCAAAATCTTTCAGTTTTGACAGTGACAAATCTGAAAGTTTCATTTTTCAACAAAAATGCAGTGACAAATACTTATGCATCAAACCATAGTAGTGGACGCAGTGACACATCTGAAAGTTTTTAGTTTTAGTACTATTGCTCAAGCATGTTGCTACCTGCTAGGGGGGCAGTAGTGGATGAAGTGCAGGCCTAGGGGCGCCATCTTGATCCCTCAGAATACCTGAATCAGATTACTCTACTTGAGGATCCCAATATCTCGAATCAAATCAAAGTAAAGCATGGAGAGACAAAGGCATGGCATACCTGAGTGTCGACGCTAAGGACGGTGTGCTGCGGCACCTCGAGGAGCAACAGCGTGACCCCCTTCCATGACAGCTCCATGGCCGCCTCCGGGTCCATCCGCGTCGCCTCCCCGCCTCCCCCTCTGCTGTGCAGCCGCTTGATGTCCCAGCCGAGCACGTGGCGGACAACAGACCCAACATGCTCAGAGGCAAAGAATAGAGGGAGGAGCGAGAGAGCAATGAGGAGGCACCTGAGGTGATGTAACACCCCAAAAATTTAATCATGTTTTTACTAAATAAAATTTTTCCAGAATTAAAATTTTGAATTTTTACTAGGTCTTTTATTAATGTTAGAACCATTTTCTGTTTCTATTTTTCAAAATTCTTCCCTCCATATAGCAATTTTTGGAAATAATATTGTGGCTTTGGTAGTTCTCTTAAAACATTTCAATTATAGTTTAATAACAGTAAGAATTATTTTCAGAATAAAATTTGCCTCTAAACAATTCTTTTAATAGCTATTTCAATATTTTAAATGCCTCTGTTGCACTACAACTACTTTAAATAATTCTTTCAAAATTCCACAAAAATTATGAGGGGTCATGTGATGCCTACAGATCACTTTTATACAAAAACCCAACCTGGTGTTTTGAAAATTTTGAGTGAACCTTCCCCTTTTGCATTATGTCCCATTCCTCAGTTACAACTACAACCCCTATTTTCCTTGCTCCATTAATTCTGGAATTTTTCCCACTTATAGTCCTTCCAACAAAACCCTTAAGTCCAAAATTCCATCTCCATTGGAATCTTTTTAGTTCACCAAATATTCCCTTACATTTTCTGTCCAGAATTGAAATTTCCCCAAACATGCACTAGCAAGTATGTTATTTTGCCAAAACAACTCCACCATCCTCTCTAACATCCAAAGAGACATCAACCTGCCAACTTCCAACCCTAACAAACCTTCCTAGATGGCCCTAGCATTCTGTCGAGCACCTCATGTGCATGTCAGAATTTGGCAACCTTTTTAACATTTCATTTGAAACTTGGTCATTTGGCCAAACCAGCATGTCTACTAGCTCTCCCATATCCAGGTGCATGACACTGTCAAATCTCACTTACATCGAAACCCTCTAGTGCCCTCTGGCATTACGTCGAGCACGCTGCGGGCATGTCCAGAGCGCGAGTAGCACGCCCGAACCGCAGCCGCTGGCACCCGAGCTCCTGTAGCTGCCCAGCTCCTTGCCCCGCCCGTCCTAATCCGCTGTTGGATCGCCATGTCACCACTGAACCCCGCCGACACCCTCCCTCGTCGCCTGGTGCCAGCCAGCCACCGTCCCGAGCCGCCGCCGATGACTTTCACTCTGGTACGGCACCGTCCACGACGCGTGGCTCATCCCTAAGTCGGCCAACATGCCCTAGCATAAACATGGGCTGGCACCAACCTCCCCGTACCGGAGCTCTCCCCCTGGCGCCGCCCTCCACCGTCCAGCCACCGTCCAGCGCCGCCACCCATCGCTGTCAGCACCGACCAGGGGCACCTGGCCCAATCCACGGACACCACCACCTCCCCGCCTTAAGTGCCAACCACCTGAGCCCATTCGCACCGCCGCCATCCTCAACAACCTCTCCTACCACAGTAATGGCCGTGGCCGCGTCGGTTGGATAAGCCACCGGACAAACCGCCTCACCGGCGCTATAAAAAGGGCCCCCAGAGCTCCACTCGACCTGGACCAACCCCCTTCATCTCCCCACAGGCCTCCCCGAGCACTCTATCGCCAGACGAGGCCGTCTTCTCCATTCCTGGCAATTACTGCCACCGCCACCTCGCTGATGATTTCCACCCCAACAGAGCCTTTCCCTCCCCAATTCCTTCGCCACTAGCTTCCATAGAGACCCACAGACCCACCCCCATTGACAATTTCGCCGGAGATGGCTCGTAGGCGAAAGCCCCAATTCGCTTCCGCCGAAGCCCTTCGGGTGAACTCGTCGCCGGCGACTCTACCCACTCCGGCGACCATGGCGCACCTCACCGGATTCGCCTCTACCTCCTGGTCCTACCCGTATGCTCAGTTTACGCGGAGACGCCGTCGTTCACCGGCGGCGATCGCCGGAGCCCCGACCCTGCTCTGTTGCGAGGGAGAAGGGCGGGGTGGACCGGTCAAACATGACAGGTGGGCCCGTGGGACCCACCGTCAGTGACCCCCAGGTTACCCCGAAGGGTTTTAAGTGAAGGCGTAATCGCGGAAGCACGCTTTCTCCACTGGTTAACGTATTTCTTGGAATACGCCTTCGACGTCGCAGCCTACTGCGCGGCCGAGCGGCTGGGCTCGGCCCAATAGCACTTCGCGGCAATACAGCGCTCAGGGCGCATCCCTGTTTCTCTTCCTTTTCTTTTTCAGCATATTTTCAGAAAACTCTACTATGCTCTTTTGTAATCCAAATTTAATTATTCAAATTTCTACTGACTCCTAAAATCATGATTCATTTATCCAGCTTAGGTGAACATTTTTCCTAAAAAGTATCTCCACTGGATCAATTAAATAGTACTTTTAATCATTTATTTTCAACTTAGAAATTCCATAAGTAATTCATATTAACTCCAAATCAATTGATTCCTTTTCTGTTATTTTTAATTTTTCATCTAGTTTATTATAGTATTTATTTCAAAAATATTTGAAACAATTTTTTGGCACTGTTTTTGAATTAGGTGGTAATTCAAATATTTATGAAAATAGGAAATGGAGGGAAGATAACTTGTCAAACTTTTGGAGTAAACCCCACACTTCTGCATGCTCAAGGCAGGCATCTTGAACACTTGATATGGTGATTGCATAGTTGTTTGATTTCAGGAATAATTGAACCATGCTTCTGTTGAATTCAAATAAAAATTTGCATGCATATAGAGTTGGCATGTTTCATCGTATCGTGCATCGTGTGCTGGTCATGACTAACTTGCAGAAGCAGGCATAAGAGAAATACTGTTACCGGCAGAAGGGTGATCACGTTGGAGCATGATCACGCCTTGTTTGTCATGCATGTTGGAGCATGCAAGGGTTGTGGCCCTGTTGGCATTACTGTTGAAGGAATACTTTGTTGTGCTAACCGTTGCAGGAAACTTAAACCTCCTGAGTCGACCATAGATCGAGTCTTGTCACCGGTAACCCCCATACTTGATTTGTGCTACCACTTGTCCCTGCCACAGGTAGGGTGTGGTCCAGTAAGTTGCTAACCCCTTTCCGTGCACACACCATACAGAGGGCCACGATGAGGGTTTCGCAGGGATCCGGGACTAAATCCTGTCATCGGGTTAGGGGGCATGGGTGTTTCCAGTTGTGACTGAGAGGGGGCACCCCTTGGAATCCGCGCGTATTAATAGTGATCCCATGCAGGACGTTGGTCTCTCCGTCTCAGAGTTTTTCTTGAATGATGCTTTGGGTGATTCCAGGCATCCGGAAAGTTAATCTGGTGTGTGCTGGTCAGGTGTGTTTTCAACCCAAAGACCGTAATGGGAATTAGTCATTGTCACGGTACTGACTAAAGAAATCCTTTACTTGTGGGTAAAGAGTACATCCTCTGTAGAGTTTAAACCTATTCGAATAGCCGTGTCCGCGGTTAAGGGCTACAGTCTGGGTTGGTCAAGTGTCGGTCTTCGGAGGAAAATAATTAATTGGGCCTGAACTATTTTGCAGGATATTGTTATCATCACTAACGCCGTCATGGTTATTTGAATACTATTGCTGTGAAAATTTTTATGGTTATGCATATTATTTGTGAACTAACCTGTTTCTCTTATTTTAATTTTCCTCAGTGTCTCAGGGGCTGGCTAGACTACCCCGGGCACTCAATTTTATTTTCAATACCTCTCGTGGCGTCCCTCGAGTTAACAGGCGGTTTATCATGCCACTACTCTTGTGGACACCCGATTGGCATTTCTCTTCAAGTCCGACCGTGGCGTCACTTGACACCCGACTGGCATTTCTTTTCAAGACCTCTCGTGGCATCGCCTGAGTTCTCGGATGGTCCTGTCTCGTCCGATTTCTCTTTTAGACACCCGATTGGCATTTCTCTTCAAGACCTACCGTGGTGTCACTTGACATCCGACCGGCATTTCTTTTATTTTGTTTCCTTTGACTTTCCTTGTTTATCACTAACAATTTTATATGTTTGCATATGCTAATATTTTATCATGCCATGATTTAATTCCTGTCAGTAGGCATTTAAGTCCATCATGAGCATACGCATATAGTGTGGTTCCTCATGATCATATAATTTAATTGTTGCATTCGGTATATCTTTTGTTCCTGATGTTTGCGAGTACATTCAAACATACTCACAGGCTTGTCCCTGGCTATTTACTTGGCCAGGTCAGGATTTCTACAAGGAGTACCACAGCGATGTCCGTGCGGAGCCTAGGATGGCAGCCATGCGGGATAGGAATTATCCAGGTCAGCCATTCCTGTGGGGAATGGAGCCCCATCGACGTTGAAGAACCGCGAGACAATTCCGTCATCCACCACCAGAATCACTGTTATAACATTTGACCTTCATGGTCTTGTATCCAATTCTTGTAATAGCTTGGTAATCTGTAACAAGGACGTGTCCACCAGTAACGGTAAATCCTAGGCTGGTGATGACACGAGGGGTTAATTTCTGGGATTTCATGTCCCGGCCCCGGTAGCCTTGGTATCAGAGCCAGGCTGACCATTGGCTAATCCAATCTTAGCCTGGTCGCTATCTCTAGGTTTCCACACCATCCACATCCCTTCCTGTCCACAGTCAAGCCCATCCTATCCGATAACCGCATAGTGGCCGGCCGACATCTTTTGATAGTCGGTGCCCAACCTATCAACCTAGCCCATAGGCCATGTGCCTGTGGCTGACACCTGCATTGTCCCATCCGCAAGCGTGCGATGGAAGACTCCGCTGGCTTATAAGAGAAGCCTTGCCCCAACCCAGCACATCACAGCCTCACTCCCAGTTCGATATCCAATCTCAAGATGCCTGGCCCCATCGTGCACAATGAGACCACCGCGGCCGAGCTTGAAGGCTTTGTAGTCATCCTTGCCAATCTCACCCGTCGTGCTCTCGGCATCGAACCGCCGGAGTATGTCGTGTACCAAGAGCACGCGAGTGATGCCATCCACCACTACTGGGCCACGGTGCACATCTACGGGAGGGGCATCACCGCAGAGCGCCCTCACCGGTTCACCGGGAGGACGACCATCGATGAGCCCCAAGCTATCCAACTTGCAGCCCGAGAAGCTGTAGTTCAACTCCGGCATCGGTCGCCGAGGGTTAACTGCCGCTCCTTCTACTACTAACCTAGTCGTGAAGGCTATGGTAGGCCGACCCAAGTCGCTAATGGAGACCATGAGACGGATCCTGCTCTGGTGCATCTGGTGCGCTACCTGAGAGCGCAAGAGGCATTCTTCGATCAGGTCACCAATGATCTGATTGAGACCCACAGGACGCTTGCTCTCCTGACCCCGGTGAGAAGTGAAGCTGCACCCGCCTCCGACACCCTGATAGTACTGTTTGGGAGACCAATCGAGCCTGCGAGGTCTGCCCCTATTGCCCACCCGGGCAATGCATTTGTTTCCCCGGATGAACTCCGTCGTCTCTTTGGGATTTCCTCCAACGGGACTGTAGCCACTACACCCCGTGTGGGTCATCATCGCTATCCCAACCCTGCAGCTCCTCATAACACTCCAGTCAACTCTGACGTTGAAGCCCCCGGAGAAGCCTCGACGTCCGCAAGACACGCCCGTCTGGACGTCGACGAAATGGACTGAGTCTGCCAGAGTAGTTGCCATGTCCTTAGCAACCCTGTTGCCCTGTAAATTCCACCGTCATGCCATAGACGAATATGTGTATAATTCTAGCAGTGTGTAGTGCTTGATTTAATGATGTGCCTGTGTGTTATTGTCTTATGCATGATTGCTTGTCTGTTGTGATTTGCATCTAATTCTTCCGTCCTTAACAAATCTCGAGGACGAGATTTTCTTAAGGGGGGTAGAGTTTGTAACACCCCAGAAATTTAATCATGTTTTTACTAAATAAAATTTTTCCAGAATTAAAATTTTGAATTTTTACTAGGTCTTTTATTAATTTCAGAACCATTTTCTGTTTCTGTTTTTCAAAATTCTTCCCTCCATATAGCAATTTTTGGAAATAATATTGTGGCTTTGGTAGTTCTCTTAAAACATTTCAATTATAGTTTAATAACAGTAAGAATTATTTTCAGAATAAAATTTGCCTCTAAACAATTCTTTTAATAGCTATTTCAATATTTTAAATGCCTCTGTTGCACTACAACTACTTTAAATAATTCTTTCAAAATTCCACAAAAATTATGAGGGGTCATGTGATGCCTACAGATCACTTTTATACAAAAACCCAACCTGGTGTTTTGAAAATTTTGAGTGAACCTTCCCCTTTTGCATTATGTCCCATTCCTCAGTTACTACTACAACCCCTATTTTCCTTGCTCCATTAATTCTGGAATTTTTCCCACTTATAGTCCTTCCAACAAAACCCTTAAGTCCAAAATTCCATCTCCATTGGAATCTTTTTAGTTCACCAAATATTCCCTTACATTTTCTGTCCAGAATTGAAATTTCCCCAAACATGCACTAGCAAGTATGTTATTTTGCCAAAACAACTCCACCATCCTCTCTAACATCCAAAGAGACATCAACCTGCCAACTTCCAACCCTATCAACCCTTCCTAGATGGCCCTAGCATTCTATCGAGCACCTCATGTGCATAACAGAATTTGGCAACCTTTTTAACATTTCATTTGGAACTTGGTCATTTGGCCAAACCAGCATGTCTACTAGCTCTCCCATATCCAGGTGCATGACACTGTCAAATCACACTTGCATCGAAACCCTCTAGTGCCCTCTGGCATTACGTCGAGCACGCTGCGGGCATGTCCAGAGCGCGAGCAGCGCGCCCGAACCGCAGCCGCTGGCACCCGAGCCCCTGTAGCTGCCCAGCTCCTTGCCCCGCCCGTCCTGATCCGCTGTTGGATCGCCATGTCACCACTGAACCCCGCCGACACCCTCCCTCGTCGCCTGGTGCCAGTCAGCCACCGTCCCGAGCCGCCGTCGACGACTTTCACTCGGGTACGGCACCGTCCACGACGCGTGGCTCATCCCTGAGCCGGCCAGCACGCCCTAGCATAAACATGGGCTGGCACCAACCTCCCCCGTACCGGAGCTCTCCCCCTGGCGCCGCCCTCCACCGTCCAGCCACCGTCCAGCGCCGCCACCCGTCGTTGTCAGCACCGACCAGGGGCACCTGGCCCAATCCACGGACACCACCACCTCCCCGCCTTAAGTGCCAACCACCTGAGCCCATCCGCACCACCGCCGTCCTCAACAACCTCTCCTACCGCAGTAATGGCCGTCGCCGCGTCTGTTGGATAAGCCACCGGACGAACCGCCTCACCGGCGCTAAAAAAAGGGCCCCCAGAGCTCCACTCGACCAGGACCAACCCCCTTCGTCTCCCCACAAGCCTCCCCGAGCACTCTATTGCCAGACGAGGCCATCTTCTCCATTCCTGGTAGTTACTGCCACTGCCACCTCGCCGATGATTTCCACCCCAACAGAGCCTTTCCCTCCCCAATTCCTTCGCCACTAGCTTCCATAGAGACCCACAGACCCACCCCCGTCGACAATTTCGCCGGAGATGGCTCGTAGGCGAAAGCCCCAATTCGCTTCCGCCGGAGCCCTTCGGGTGAACTCGCCGCCGGCGACTCCACCCACTCCGGCGACCATGGCGCACCTCACCGGATTCGCGTCTACCTCCCGGTCCTCCCCGTATGCTCAGTTTACGCGGAGACGCCGTCGTTCGCCTGCGGCGATCGCCGGAGCCCCGACCCTGCTCTATTGCGAGGGAGAAGGGCGGGGTGGACCGGTCAAACATGACAGGTGGGCCCGCGGGACCCACCGTCAGTGACCCCCAGGTCACCCCGCAGGGTTTTAAGTGAAGGCGTAATTGCGGAAGCACGCTTTCTCCACTAGTTAATGTATTTCTTGGAATACGCCTTCGACGTCACAGCCTACTGCGCAGCCGAGCGGCTGGGCTCGGCCCAATAGCACTTCGCGGCTATACAGCGCTCAGGGCGCATCCCTGTTTCTCTTCCTTTTCTTTTTCAGCATATTTTCAGAAAACTCTACTATGCTCTTTTCTAATCCAAATTTAATTATTCAAATTTCTACTGACTCCTAAAATCATGATTCATTTATCCAGCTTAGGTGAACATTTTTCCTAAAAAGTATCTCCACTGGATCAATTAAATAGTACTTTTAATCATTTATTTTCAACTTAGAAATTTCATAAGTAATTCATATTAACTCCAAATCAATTGATTCCTTTTCTGTTATTTTTAATTTTTCATCTAGTTTATTATAGTATTTATTTCAAAAATATTTGAAACAATTTTTTGGCACTGTTTTTGAATTAGGTGGTAATTCAAATATTTATGAAAATAGGAAATGGAGGGAAGATAACTTGTCAAACTTTTGGAGTAAACCCCACACTTCTGCATGCTCAAGGCAGGCATCTTGAACACTTGATATGGTGATTGCATAGTTGTTTGATTTCAGGAATAATTGAACCATGCTTCTGTTGAATTCAAATAAAAATTTGCATGCATATAGAGTTGGCATGTTTCATCGTATCGTGCATCGTGTGCTGGTCATGACTAACTTGCAGAAGCAGGCATAAGAGAAATACTGTTACCGGCAGAAGGGTGATCACGTTGGAGCATGATCACGCCTTGTTTGTCATGCATGTTGGAGCATGCAAGGGTTGTGGCCCTGTTGGCATTACTGTTGAAGGAATACTTTGTTGTGCTAACCGTTGCAGGAAACTTAAACCTCCTGAGTCGACCATAGATCGAGTCTTGTCACCGGTAACCCCCATACTTGATTCGTGCTACCACTTGTCCCTGCCACAGGTAGGGTGCGGTCCAGTAAGTTGCTAACCCCTTTCCGTGCACACACCGTACAGAGGGCCACGATGAGGGTTTCCCAGGGATCCGGGACTAAATCCTGTCATCGGGTCAGGGGGCATGGGTGTTTCCAGTTGTGACTGAGAGGGGGGCACCCCTTGGAATCTGCGTGTATTAATAGTGATCCCATGCAGGACGTTGGTCTCTCCATCTCAGAGTTTTTCTTGGAAGATGCTTTGGGTGATTCCGGGCATCCGGAAAGTTAATCTGGTGTGTGCTGGTCTGGTGTGTTTTCAACCCAAAGACCGTAATGGGAATTAGTCAGTGTCACGGTACTGACTAAAGAAATCCTTTACTTGTGGGTAAAGAGTACACCCTCTGCAGAGTTTAAACCTATTCGAATAGCCGTGTCCGTGGTTAAGGGCTACAGTCTGGGTTGGTCAAGTGTCGGTTTTCGGAGGAAAATAATTAATTGGGCCTGAACTATTTTGCAGGATATTGTTATCATCACTAACGCCGTCATGGTTATTTGAATACTATTGCTGTGAAATTTTTTATGGTTATGCATATTATTGTGAACTAACCTATTTCTCTTATTTTAATTTTCCTGAGTGTCTCAGGGGCTGGCTAGACTACCCCGGGCACTCAATTTTATTTTCAAGACCTCTCGTGGCGTCCCTCGAGTTAACAGGCGGTTTATCACGCCACTACTCTTGTGGACACCCGATTGGCATTTCTCTTCAAGTCCGACCGTGGCGTCACTTGACACCCAACTGGCATTTCTTTTCAAGACCTCTCGTGGCGTCGCCTGAGTTCTCAGATGGTCCTGTCTCGTCTGATATCTCTTTTAGACACCCGATTGGCATTTCTCTTCAAGACCTACCGTGGTGTCACTTGACATCCGACCGGCATTTCTTTTATTTTGTTTCCTTTGACTTTCCTTGTTTATCACTAACAATTTTATATGTTTGCATATGCTAATATTTTTTCATGCCATGATTTAATTCTTGTCAGTAGGCTTTTAAGTCCATCATGAGCATACGCATATAGTATGGTTCATCATGATCATATAATTTAATTGTTGCATTCGGTATATCTTTTGTTCCTGATGTTTGCGAGTACATTCAAACGTACTCACAGGCTTGTCCCTAGCTATTTACTTGGCCAGGTCAGGATTTCTGCAAGGAGTACCACAGCGATGTCCGTGCGGAGCCTAGGATGGCAGCCATGTGGGATAGGAATTATCCAGGTCAGCCGTTCCTGTGGGGAATGGAGCCCCATCGACGTTGAAGAACCGCGAGACAATTCCGTCATCCACCACCAGAATCACTGTTTTAACATTTGACCTTCATGGTCTTGTATCCAATTCTTGTAATAGCTTGGTAATCTGTAACAAGGACGTGTCCACCAGTAACGGTAAATCCTGGGCTGGTGATGACACGAGGGGTTAATTTCTGGGATTTCGTGTCCCGGCCCCGGCAGGTGAGGCGAAGACGGCGACAACACTAAGTCCTCGATCCAGTCGCGAGTAACCCTGATCCACCAGCGCCTTGTGCTTCCCCGTGGATGATGATAGTTACAGCAGGAGCTCGACAGGGGCGCGCAGTGGCGGCGATCACTTCCGATGGCGCGAAGAAAGCTGACAACGGCGACGTGGACATCCGTCTCAGCAGCCCACGGTCGCCGTGCTTCCTGGCAGTCGGCGGTGCGAGGTGAGGCGAGGAAGAAAGGGGAGAGCATGGGCTGAGAAGGGGAGGAGGCGGTGGCAGCGGCGCGAGGGAGAGAGAGAAGTGAGGGATGGTGAGAGAAACCCTAGCCGTCTCACCCGATTGGGGATGGGGCAACGAATCAGGACAAGCCACTTGGCACAGGGTTAGGTGAAATCTCAAAAATGCCCTCGACGGCCACCAAGAATTGCAGGCGGTGGCACGGCTCCTACACACACAACAATCAACACCGATCAAACCCACCTCCACGGTCCATGACATCCGGGGTCCACCCCGTCGAGACCCCACTTTCCATAGACACGCAAGATGGTAGGACGGGTAAGCGAAAAAGGGCACTATTCATTGCTAGTCACATCACAGCGGATCCAACGGCCAGGATGAGTTCATCTGAAGATCTGACAGCCCGGATCAGTTTGGAAATGCAATCCGACGGCCCATATTGCTGACGCCCTTAGAAGGCTCCATTTCAGCTCACAATGTAACAATGGGATGAGAAGAAATTTGCTTATGTGGAGAGTAACAAAAATTTTATGCTTGTGGATCATGAAAAGAATGCTTTATGTGATAGCTATATTGTTGAATTCATTCATGATGCTACTGAAACTTACTATGAGAGAGGAACATATGCTTTTACATATCTCAATAATATCAAGTTTCCTCTTTATGTTGAAAGTTTTGAAGTATTGCTTGTTTTGCCTTCCTATGCTAGTTGATTCTTGTTCCCATAATTTGTTTTCTCACAAAATACCTTTGCATAGAAAGTGGGTTAGACTTAAATGTGCTAGTCATATGCTTCATGATGCTCCATTATGTTTTAATTCTTATCTTCTATGTGAGCATCATTGAAATCATCATGCCTAGCTAAAAAGGCATTAAAGAAAAGCGCTTATTGGGAGACAACCCAACACTTTTACCTACTGTTTTTGTGTGTTCACATGATTAGGCTACTGTAGTAATCATGTTTTATAGCTTTTGTTTCAATAAAGTGCCAAGTAAAGCCTTTGGGATAGTATGGATGATAGTTGACTTGATTCTGTGCAAAAACAGAAACTTTTGTGCTCAGTCCAGGAATTTTAAAAATTCACTGGAACATGCTTTTGATCTGAATTTTGACAGATGATTTTTATACAAATTGCATACGATGTCCTAAGTTTTCAGAATTTTTGGAGTTACAGAAGTATGGTTGGAGTACAGATTACTACAGACTGTTCTGTTTTTGACAGATTCTGTTTTCAATGCATAGTTTGCTTGTTATCTAGTTTCTATGGCTTATATTGCTCAATATAAATTGTGGAAATGATAAGGTACAGTAGGCATTGTGTGAGAACAATTATGAATCTTGTCTTTGACAGTACCAAAGTGAATGATTTTTCTTTATCATACTAACCTATCTCACGAAGTTCCGTTAAGTTTTGTGTGATTGAAGTTTTCAAGTTTGGGTGAGATATCGATATGAGGAGGATAAGGAGTGGCAAGACCCTAAGCTTGGGGATTCCCAAGGCACTCCCAAGGTAATATTCAAGGAAGATCCAAGCAACTAAGCTTGGGGATGCCCCGGAAGGCATCCCCTCTTTCGTCTTCAACATTATCGGTAACCTCACTTGGAGCTACATTTTTATCCATCACATGATATGAGTTTTGCTTGGAGATTCATTTTATTTTATTTGGATTTGCTTGATGTTATTTAGAATAATGTTTTGCATCTCTTACTTCAATAAAAGTGGCAAGTATGGCCTTTATTATGCTTATTTTGCAAGTCTATGAGTTGCTGTTTCAAAACAGAAAGTTTGTCGCTGATGCAAAAATTCCCGAGAAAAGTCCGAATGTGATAAAATGTTGACATTTTATGCACAATAAGCTATGATAAATTTTCTACAGTGTGGAAATTTTCAGAATTTTTGGAGTTAGGGAAGTATGAAGAATATTGCACTCTTAACAGACTGCACTGTTTAGACAGATTGCTGTTATGTTTGCATTGTGTGCATATGTTTGCTTGTTTAATGATTCTATTTGAGGATAGGAGTATTAAATATGCAGAGGCATTTAATATGCAATGTTGAATAATAATTTTAGTGATTTTCTACAGTAGAGAATGATAAGGTTATTGCATTGATTTATATTAACTTATCTCACGAGTTCTTGTTGAGTTTTGTGTGGATGAAGTTTTTAAGATTTAGGGAAACCGTGATATAAAAGGAATGAAGAAGATAGAAAAGCTCAATATTGGGGATGCCCAAGGCATCCCAAGATAATATTTCAAGAATTCTCAAGCATCTAAGCTTGGGGATGCCCCGGTAGGTATCCCACCTTTCTTCATCAACAATTATCGGTTAGCCTCGGTTGAGCCTAAGTTTTTGCTTCTTCACATGATGTGTGCTATTTTTGGAATGTCATTTTATTTTGTTTTGCTTGCTGTTTTAATAAAATAATTAGATCTGAAAGTTTTTAAATTTGACAGAGTCCTCAAATAGCTACCCATTTACTTAACTACTCGCTTGAACTTCACTTATATCTTTTTGGAGTAGTTTGTCATTTACTCTTGTGCTTCACTTATATCCTATGAGTAAATTGTTGAATGAATTGAATATCATGAAGTTGAAATTATATTCGCATATCATGACTAGTAGTAGCTTCACATTGGGTTTAGAAAGTGAAATCTTTTGAAGCTTGACAATCACAATATTGGTCATACAAGCAATTCATGAATGATTAGTATAAGGAAGAGAACTTTCACATGCAAATATATTATCATGGACATCTTCTATGATTGTGAATACCCATTAATTATTTTCAAACTTGAGCAAATTAGTTGAAGTTGGACAAGGAAGACAACGTAATGAGTTATGTTTGGGTATATTTGCATAGAAGTTATATTGTCATGGATCCTCCAACATGTGGTGTTTACCTAGGATCTTTTGCTAGCCAAAAATTCGTACTAAGTAGAGATACTACTTGTGCATCCAAAAACCCTTAAACCCAGTTTCTTGCCATGAGTGTCCACCATACCTACCTATGGATTGAATAAGATCCCTCAAGTAAGTTGTCATCGGTGCATAGAGGAATAAAAATTGCTCCTAAATATGTTTGATCTTTTATTGTAAGGGAAAATTGAGCGTTGTACGAACTTGTTATGGCAAAGTAATAAAAGTGACGAACTGCATAATAAAGGTTGCTACCATAAGGGGCAATATAACGTGATGTTCCTTTGCATTAAGAGCTTGGGCATCCAAATAAAAAGCGCATGACAACCTCTGCTTCCCTCTGCGAAGGGCCTATCTTTTACTTTTTAGTATTTACTTTTATGCAAAGAGTCAATAGTATGAATTCTCATTTCAACCTCAACTATTCTCTAGTTGGCAACCATCATGTGGTGGGGAAAGATCTAGGCACATATGACCAGTCAAATAGATTTAATCATGATTTATTATTGTTGACAATTATCTCTATGATAAATGAGTTGGGAGGCGAAATATCAAGCCCCTATCTTTCCCTGTGTTCGATGGATGCCATTTGTTCTAAGAATATGCTTTGAGTACTAGCAATCATAGAAGACTATATGATGATTGAGCATGTGGAGCTCTTACTTAGACTCTCTTGAATAAATTGAATTGCAATTGTTTGGTGACTAAGAATATAGGTTGTTGGGTTTCAAGAGAATTCATTGTTTGAACCTTAACATGTGAATTGGTTGCTACTTTAACATGAGAAGTTTTATGAGAAAGGATTGCTGTTATGATGCTAGGAAAAGTGATTGAAATTATCATTGATCAAACTTATGCACTTTGCTAGCATTCACACTTCATAAATTATTTCTTTTATCATTTACCTACTCGAGGACGAGTAGGAATTAAGCTTGGGGATGCTGATACGTCTCCAACGTATCTATAATTTATGAGGTATTCATGTTGTTAAATTATCATTCTTGGATGTTTTACAATCATTTTATAGCAACTTTATATCATTTTTTGGGAATAACCTATTGACATAGTGCCCAGTGCCAGTTGCTGTTTTTTGCTTGTTTTTTACTTCGCAGGAAATCAATATCAAACGGATTCCAAACGCAGCGAAAATTTTTGGAGAATTTTTTTGGACCAGAAGACCCAGGATGGGCTAAAAAGATACCAGAGGGGAGGCCCGAGGTGGGCATAACCCACCTGGGCGCGCCCAGGGGGTTGTGCCCCCCTCGGTGACCTCCCGCATCGCCTCTTCGCCCTATAAATTGCCAAATATTCCAAAAACCCTTGGGGTAAACCTAGATCAGAAGGTCCACCACCGCAAGCCTCTGTAGCCACGAAAAACCAATCTAGACCCCGTTCCGGCACCCTGCCGGAGGGGGAAATCATCACCGGTGGCCATCTTCATCATCCCGACGGCCATCATGATGAGGAGGGAGCAGTCCACCCTTGGGGCTGAGGGTTTGTACCAGTAGCTATGTGTTTAATCTCTCTCTCTGACTCGTGTTCTTGAGTTGGCACGATCTTGATGTATCGCGGGCTTTGTTAATATAGTTGGATCATATGGTTTTTTCCCCTCTCTATCTTGTTGTGATGAATCGAGTTTTCCCTTTGAGATTTCATTTTATCAGATTGAATACTTTTATGGATTTGAGAGCACTTGATCAATGTCTTGGCACTCAACTCACGGATTCCTGAGATGACATTGGGGTAATCTATGCATAGGGGTTGATGCACGTTTTCATCCTTGTTTCTCCGATAGAAATCGTGGGGCACTCTTTGAAGTTCTTTGTGTTGGATTGAGTATTATGAATCTGAAATTGTTTGATGCATAACGTATAATCAACTCACGGATACTCATGGTGACATTGGAGTATCTAGGTGACATTAGAGTTGATTGATGTGTATCATATGGTATTATTTTAGTACGAACTCTTGGTTAGATTGATCAGAAAGAATAGCTTGGTGTTATTTTAGTACAAACTCTAGGATAGATTGATCGAAAAGAATAGATTTGAGGTGGTTTCGTACCCTACAAACAATTTCTTCTTATGTTCTCCGCTAGATAGGAACTTTGGAGTGACTCTTCATCGCACGTTGAGGGCAGGTTATATGATCAAATTATATTAGCATTGTTGAGAGATTGCACTAGCGAAAGTACGGACCCTAGGCCACATTTTCAAGTATTGCAATACCGTTTGTGCTCACTTTTATCAATTGCTACATTGCTGTTTTTTATTGTTCCTATTACAAAAATCAATATCTACTATCATTACTACGCTTTTATTACCATCTCTTCACCGAACTAGTGCACCTATACAAATTACCATTGTATTTGGTGTGTTGGGGACACAAGAGACTTTTTGTTATTTGGTTGCAGGGTTGTATGAGAGAGAACATCTTCATCCTACACCTCCGACGGATTGATAAACCTTAGGTCATCCACTTGAGGGAAATTTGCTACTGTCCTACAAAACTCTGTGCTTGGAGGCCCAACACGAGTCTACAAGAACAAGTTGTGTAGTAGACATCAGAGAGGTGCTTTGTGATGGGTTTAATCTTGCGGTGTCCTCACCCAGTGACAGAAGGGGTAGCGAGGCACGTATTGTATTGTTGCCATTAAGGATAAAAAGATGGGGTTTATATCATATTGCTTGAGTTTATCCCTCTACATCATGTCATCTTGCTTAAGGCGTTACTCTGTTCTTATGAACTTAATACTCTAGATGCAGGGAGGAGTCGGTCGATGTGTGGAGTAATAGTAGTAGATGCAGAATCGTTTCGGTCTACTTTCATGGACGTGATGCCTATATTCATGATCATTGCCTTAGATGTCTTCATAATTATGCGCTTTTCTATCAATTGCTCAACAGTAATTTGTTTACCCACCATATGTTTTCTTCAAGAGAGAAGCCTCTAGTGAAACCTATGGCCCCTGGGTCTATTTTTCGTCATATATTTCAGATCTATAAAACCAAAAACCCAAAAATACCTTGCTGCAATTTATTTATATTTACCTTATTTTGCCTTTTATTTATCTTTTATATCTATCTCTATTAGATCTCACTCTTGCAAGTGACTGTGAAGGGATTGACAACCCCTTTTTCGCGTTCTGTGCAAGTGTTTGTTAGTTTGTGCAGGTGCATATATTGGAGACTTGCTTGTGCCTCCTACTAGATTGATACCTTGGTTCTTAACTGAGGGTAATACTTATCTCTACTTTGCTTCATCACCCTTTCCTCTTCACGGGAAAAATCAACGCAATCTCAAGAAGTAGCACACCACATGCTATTAATCCTGATATGTCGCAAGTTATTGATGATGCTATTTCTGCTATGAATGATGCTTATGATGATGCTAGTACTTTGCTTGATGATAATGTGCCACTAGGTGAATTTCTTGATGAACAACTTGCTAGAGCTAAAGATATTGAGAATGCTGAAACTGATCAAAATTATTGAAACTAATGAAATCTTTGAAACTGAGAATTATGAAACACCTATTAGACCTAGCTCTCCTAGATATGAATTGCCTAAGATACCTGAGGGTTATGTTATGGATGAAGAGGTTGCTAGGGATTTTCTTGCTTGTAAAGATAGAGATGATCTTAAGAAATTATTATGCAAGTTGAAAGAAAAAACTTTGAATGCTAGAATGAAATGTGATCCTAAGTTTTCTACTTCACCTATCTTTATTACTAACAAGGATTATGAATTCTCTATCGACCCAAAGTTAATCACTTTGGTTGAATCTGATCCTTTCCATGGCTATGAAACTGAAACTGTTGTGGCACATCTTACTAAATTAAATGATATAGCCACCCTATTTGCTCATGATGAGAAAATTTGCTACTACTATATTCTCAAGTTATTTCCGTTCTAACTAAAGGGTGATGCTAAGATATGGTAAAATACTCTTGCGCCTGGTTATGTGTGTAGTCCCCAGGATATGATTTATTACTTCTCTGAAAAATATTTTCCTGCTCATAAGAAACAAGCTGCCTTATGGGAAATATTTAACTTTGTTAAAATTGAAGAAGAGAGTCTCCCACAAGCTTGGGGGAGGCTTCTCCAACTACTTAATGCTTTACCTGATCATCCTCTCAAGAAAAATGAAATACTTGATATCTTTTATAATGGACTAACCGATGCTTCTAGGGACTTCCTAGATAGTTGTGCTGGTTGTGTTTTCAGGGAATGAACTGTTGAACAAGATGAGGAATTATTGAATAATATATTGAAGAATTATGATGATTGGACACTTCCTGAACCACCGCCTAAACCCACTCCGAATAAGAGGGGTATTTTATTTCTCAGTCCTGAAGATATGCAAGAAGCAAAAAAGTGTATGAGGGAAAAAGGTACTAAAGCTAAAGATGTTAAGAATTTACCACCTATTGAAGAAATACACGGTCTGGACACACCACCACAGGTGGTAGAGGTAAATTCTCTTTTAAAGTTTTATGAAGGTGACATCCCTCATAATAAACCTCCTAGCCAATGCTTGTATGAATTTGACAAGTATATCATGAAGCAAGATCACTTCAATGCCTATGTTATGAAACAGTTAAAAAAATTCTGATATGATTGCTAGCTTGAGTGACTTGTTATTTAGAATCACTAATGATGTTAGAGGAGTAGGAAAACATGCTTCTATGATTCAAACTCAGTTATGACAAGTTACCAAATCTCAAAGTGAGTTACTCAATGAAATGAACAATAATATGAATGATCATGCTATTGGAGTAGTAACTAGAGGAGGTACAATGACTCAGGAGCCACTTTATCCTAAAGGTCACCCTAAAAGAATTGAACAAGACTCTCAAAGAACCAATGTTGATGCACCTAGACCATCTAAAAAGAAAAAGAAAAATGATAGGACTTTGCATACTTCTAGTGAACCTGAGGTAGAAAAACCTTCTGAAGATCACAATGATGTCTCTATTTCTGATGCTGAAACTCAATCTGGTAGTGAACATTCATCTAGTGATAATGAAAATGATAATGGTGATGTTCATGAAGATACTCCACTAGATAATGATAAGGAACCAGATAATGGTGTTGAAATATAACCCGTTGTTGATCTTGATAACCCACAACCTAAAAATAAGTGCTATGATAAAAGAGATATTGTTGGTAGAAAACATGGTAAAGAAAGAGAACCATGGGTTCAGAAACCCATGCCCTCTAAGAAAAAGGATGATGAATAATTTGAACGCTTTGCTGAAATGCTTAGGCTAGTCTTTTTGCGTACTCATTTGACTGATATTTTAAAGATGGCACCTTATGCTAAATACATGAAAGATATTGTGACTAATAAAAGAAAAATACCTGAAGCTGAAATCTCCACCATGCTTCCTAATTATTCTTTTAAGGATGGAGTACCTAAGAAACTAGGAGATCCAGGAATACCAACTATACCATGCTCCATTAAAAGAAACTATGTCAAAACTGCTTTATGTGATTTGGGAGCCGGTGTTAGTGTTATGCCTTTCTCCTTATATAAAAGACTTGATTTGAATAAACTCACACCTACTGAAATATGATTGCAAATGGCTGACAAATCAACTACCATACCTATCAGTATTTGTGAGGATGTGCCCGTTGTTGTTGCAAATGTTACTATCTTAAAAGATTTTGTTATACTTGAGATGCCCGAGGATGACAACATGTCGATTATCCTTGGTAGACCCTTTCTGAATACTGCAGGGGCTGTTATTGATTGCAATAAAAGCAAAGTAACTTTTCATATCATTGGTAATGAGCATATGGTGCACTTTCCGAAGAAACAATTTCAAATGAATGGTATTACTGTTATTGAAAAGTCTCTGACAATTACCATCGGAAGTTTCCAACTCCCTCTTCCTATTGCCAAAAAGGAATATAAAATACTTATTGTTGGGGATATGCATATCCCCATTGAGGTAACTTAGTGTTTTTACAAAAATTCTTCGGGTTCATGTTAATCGGAAGTGGTTGTTAATAAGACTTGATGAACATTATTAATGGATTACTTTTGAGAGACATGTGGTCGATGAATTTAGTAAGCACAACTCTTTGTACCCACTTTTTGTTTTGTGTTATTTTTAGTTAAATACAATAAAATGCCAGGTTTATCCTGTTTTCTGAATTTTCAGTGCAATAAAAAAGTGCCAAAAAATAAAAGTGCTCAGAATGACCTGAAATTTTAACACGGTTTTTTTTCTGAATATTTAAGAATTTCAGAGATAAATAACATCACAGGGGGGTGCCCCTGGTGCCCACTAGGCACCAGGGCATGACAGCTACCCCAGACGCGCCCTGGTGGGTAGTGGGCCCCCCTTACTTATCCCCTCAGCTCACTTCACCACCTACCTCCAGAAAAAAATCACTCCAGCTCTCTCTCTCTCGTGTTCTTGCTCTCAAACCTGCAGATTTTGATCTCTTTGCTCGAAGCTCCGCTTCCGAAACTGTTTTAGGGGATTGCTACATGGTATGTGACTCCCCCATTGCTCCAATTAGTTTTTTCTCTAGTGGTTTATATTTTGAGTAATTAGCTACTCTTGGTGTTGTTGTAAATGAGCTTGCATGTTGAATTCTTTGAGTTCCAAGTAGTTTGAATGCTTGATATAGCCTCTAGACATCCAGATGAGTAGTTGCTATCAACCTTGTGAAGTTTCATTGACAAAATTTTGTGGCCCAAAAATTTCAGAAATTTGTTCATACAAAAAAATGTACCTCTTTGTGAGGAGTTCTTAGAGGAGGAGGTCCTCGGAGGCATCGTCGAGTGGGAGCTCGATACGACAGTCTTATGTTGAGCCGAGTGCAAGATCGATGCGGGACACCGATACCAAATCGTGCCTATGGCCGTGTAACGAGTTCATGTTAGGTGCAGGTATCAAGGAAGAATTTGAGCGATATGTTCAGAACACCGAGCTCGCTCCCTTCATCGCAGATAAGTGCATTCTGCATCTCAACCTCACACAGAC
Organism: Thinopyrum elongatum; assembly: GCA_011799875.1. Classification (NCBI taxonomy): domain Eukaryota; kingdom Viridiplantae; phylum Streptophyta; class Magnoliopsida; order Poales; family Poaceae; genus Thinopyrum; species Thinopyrum elongatum. The sequence goes on along the minus strand of CM022300.1, from coordinate 549,512,664 downwards.
GTTCACTAAGAAATTTAAATATTATTCTCATGATTCTAGAGTTTCATTTAGCCTTTATGATAATGCCTTCACCATGCCTCTAGAAGAGTTCTGTGTTGCTTGCAAAATTCCATATTGGGGTCCGCTTGACGAACCACCAAAATCTAAGTATGAGTCATTTTTAACTATTCTCTGTTGTGGTGAGGATAGAGGAGTGACACAAGCTAGAATAAAAAGTATACAATTTCCATCAATCCGTTACTTTGCACTCTTTAATGGCAAATGCATCATTGGCAAACAAGATTGCAGTACCCTCTGTGCCCCAGACTTGAGCCTCATACACACTGCTCTAACAAGAATACAACGTTATAATCTTGGAGCAGTTGTTGCATGGAGGTTATAACCCACAAGTATAGGGGATCAGTTGTAGACTCTTTCGATAAATAAGAGTGTCAAACCCAACGAGGAGCTAAAGGTAGAACAAATATCCCCTCAAGTTCTATCGACCACCGATACAACTCTACGCACGCTTAACATTCGCTTTACCTAGAACAAGTATGGAACTAGAAGTACTTTGTAGGTGTTGTAGGATAGGTTTGCAAGATAATAAAGAGCACATAAATAAAAACCAGGGGTTGTTTAAATAAATAAACAATTAAGTTAGTATAGCGAGTGTGGAAAAGTGGTGGTAGGAGTTGGGGAATTGTCCCTAAGCAATTGACTACGTTACTAGACCGATAGCAAGTTTTATGTGGGAGAGGCCACTGCTAACATGTCATCCCTTACTTGGAATTCTATGCACTTATGATTGAAACTATTAGCAAGCATCCGCAACTACTAACGTTCATTAAGGTAAAACCCAACCATAGCATTAAGATATATTGGTCCCCCTTCAATCCCGTCTGCATCAATTTCTATGCTAGGCTGAAGCTGCCGTCACCCTTGCCCTCCAATACATGGTCCAATCAACATACAACTAACCCTATGGTGTGATCCACACGCACGCTCATATGATGGGCACCAAAGGACAGCAACATAACCACAAGCAAATTAAACCAATCATAGCAATTCACCAATCACCGATAGGACAACAAAAATCTACTCAGACATCCTAGGATGGCAACACATCATTGGATAATAATATGAAGCATAAAGCACCATGTTCAAGTAGAGGGTATAGCGGGTTGCGCGAAAGTGGACCGCTGAATATAGATGGGGGAAGGTGATGAAGATGTTGGGGACGATGACGGAGGTGTTGGTGTAGATCGCCGTCACACGATGATTGCCCCGGCGGCGTTCCGGCGCCACCGAGAGAGAGGGGGAGAACGCCCCCTCCATCTTCTTTTTCCTTAACCTCCCCCCTAGATGGGAGGAGGGTTTCCACTCTGTTCCTTGGCCTCCATGGCGGCGGAGGGGCGGGAGCCCCTCCGAGATTGGATCTCTCTCTCTGCGTTCTTCTGTTTCTGCGCTCTCAGATTCTGGCCTTTCACCATTTCTTAAATTCCCAAAGATCCATAACTCCAATTGGGCTGAAATTTTAACATGATTTTTATCCAGATATTAGCTTTCTTGCGGAGAAAAAAGGGTACCAACCGCCTTACGGGGTGGCCACAAGACTCCCAGGCGCGCCCAGGGTAGGGGGCGCGCTCCTAGGGCTTGTGGGCCCCTCGAGCATCGTCTCGCGTTGATTCTTTTCCCCCAAAATCACATATATTCCAAAAAAAATCTCTATAAGTTTTTATCGCGTTTGGACTCTGTTTGATATGGATATTCTGCGAAACAAAAAACATGCAACAAACAGGAACTGGCACTGGGCACTGGATTAATATGTTAGTCCCAAAAATAATATAAAAAGTTGCCAAAAGTATATGAAAGTTGTAGAATATTGGCATGAAACAATCAAAAATTATAGATACGAAGGAGACGTATCAGGAGGTTGCAACAATGCTGATAGTGGTCACTTTTATGGCGGTATTTATGCCTCATGTATGGCTAGGAAGTTGGGTGTTTCGCCTTGGCCCAATGATCCTATCTTACCTATCTAGTACCTGGACTTTCGGGCCATGAAGTGTTATGAGTTTATTAAATATAGGGCCACTAATTATAACTATAACTTGATGTTCGATAAAAAACCAATTGTACCTGTTATTTTGCCTGCACCTGCTCTCTTTGATTATCAGAGTAAAGGAAGATACTACATTTATGAGAGCGAGGCGCGCGAGTACAACACGATGATAGAGGCTGCTCGCCAAGCTGAGGAGGTGATGTCGCTTGAACTACGTCGGTATTTCACCAAAGAGGAAGGGATGATGCAGCACAACTATGGTAGGTATTTCCCTCAGTTATGAAACCAAGGTATCAATCCAGTAGAAGAACCAAGCAACACTATCTAAACGGTACCTGCACACAAAGAACAAATACTTGCAACCCAACGCTTATGAGGGGTTGTCAATCCCTCTTACGGGTAACGGCGGCATAAATTGTCAAGTTGACGGGATAAATTTGTGTAGATTGGATAAATAGATCTCAATAAAACCCGAAATAAAATAAGTAATGAAAAAGTGCAGCAAGGTATTTTTGGGTTTTTGGAATAATAGATCTGAAAATAAAAGCGAATAAAAATAGATCTCAAAGCAAATATGATAAAGAATAGACCCGGGGGCCGTAGATTTCACTAGTGGCTTCTCTCGAGAAAATAGCATATGGTGGGTAAACAAATTACTGTTGGGAAATTGATAGAAGATCGAATAATTAAGATGATATCCAAGGCAATGATCATATATAGGCATCACGTTCAAGATTAGTAGACCGACTCCTTCCTGCATCTACTACTATTACTCCACACATCGAAAGCTATCCAGCATGCATCTAGTGTATTAAGGTCATGGAAAAATGGAGTAATGCAATAAGAACAATGACATGATGTAGACAAGATCTATTCATGTAGGAATAGCCCTCATCTTGTTATCCTTAATAGCAAGGATACATGCGTGTCTTGCTGCCCCTTCTGTCACTGGGAAAGAACACCGCACGATCGAACCCATCACAAAGCACCTCTTCCCATGGCAAGAAAAATCGATCTAGTTGGCCTAACTAAACCAAAGATTCGAAGAAGAAATACGAGGCTATAAGTAATCATGCATATAAGAGATCAAAGAAGACTCAAATAATATTCATGGATATAGATCTTATCATAAACTCAAAGTTCATCGGATCCCAACAAACACACCGCAAAAAGAGTTACATCAAATAGATCTCCAAGAGACCATTGTATTGAGAATCAAAAAGAGAGAAGAAGCCATCTAGCTACTGCCTACGGACCCGTAGGTCTACAATGAACTACTCACGCATCATCGGAGAGGCACCAATGAGGATAATGAACCCCTCTGTGATGGTGTCTAGATTGGATCTCGTGGTTCTGGAACTTGTGGCGGCTGGAATTGCATTTCGTCGACTCCCCTAGGGTTTCTGGAATATTTGGGGATTTATAGGGCGAAGAGGCGGTGCGGGAGGCCACCGAGGTGGGCACAACCCACCAGGGCGCGCCTGGGCCCCCAGGCACACCCAGGTGGGTTGTGCCCCCCTCAGGGCACCCCTCTGGTACTTCTTTGGCCCATGTTGTTCCTTCTGGTCCATAAAAATTCGCCGAAAAGTTTTGCTGCATTTGGACTCCGTTTGGTACTGATATTCTGGGAAGTAAAAAACAGCAACTGGCACTGGGCACTATGTCAATATGTTAGTCACAAAAAATGATATAAAGTTGCTATAAAATGATTTTAAAACATCCAAGAATGATAATATAACAACATGGAACAAGCAAAAATTATAGATACGTTGGAGACGTATCAGCATCCCCAAGCTTAATTCCTACTCGTCCTCGAGTAGGTAAATGATAAAAACAAAAATTTTGATGTGGAATGTTGCCTAACATGTTCATCACATATTCTTTTCTTTTGTAGCATGGACATATGGACTTTTATATGGTTAAAAGCAATAGTCTAGTTTTGACATGAAGATTTCGATACTCAAGCATATCAACAAGCAACTATGTCTTTCAAAATATGAACACTAAAGAAAGTTATCCCTAGCCCATCATGCTTAATCATTGATCCATTCATGAAACACACTCGCATATTTGCTACATCCAATGCTCAAGTACGATCATAGTGCCCCTTAGTTGGTGCTTTATAAGAGAGGATGGAGACTCAAATAAAAATAAAAAATGCATAAAGTAAATAGATAGGCCCTTCACAGAGGGAAGTAGGGATTTGTAGAGGTGCTAGAGCTCAAAGCATAAATTGAGAGAGTGAGAGGCATACTTTTCCCGTCAACGAAAATGACCGAGTAATTCCCTACACTTTCCATGCTAGATATATCATAGGCGGTTCCCAAACAGAAAATAAAGTTTATTCCTTTTTCCACCATTCTTTCACAATCCATGGCTAGCCGTATCCACGGATGCCCTCCATACCAACACTTTCCAAGGAATTTATTATTTGACAACATAAAGTAAATTTCTTTTTCATTTCGGGACTGGGCATCCCTATTACCGCCGCACTCTCGTGCAATGACAAGTGAATAAACACTCATCTTGAGAATAACACATCTAGCATGGAAAATATTGGCCACCCCCTGCCGCTTCATGAGCGGTACGAGCACACAAAAAGGAAATTCATTTTGAAAATTAGAGATGGCACATACAAATTTGCTTAGAATGGCACGGGAATACCGCATATAGGTAGGTATGCTGGACTCATATGGCAAAACTGGGTTTAAAGATTTTGGATGCACAAGTAGTATTTCTACTTAGTACAAGTGGAGGCTAGCAAAAAGATTGAGAAGCAACCAACCAAGAAACAAAAAATCACATAAGCGAGCATTAAGCATAACTAACACCGAATAATGCACCACAAGTAGGATTAAATTTCATTGCATAACTATTGACTTTCGTGCTTGCATAGGGAATCACAAACCTTAACACCAATATTCTTACTAAAACATAATTACTCACCAACATGACTCACATATCACTATCATCATATCTCAAAACTATTACAAAGAATCAAGTTTATTTTATCCAATGATTGTAACACCCCCAGTGGTTAACTACAGTAATTCCATTTTGATAATGCCAAGTCAGCATGATTAACAGTGCACGATCATCATTTGCATCATAATGCTTTTCAACTCCTAACTCAAAATTCAAATTTAAGTGAAAGTGGAAAATAAAAGTTGCCTGAACCTGAAAACTAAAATGTGCATCATGTTGCCAATATTCTCATAGCATTTATAAAAATGATTGCAACATTTGTTGGAATTGTAAAAGGACTCGAACAACAAGGAACAGCAGCAACATAACACTGTTTAATCCTTTTTCAATTTAAATAAAATCCAAACAAAAAGATATGGACCCCAAACCAATTTCTAGCAGTGACAGATAATGCACTGTAAATAATGGAGCAAGTCTCATATTTTACAAAAGTCTTTTGGACTAAAATAAAAGACAAAACAGAAAAAGGAATAAGAAAAACAGAAAAAAAAAGAAAAAAAATAAAAAAGAAAAAAAAAGGAGAACCCCCACCCCCCCCCCCCCGACTGGGCCTCGGCCCAGCAAGCCACCGGGCCGCCAGGCCGGCCCAGCCGCGCCTACTAGCCGGCTACCCCCCCCCCACCCCCGTAACCCTAATCCCCCCCCCCTCGCTCCTCTCCCCTCCCCCCCCCGATCCAGAAATTCTGGATCGGGATCGAAACCCGTCGCCCGCAGCCGCCTCGGCGCCCTCGCCGGCTCCCCGACGCCATCGCCGGCCTGCCTGCCCCGCCGCCGGCCGCCTCCTCCTCCTTGACACGCTCGCAGCCCCGCGCCTCACCGCGCCCTCGGCGCCCGGCGCCACCTCACCGTCGCCCGAAGCCGTCCCCGACGTCGCCCCTCCACCTCGCCGGCCGTCCCCGACCGCCTCCCCGCGCCGATCTGCCTCGCCTGTCGCCTCTCCTACCGCCTCCTCCACTCGACCCCCCTCCCCTGGATCGGACCGGGGCAGAGGCGCCCCGATCCCGTCGCCCGTCACCGCGCTCCCCGCCGCTGCTCGCGCTCGCTTCCGCCTCGCCGCCCGCGCTCGGACGCCGTCGCCGGGACCTCGCCTCCCCGTCTCCTCCCCGAATCGCCTCAGCGAGCGCTCGCACCCGTCGCCGCTGCCCGACGCCGTCGCCGACTCGGCCGCATCATCGCCGTCGCTTCCTCGCCTCGCCATCATCCCCGTCCGGCCCCCTGTGAGCCGCGCCCCTCTCCTCTCCTCTCTCCCTGACGCCGCGCCCGCACGTCGCCGCCAGTCCCGCTCGCGCACGGCCTCACCCTTCCCCGTCGCCTCGTCCCCTGCTCCGCCCCGAGCCGCCCACCGTTCGCCGCGCGCGCGCACGCGCGAGCCCGCGCCCACGCACCGCGCTGCCGCTCTGCGGCCCGTCGCCGCGCCCCGCCGCGCGCCCGCGCGCACGCACCGCGCGCCCGTCACCCGCGCCCGTGGCCACGTGCCACTGACCGGTGGGCCCTGCCCCCCTGTGCCGCTGACAGACGGGGCCCAGCCCCAAAAACGTTTTAGGAAAATAAATGTAATTAAAAAAAAAAATTAAACTAATTAATTAAATAATTAGTTAATTAATCCTGATTAGGTTAATTTAATTAAGTAGTTAGTGTTAATTAAACAGTAATTTAATTAGTTAATCACTAATTAACCTAACAGCCTATGACAGGTGGGACCCACTGGTCCTGACGTCATGCTGACGTCAGCAAGACACTGTTTCGGATAATGTTAATTTAAATAATTAATTAAATTCCAGAAATTAATAAAATCTTTAGAAAATCATATAAAATAATCCGTAGCTCAGATGAAAATACTTTGTACATGAAAGTTGCTCAGAACGACGAGACGAATCTGAATACGCGGTCCGTTCGCCCGCCACGCGTACCTAACTATCCGAACTTGCAACCGTTCCCCTCTTATCCTCTGTCCGATAATTCCAAAGACCCGGGAAATATCGTCAGATATTCTCCCACTCCGTCTGTTACGTGTGATGCTGCGTTAGACTACCCCTAGCACCGTGTATCGTATTTGTCATGCTCATGTTTGCTATATATTTATACTGCTTCCTCCCCCTCTTCTCTCTCGATAGCCCCCGACCCTGACGTCGTCCCCGAGACCGACGCAGCTCCGGATCCCGAAGACACCATAGACGACCTTGCCCTTGCCGCCGAGCAACCAGGCAAGCCCCTCCCTTGAGCATACCGATATCGCCCATTCTAAATTTCTCATGCTTGCATTAGAATTACTGCTGCTGCTGCTTTACCTATTCTGATGCATAGCCTGTTCATTGTAACCTACTGTTGATAATTACCTACATATCCTAAACTGTTTAGTCTAGGCTGGGTAGAGACCTATCAGTGACCCCACTTATCCCGACTGCCGCGCTGGATCGTCAGAAGACCCGATCAATGGGATTGAAGACCAGGACCCGACACCGCACATCACCCCCCTTAGTTGTAACGACACTGCAGCGTTACTATCGAGTGTCGAGGGTGAAACCTCATGTAGCACTTCTGATGTTAACTCTGTAGAGTAGTTATTCGGTCATGGTCATCGAGGGTGATTCCTCCTTCACCGCTTCCGATAACGACGCTGTCGTACAACACCTCAAGTGTGGACCCAGTGAGGGTGATTCCTCCTAGTTCACCTTGACGGATACATCGAGTGGAATTCAATGAGGGTGATACCTCGGATTCCCTGATGTTATGGACACACGGATACTTGGACTTTACAATGTTACTTGGAAAGGCGGGTCGACCCTGAGGGGTACCCGCGTGTGATGTGAAGGCGGGTTGCCAGTGTGGTGCCCGAGTGGTGAATACAAGGCGCGGCCGGGCATTCTTAACCCTTGCCGCAAGTCCTCGAGACGGGGCGACGGGGTCACATCTTTCGTGAGTCTCTGCTCGTTACCGCAAGCCCCTAGTCCTAGCGATTTGGATATTTGATCCGAGCAGGCCTCTGGTCTGATAGCACTAACCATCACGTGGGCATAGTATGGGCGTTCTGCATCGTAGCATCAGCCGAAAGCTCTGTCAGACGTCTAGTTCAGCCTTGCGGCCGGGACGGACCGGCGCCCCCCTGGTGCCTGGCTTCCCCCTGCACGCAACGACTCGGAGTGCACAGGGCGATGGCCCAAGACCTCTGAGCGCTTAGGATGTAGACCGACGGGGACCTCTCTGCTGAGCTGTAGGTAGGGTTGCGATGTGTCGTTTGGCCGAGGCCGGGCATGACCCAGGAAAGTGTGTCCAGCCGAAGTTAATCGAGCGTGTTGGGTAAGTTGGTGCACCCCTGCAGGGAAGAACACTTCTATCGATAGCCGGTCCTATGGTAAAGGACACTTGGAGTTGTATCCTGATTGATACAATTTAGAACTGGATACCTGTGATGAGACCTGTATATATGGCTCTGGGATTGCTTCTCGCAGGGAGTCGAGAAGGGATCTCAGGACGAGGTTGATGAATGTATGGCTCTGGGATTGCTTTCTCGCAGGGACTCGAGAAAGGATCTCTGGGTGAGGTTGATATTATTACTGCTACATTATATGGTATTGTTCTACTCTCTTCTACTGCTGCAAGACCGCTGAAGATGCTAGTCTTCGATTGGACTAGGCCTTCTCTCTACTCTGGCATTTCTGCAGCCCAGTCCACATATACAGTCTCCCCTTGATAATGTTGCATATGTAGTGTAGATCCTTGCTTGCTGAGTACTTCTGAGTACTCACGGTTGCTTTGTTTTCCTTTTTCTCCCCATATCAGTTTGACGTGACCAGAGGACGGAGCCCCTGAGACAGATGCCCCGACGATCGTTACTACTACTACCCAGAGGATGGATACTACTACGAGTTGACTGACGACCAGGAGTAGGATCGGAGGGTCCCAGGCAGGAGGCCTTCGCCTTTCGATCGTAGTGTTTTATTTTGCCCCGCCTTTCTAAAGGCCTTTCTGTTTCTATTTCATATCTGTACTCAGATATCTGATGCTTCCGCTGACGCTTGTTCGCAAGCTTATGTATTCGAGCCCTCGAGGCCCCTGGCTTGTAATATAAAGCTTGTATGACTTTATTTATGTTTTAGAGTTGTGTTGTGATATCTTCCCGTGAGTCCTTAGGCTTGATCGTGTGCATTTGCGTGTATGGATAGTGCATGATCGGGCCGGGGGCGTCACAATGATCTTCAAGAAAGTTTTTATTATATCTCTCTTGAATATCCATCACTTTGGGACTAGTTTCATATATTGCAATTGCTTTTGACAAGCTCAAACAAATCTAAGTGAAGCATGAGAGAATTTCTTCAAAATTACTAACTCTCAAATAAATCTAAGTGAATCATGAGAGCATTTCTTCAAAATTATTAAAGCACGCCGTGCTAAAAAAGATATAAGTGAAGCACTAGAGCAATTCCATAGCTCAAAAAAATTAAGTGAAGCATAAAGAGCAATTCTAACAAATCATAGCATAATTTTGGCTCTCTCAAATAGGTGTGTCCAGCAAGGATACTTGTGACAAACTAAAAAGCAAAAGAAGCAAAGACTCATATAATACAAGACGCTCCAAGCAAAACTCATGATATGTGACGAATAAAAATATAGCTCCAAGTAAAATACCGATGGTCGTTAGAAGAAAGAGGGGATGCCTTCCGGAGAATCCCCAAGCTTAGTTGCTTGGTTCTCCTTGAATATTAACTTGGGGTGCCATGGGGCATCCCCAAGGTTAGGCTTTTCTTACTCCTTATTCCTTCATCCATCGTGATCTCACCCAAAACTTGAAAACTTCAATCACACAAAACTTAACAAAACCTTCGTGAGATCCGTTACTATAAGAAAAACAATCTTTACTTTAAGTACTGTAGAAAACCCATTCAAATTTTGTTATTACATTATATCTACTGTATTCTAACTTTACCATGGCCTATACCCCCCGATACAATCCATATATTCATCAAAATAAGCACACAATGCAAAGAAAACAAAATCTGTCAAAATCAGAATAGTCTGTAAAGATGCGAACTGTTCTCATACTTCTGTAACTCCAAAAATTCTGAAAATTAGGACAACAGAGGAAATTTGTATATCAATCTTGTGTAAACCATTCAGAATTTTTCGTCACATCTGTAAATTTATAAAATTCTATTACTGGACGCAAAAGTTTCTGTTTTCCAATAGGATCAAATCAACTATCACCAAAGCTATCCCAAAGGCTTTACTTGGCACAAACACAAATTAAAACATAAAAAACACAATCATAACAGTAGCATAATTATGTAAACACTCAAGAACAGAAAGAAAAAAGGCAAAAATAAATTTTATTCATTGGGTTGCCTCCCAACAAGCTCTTTCTTTATAGCCATTAAGATCGGCTTGGGATATTAATGATGCTCACATAAAAGACAAGAATTTAAGCACAAAGAGAGCATCATAGAACATGTGACAAACACACTTAAGTCTAACATACTTCCTATGCATAGGAATTTTATAGGGAATTTTTTTATCAAGGCAAGCAATTTCTAGCATATGCAAATAGGAAGAAGAAAACATTAATAATTTCAACGCAAAGAGAGGTGATTTAGTAACTTGAAAATTTCTACCACAATATTTTCCTTTCTCATAATAATTACATGTAGGATCATAATCAAATTCAACAATATAACTATCACATGAAATATTCTCTTCATGATCCACATGCATGCAAAGTTGACACTCTTCCAAAATAGTGGGATTATCATCAAATAAAGTCATAACCTCTCCAAGCCCACTTTCATCAAAAATTTCATAAGATTGAACACTCTCCAAATATGTGCGATTATTTTTAGATAAAGTTGACACTCTTCAGAACCCACTTTCAATATTACTACAAACAATATTATCAATATCATATTCATCATGAGGCTTAAATAGATTTTCAAGATCATAAGAAGAATCACCCCAATCATGATCATTGCAATAAGTAGTGGACATATCAAAATTAGCATCCCCAAGCTTGGGGTTTTGCATATTATTTGCACAATTGACATTAATAGAATTTATTGTAAAATCATTGCAATCATGCTTTTCATTCAAGGAGCTATCATGAACCACTTCATAAATTTCTTCATCACAATTTTCAGATTCATAAATCTCAAGCAAAACTTCATAAAGATAATCTAGTGCACTCAACCCACTAGCAATAGGTTCATCATGACTGGATCTTTTAAAAAGATTAGCAAGTGGATGGGGATCCATCTCAATAGATTTTTAGCAAGCGAAGATGCAAGCAAATAGAAGGCACATGGTAACACAAACAAAGATAGCAAATGAACAAAAAGGCAAACGAAAAAGAGGGAAAATAAAAGGCATTTTTTTGTGAAGTGGGGGAGATGAAAACAAGAGGCAAATGGAAAATAATGTAAACTGTAAGGACATGAGATTTGTGATTAGGAACCTGATAGATGTTGATGATGTCACCCCGGCAACGGCGCCAGAAATTGGCGAGTTGATGAGAGACTATCTTGACTTGATCCTCCCTGGCAACGGTGCCAGAAATTCCTTTTGATGTCGCTTGAACTACGTCAGTATTTCCCCAAAGAGGAAGGGATGATGCAGCACAGCTACGGTAGGTATTTCCCTCAGTTATGAAACCAAGGTATCAATCCAGTAGGAGAACCAAGCAACACTGTGTAAACGGTACCTGCACACAAAGAACAAATACTTGCAACCCGATGCTTATGAGGGGTTGTCAATCCCTCTTATGGGTAACGGCACCGGAAATTGTCAAGTTGACGAGATAAAATTTGTGTAGATTGGATAAATAGATCTCGATAAACATGAAATAAAATAAGTAACAAAAAAGTGCAGTAAGGTATTTTTGGGTTTTTGGAATAATAGATCTAAAAATAAAAGCGAATAAAAATAGATCTCAAAGCAAATATGATAAAGAATAGACCCGGGCGCCGTAGATTTCACTAGTGGCTTCTCTCGAGAAAATAGCATACGGTGGGTAAACAAATTACTGTTGGGCAATTGATAGAAGATTGAATAATTATAACGATATCCAAGGCAATGATCATTATATAGGCATCACGTCCAAGATTAGTAGACCAACTCCTGCCTGCATCTACTACTATTAGTCCACACATCGACCGCTGTCCAGCATGCATCTAGTGTATTAGGTTCATGGAAAAACGGAGTAATGCAATAAGAACGATGACATGATGTAGACAAGATCTATTTATGTAGGAATAGCCCCCATCTTGTTATCCTTAATAGCAACGATACATGCGTGTCTTGCTGCACCTTTTGTCACTGGGAAAGAACACCGTGATCGAACCCATCACAAAGCACCTCTTCCCATGGCAAGAAAAATCGATCTAGTTGGCCTAACTAAACAAAAGATTCGAAGAAGAAATACGAGGCTATAAGTAATCATGCATATAAGAGATCAAAGAAGACTCAAATAATATTCATGGATATAGATCTGATCATAAACTCAAAGTTCATCGGATCCCAACAAACACACCACAAAAAGAGTTACATCAAATAGATCTCCAAGAGACCATTGTATTGAGAATCAAAAAGAGAGAAGAAGCCATCTAGCTACTGCCTACGGACCCGTAGGTCTACAATGAACTACTCACGCATCATCGAAGAGGCACCAATGAGGATGACGAACCCCTCTGTGATGGTGTCTAGATTGGATCTCGTGGTTCTGGAACTTGCAGTGGCTGGAATTGTGTTTCGTTGACTCCCCTAGGGTTTCTGGAATATTTGGGGAGTTATAGGGCGAAGAGGCGGCGCGGGAGGCCACCGAGGTGGGCACAACACACCAGGGTGCGCCTGGGCCCCCAGGCGCACCCAGGTGGGTTGTGCCCCCCTCGGGGCACCCCTCTGGTACTTCTTTATCCCATGTTGTTCCTTCTGGTCCATAAAAATTCTCCAAAAAGTTTCGCTGCGTTTGGACTCCGTTTGGTACTGATATTCTATGAAGTAAAAAAACAAGCAAAAAACAACAACTGGCACTGGGCACTATGTCAATAGGTTAGTCCCAAAAAATGATATAAAGTTGCTATAAAATGATTGTAAAACATCCAAGGATGATAATATAATAACATGGAAAAAGCGAAAATTATAGATACGTTGGAGACATATCAGGAGGCTGCACCGAGAGCCTCCACGAGCTATCATTCTGACTATTATCCGAGCCGCGGGTGGTGCTTACCATGCTAGGCCAAAAGCCTAAGCTTGGGGGAGTACGTATTTCCACCGACATTACATTCATGTTCACACACTTCATTCCAATTGTCGGTGTTCCCACTTTTTCCAGTGTATTATCCATGCTAGCTTTATTTTCTCGCTTTCTTCTTGGGTGTTTGAAAAACTTTGAGAATATCCAAAATTATTTCTCGCTTGTTTTCGGTTTTTCTTTCTAGTTTCATTAGTTGTAGTATTAAAAGAAAAACCCAAAAAAATATTTCGCATTTCTTCTTTTGCTTGTTGGGAGCTTTCCCGTGTAAATAGTTGTTCTCGTTTTTGTTTTTCTTTCTTTAATTTGCTTCTTCCAAGGAAAAAAACTAAAAACTCCAAAAATATTTTAGTGTTTTTCTCTGAATTTCTTTTCTTTTGTTTTGATGAGTCATACCAAGGAGAAGACCATGATGAATATGTTGAGTGGCTCTCATATGTATTATTGTTGATCTAACAAAGAGCCCATATTATTATGCCTTCTTCTTTGAATAAAATGTTGCAGATTCCAACTTAGTCCATGGCACTCTCACACTATTATTATTATTATTTTCATATCATTCCGTCGTGTAAGTGAAAGGCAATAATGATGATATATGATGAAGTGACTGAGGCAAGGAAAAGCGGGTATGAACTCAACTTGTTTTTGTTTTTGTAAATATGTTTAACTCAGTACCCATGATTCAGCATATTATGATTGAACATGTTTGCAATGACAATTAGATATTATAGTTGCTCATGCCATGCTTAAGTAGCTAGGAGTGGATAATGATTTATCTTAGATGTCAACATGCATTAAAATGGTTGTGATGTAGTATGATGATATGGTATCCTCTTCTGAATGTTTCAAGTGGCTTGACTTGGCACATGTTCACGCATGTAGTTGATTCAAAACCAACATAGCCTCCACGATATTTATGTTCATGGTGTTTATATCCTACTCATGCTAGTATTCAATGTTAATTGTTCATAATGCATGATCATGACCGTTTTCGCTCTCTAGCGGGTCGCTTCCCAACCTAACTTCTAGCCTTCACCTGTACTAAGCGGGAATACTGCTTGTGCGTCAAAATACTTAAACGAAAGTTATTCCAAATGAGTCCACTATATCTACCTATATGCGGTATTACCCTGCCATTCCAAGCAAATTTGCATGTGCCACCTCTAAAAATTCAAATGAACATATGTTTTGTGAGCCCGTACCGCTCATGGAGCGATAGGGGGTGGTCAGTATCTTCCATGCTAAGCGGGTTATTCTCATGATGAGTGCTTATTCACTCGTCCTTGCACGAGAGCGGCTGGTAATAGGGATGCCCAGTCCCGAAATCAAAAAATACAAATAATTAAACAAAACTCCCCTGGACTGTTGTTGGTATGGAGGGCACCTGAGGATTTGGCTAGCCATGGCTTGTGTTTCTTGGTGGAGGGGGTAAACTTTACTTTTATCGCTTGGGAACTGCCGCAAATTTGTTTAGCATGGAAGATATTGAAAACTCTTGGTCATAACGTTGACAGGAAGGGTATACCTCCCAAAATTATATTTATCACTGATTTAAGCTTTGAGCTCTGGCACCTCTGCAAATCCCTGCTTCCCTCCACAAAGGGACTATCTATTTACTTTTATGTTATTTTAATTTTATATTGAGTCATCACCTTCTCAAACAAGCACCAGTCCTGAGAGCATTATTGTCATCCTCATGCATTGTGTATAGTTAATGTTGAATGCATCATGACTGGATCTCTTCTGCCATGAATTACAATGTTTAGTCGCTGCTTGAACTTTGGAGGTGCTCTGCATTTATGTTTTGCGGTCTCAGAAAGGGCTAGCGAGATGCGAGATACCATTATTATCATATTATATCATGACTGTTTTGACAAAGTGTTGGCATTTGAGATATTTTAATTATTGCTCGCTAGTTGATTATGCCATTGATATGAGTGAATATAATTTCTAAGAGTTATTGTTTGCATGGTTAGCCATGATCTTTGCTGAAAACATGGGTGCTATTTAAGCATATATAGGGATAAAAGAACAAAAGAGTTCATAAAAGTTTTTATTTATCACTTTTAGTTTGTCAACAGAATTGCTTGAGGAGAAGCAATGGGTTAAGCTTGGGTTAGTTGATACGTCCCCATCGTATCTACTTTTCCTAACGCTTTTGCTCTTGTTTTGGACTCTAATTTGCATGATTTGAATGAAACTAACCCAGACTGACGCTGTTTTCAGCAGAACTACCATGGTGTTGTTTTTTGTGCAGAAATAAAAGTTCTCTTAATTGGACAAAACTTTTTGGAGAATTATTTTGGAATAAATAAAAAATATTAGAACCAAGACCCACTGGAGGGGCGGCCAGCTGCCCACTAGGCACCAGGGCGCACCACCCCCCTCTGGTGCGCCCTGGTGGGTAGTGGGTGTGACGCCCCCGGCCCGATCGTGCACTAATCATACACGCAAATGCGCATGATCAATCCTAAGGACTCACGGGAAGATATCACAACACAATTCTAAAACATGAATAAAGTCATACAAGCTTTATATTACAAGCCAGGGGCCTCGAGGGCTCGAATACATAAGCTTGCGAACAAGTGTCAGCGGAAGCATCGGATATCTGAGTACAGATATGAAATAGAAACAGAAAGGCCTTTAGAAAGGCGGGGCAAAATAAAACACTACGATCGAAAGGCGAAGGCCTCCTGCCTGGGACCCTCCGATCCTACTCCTGGTCGTCAGTCAACTCATAGCAGAATCCATCCTCTGGGTAGTAGTAGTAGACGATCGACGGGGCATCTGTCTCAGGGGCTCCGTCTTCTGGTCACGACAAACTGATACGGGGAGGAAAGGAAAACAAAGCAACCGTGAGTACTCAGAAGTACTCAGCAAGCAAGGATCTACACTACATATGCAACATTTTCAAGGGGAGGCTGTATATGTGGACTGGGCTGTAGAAATGCAAGAATAGAGAGAAGGCCTAGTCCTATCGAAGACTAGCATCTTCAGAGGTCTTGCAGCAGTAGAAGAGAGTAGAACAGTACAATATAATGTAGTAGTATCATTAAGTCTCAACCTCACCCAGAGATCCTTTCTCAACTCCCTGCGAGAAAGCAATCCCAGAGCCATACAGTCATCAACCTCGTCTGGAGATCCCTTCTCGACTCCCTGCGAGAAGCAATCCCAGAGCCATAGTATCCAAGTATCCAGTTCTAAAAATTGTATCAATCAGGATACAACTCCGAGTGTCCTTTACCGTAGGACAGGCTATCGATAGAAGTGTTCTTCCCTGCAGGGGTGCACCAACTTACCCAACACGCTCGATTAACTCTGGCCGGACACACTTTCCTGGGTCATGCCCGGCCTCGGCCAAACGATACATCGCAACCCTACCTACAGCTCAGCAGAGAGGTCCCCGCCGGTCTACATCCTAAGCGCAAGGGGGTCTTGGCCATCGCCCCTCGCCCTCCGGGTCGTTGCGCACATGGCCCAGATCCAAGCACCACCGAAATGGCGCCAATCACTCCATGCCGCACTGCTGAACTGGACGTCTGATAGAGCTTTCGGCTGATGCATACGATGTAGAACGCCCATACTATGCCCACGTGATGGTTAGTGCTATCAGACCAGAGGCCTGCTCGGATCAAATATCCAAATCGTTAGGACTAGGGGCTTGCGGTAACGAGCAGAGACTCACGAAAGATGTGACCCCGTCGCCCCGTCTCGAGGACTTGCTGCAAGGGTTAAGAATGCCCGGCCGCGCCTCGTATTCACCACTCGGGCACCACACTGGCACCCGTCTTCACAACATTCGCCTCTCAGGCGCACGCGGGTACCCCTCAGGGCCGACCCGCCTTCCTAAGTAACAGTGTAAAGTCAAAGTATCCGTGTGTTCATAACATCAGGGGAATCCGAGGTATCACCCTCGTTGGATTCCTACTCGATGTGTTTGTCAAAGTGAACTCGGAGGATTCACCCTCGATGGGTTCACACTTGATGTGTTGCACGACAGCGTCGTTACCGGAAGTGGCGAAGGAGGAATCACCCTCGATGACCACGACCGAATAGCTACTCTACAGAGTTAACATCAGAAGTGCTACATGAGGTTTCACCCTCGGCACTCGATAGTAACGCTGCAGTGTCGTTACAACTAAGGGGGGTGATGTTGCGGTGTCGGGTCCTGGTCTTCAATCCCGTTGATCGGGTCTTCTGACGATCCAGCGCAGCAGTCGGGATAAGTGGGGTCACTGATAGGTCTCTACCCAGCCTAGACTAAACAGTTTAGGATATGTAGGTAATTATCAACAGCAGGTTACAATGAACAGGCTATGCATCAGAATAGGTAAAGCAGCAGCAGCAGCAGCAATTCTAATGCAAGCATGAGAAATAGAATGGGCGATGTCGGGATGATCAAAAAGGGGGGGGGGGCTTGCCTGGTTGCTCGGCGGAAAGGGCAAGGTTGTCAGTGGTGTCTCCGGGCTCCGGAGCTGCGTCGGTCTCGGGGACGACGTCGGTGTCGGGGTCTAACGAGAGAGAAGAGGGGGAGGAAACAGTATAAATACACAGCGAACAAGTGCAGCACAAAGCATATCATGGCAATACGCGGTGACGGAGGTGACCTAATGCAGTGCCGGGTGATACTGGCGAAGGTGGGATTCATCCGGGAATGTTTTCCCGTCTCCGGACATTTGTCAGACAAATGACCGGAGAGGAACGGTTGCATGTTCAGATAGTTAGGGACGTGTGACGGACGAACGGACCGCGTGTTCGGATTCGTCTCGTCGTTCTGAGCAATTTTCATGTACAAAGTTTTTCGATCGGAGTTACGGATTAAAAGATATGATTTTCTAAAGTTTTTATTGATTTCTGGAATTTATTTAATTTATTTAAATCAAACATTATCCAAAACAGTGTCTGCTGACGTCAGCATGACGTCAGGACCAGTGGGTCCCACCTGTCATTCTCAGTTAGGTTTAATTAGGCTTTAGCTAATTAATTACTGATTAATTAAACTAACTAATTAATTAGACTAATTAAACCGGATTAATTAAATTAATTAATTCACTAATTAATTAACTAATTAACTAATTATTAATTTTATTATTTATATTTCTATTTTCATTTCCTTTTTTTTTCTGGGGCTAGGCCCCACACGTCATCGGGCCAGGGGGGTTGGGCCCCACCTAGCAGAGGCCCAGGGGGTCTTGCGGGCATGCGGGCGCACGGGCAAACGGGCGTGGGCGCCGGCGCCCGTGTGGAATTGGGCGCGCGAGCGCGGCGGTGCGGACCGCGGCGAGCGGCCAGCGTGGGGAGGCGGACCGCGGCGAGGGAGGCCGGAAGCGGGCGGCGAGCGCCGACGTGGGGGGGGGCCGGTGGTCAGGGGCGGCCAGCATGGCCGGCGTCGTGGGCGTGGTGGCGCGCTGGTGCGTGCGGAGGCGTGCGCGGGTGCGTGCAAGGAGAGAGACGGGGAAGGCGCGGTCGACGCGCGCGGCGAGGTGAGGCGCAGGCGAGCGCGGCGCGAGCGGGCGGGGATGCGCAGGCAGGGGCTGGGCGCGGGTGGCGGAGCGCGCGGCGCGACGCGGGCGTGGCCAGCCGTGGCTCGAGCGACAGCGGGGTCGCGCGGCGGCGATGACCGCGTCGGGGACAGGGGGAGGGGAAGTCGGGGTTCTCACCCCTCGTTGCCGGTGTACGCCAGCGAGGCTCGGTGTAGCCGAGCCGGTGAGGGGGCGAGGAAGCGGCGACGAGGTCAAGGACGAGGACGGCAGAGGCGGGCGACGGAGAGAGGAGCTGCGGGCGGAGGCGGCGTTCCTCGGGCGTGCTCCAGATCGGGTGAGGGAGTGGGAGGAGGGGATCGGGCGACTGGGGAGAGTGGGGGAATCGAGCGCCCTCTCCTGTGACGGCGCTGGAGGGAGAGGGTGGGGATCGTGGGGGGGGGGAAGTGGGGTTGGGCTCTAGGGTTTGGTTGGGGGGGAGTGGGGGTTATGGGGGAGAGAGGTGGGCCAGCCTGGGCCGATCTGGTCGGCTGAGCCGACTGGGCCAAGAGGCCCTGTGGGTGAGGGGCCTTTTGTTTTTTTTGTTTTTTTATTTTTTTTATTTTTTTTCTTTTCTCAGTTTAGCAAATTGTTAGGCCTCAAAATGACTTTTGTAAAATATGAGACATAGCTTATAAATCACAGTGCATTATACTCCAACTCCAAAAACTAGTTTGGGCAAAACATAATTTCATATTTGTTTTAAATAAATTAAAAGGTTACTAAATGTTATTTTTAGCCACTGTTTTAAGTTGTTTGAGTCACTTACCCAACTCCAATGATGTTGGTTACAATTTTAGAATTGTCTCTAGAATATTTGTTATCTATTGAACATTTTAGTTTTTATGTTGGAAAACTTTTATATTTCACTTTCATTTAAATTTGAATTTTGAGTTAGGAGTTGAAAAGCATTATGATGCAAATGATGATCATGCACTGTTAATCATGCTGACTTGGCATTATCAAAATGGAATTACTATGGCTAACCACTGGGGGTGTTACAAAATCTCCTCTACTAACAAGAATTCTCGTCCCGAGAATTAAGAGGTAGAAGGAAAAAGTTTGGGGTATTCCGCACGAAGATTATCCTCGCGTTCCCAAGTGGCTTCATCTTCAGTATGATTTGACCACTGAACTTTGAGGAACTTGGTAACTTTCTGGCGGGTCCGACGTTCAGCTTGATCGAGAATGCGGATCGGATGCTCCTTATAAGAAAGATCATCTTGCAATTCGAGCACCTCGTGATCCACAGCTCGGTGCGGAGATTCCTTGAAGCATTGACGAAGTTGCGACACATGGAAGACGTCGTGGATATGAGAGAATTGCGGCGGCAATTCCAATTTATACGCCACCTGACCACATCTAGCAATAATGCGGAAAGGACCAATGTAGCGTGGAGCTAGCTTGCCCTTGATTCCAAAACGATGAGTGCCCTTAATAGGAGTGACTCGCAGATAAGCCTGATCACCAGGTTGATAAGTCATACCCCATCGTTTGCGATCATAGTTGCTCTTCTGGCGGTCCTGAGCCGCCTTGAGATTTTCTCGGACAATACGAACTTGTTCTTCGGCGTGTTGAATAATATACGGACCCACGAGTGGTCGTTCCCCAGTTTCTAACCAATCCAGAGGGGTTCGACACTTACGTCCATAGAGTACTTCGAAGGGAGCCATTTTCAAACTGGCTTGATAGCTGTTGTTATAGGAGAACTCGGCATACGGGAGAGATTCTTCCCACTTCTTGCCGAAAGAAATAACACAAGCCCGAAGCATGTCTTCAAGAACCTGATTGACTCGTTCGACTTGGCCTTGGGATTGGGGGTGATAAGCTGAACTCCAGGTAATATGAGTTCCCATAGCTGTTCAGAAACTTTCCCAGAATTTGGAAGTGAAAAGACCGCCAGGGTCCGAACTAATCTCCTTCGGAATACCGTGGAGTGAAACAATTCTGGAGATATACAATTCTGCTAACTCACTAGCAGTGATAGTCTCTTTGACGGGCAGAAAGTGTGCAACTTTAGAGAGTTGGTCGACGACGACAAGAATAGCATCGTGACCCTTCTGTGACCTGGAAAGTCCTGTAACGAAATCCATCTGAACCTTATCCCATTTCCATAGAGGAATAGGAAGCGGTTGCAGAATTCTAGCAGGCTTCTGATGTTCTGCTTTAACGCGATGACACACATCACATTCAGCAACATAACGAGCAATGTCTTGCTTCATTCCAGACCACCAGTACCTTTGACGGAGATCACGATACATCTTGGTGCTACCCGGATGAATAGACAGCGAGGTATCATGTGCCTCCTTCATGACTTTGTCAGTCATAAGCTCGAAGCGAGGTACGACAATGCGGTTTCTGAAATACAAGGTTCCATCTTCAGACAGCGAGAAATCCCTGTACTTTTCATGGTGAAGATCTTCCTTCATGAGATCAATTTCAGCATCTTTAGCTTGCGCATTCTTAACAGCTTTCTCAAGATCTGGTTGTATCACAAGGTTATTAAGAGATCCCTGTGGAACAATACGCAGATTCAGCTTGCATAGTTCTTCAAAAAGACGAGGTTGAGCTCGCCTAACCATGAGGTTGTCGCAATAGGACTTGCGGCTTAAGGCATCAGCCATCACGTTAGCCTTGCCAGGGGTGTAGGATATACCCAAATCATAGTCCGCAATGGCCTCCATCCATCTTTGCTGACGGAGGTTTAGAGAAGGTTGAGTGAACAAGTACTTCAGACTTTTATGATCTGTGTATATCTCGCAACGATTACCGAGGAGGTAATGTCGCCATAACTGTAGTGCATAGATGACAGCAGCTAGTTCTAGATCATGTACCGGATAATTCTCTTCATGTGGGTGCAACTGACGAGAGCCATAAGCAATCACTTTACGCTCTTGTATTAGGACACAGCCTAATCCTTCACGGGATGCATCACAATAAATCACAAAGTCTTTGCGGGTATCTGGAGGAGAAAGTACTGGGGCAGATGTCAGCTTGTCTTTGAGTGTTTGAAAACTTTCCTGACATTTTTTTGTCCATTCAAATTTAACGCCCTTGTGGAGCAGATTAGTCAAAGGCTTAGCAATCTTAGAAAAGTTCTCGGCAAATCGACGGCAATAACTTGCAAGGCCGAGAAAACTTCTCACTTGCTTGACGTTCTTCGGAGGAGTCCAGTCCAGAATAGCCTGAACTCGTTCTGGGTTAACAGCAATTCCATCTTTGGAAATCACATGACCAAGGTAGGTTACTTCAGATAGCCAGAATTCACATTTGGAGTATTTGGCATACAACTGGTGTTCTCGGAGCCTTTCCAGTACAAGACGGAGGTGTTCAGCATGTTCTTCTTTATTCTTCGAATATACCAGAATATCATCCAGATATACCACGACAAATTTGTCGAGGTAATCCATGAAGATGTAATTCATCAGACGGGAGAATGTGGCTGGAGCATTTGTTAGGCCAAATGACATGACAGTGTACTCGTAGGAGCCATAACGAGTAACAAATGCAGTCTTGGGAATATCCTCTTCACGAACACGGATCTGATGGTATCCCAATCTCAAATCAAGCTTAGAGAATACTGAGGAACAGGCAAGTTGATCATACAAATCATTGATCCGGGGAAGCGGATATTTGTTCTGGATTGTGGCTTGGTTAATGGGCCGGTAATCCTGAACCAATCGGTTAGTTCCATCCTTCTTCTTAACGAAGAGTGAAGGTGCTCCCCAAGCAGAGGAACTGTGGGTTATGGGCCCACTACGCTTCCGCTGCGCCACTCTGATGCAGAATCCGTTCTCATTGAATAACAACTCGGAGTATAATACAACTCGGAGAGAAAGGTTAAACAAAACAACGGAAAGGAAAATGATTATCAAACTAATCAGATCCATTTCAGGGAAATCACACAGATGTCCAGCTCTCCGGGTGGACGAGAATTACGAGATCCTAAGTGTCGGCGTTAGTAAACTTTATTTAACCCGAATAGAAGAGAGATCAGAGTCCCAGATTAAAGACGAGGAATAAAAGATCCTAATACCACCCAATTGGCGACGTGGGCCCGTCAGCCACACAGCCAAGTTAGTAAAACAATTTTCGGTTACTAGACTCAACTTCGGCCAAGGAGTTGGAAAGGGGGGTTCCTACAGTCAGTCGGCTCTGATACCAACTTGTGACGCCCCCGGCCCGATCGTGCACTAATCATACACGCAAATGCGCACGATCAAGCCTAAGGACTCATGGGAAGATATCACAACACAACTCTAAAACATGAATAAAGTCATACAAGCTTTATATTACAAGCCAGGGGCCTCGAGGGCTCGAATACGTAAGCTTGCGAACAAGTGTCAGCGGAAGCATCAGATATCTGAGTACAGATATGAAATAGAAACAGAAAGGCCTTTAGAAAGGCGGGGCAAAATAAAACACTACGATCGAAAGGCGAAGGCCTCCTGCCTGGGACCCTCCGATCCTACTCCTGGTCGTCAGTCCACTCATAGCAGAATCCATCCTCTGGGTAGTAGTAGTAGACGATCGACGGGGCATCTGTCTCAGGGGCTCCGTCTTCTGGTCACGACAAACTGATACGGGGAGGAAAGGAAAACAAAGCAACCGTGAGTACTCAGAAGTACTCAGCAAGCAAGGATCTACACTACATATGCAACATTTTCAAGGGGAGGCTGTATATGTGGACTGGGCTGCAGAAATGCAAGAATAGAGAGAAGGCCTAGTCCTATCGAAGACTAACATCTTCAGAGGTCTTGCAGCAGTAGAAGAGAGTAGAACAGTACAATATAATGTAGTAGTATCATTAAGTCTCAACCTCACCCAGAGATCCTTTCTCGACTCCCTGCGAGAAAGCAATCCCAGAGCCATACAGTCATCAACCTCGTCCGGAGATCCCTTCTCGACTCTCTGTGAGAAGCAATCCCAGAGCCATAGTATCCAAGTATCCAGTTCTAAAAATTGTATCAATCAGGATACAACTCCGAGTGTCCTTTACCGTAGGACAGGCTATCGATAGAAGTGTTCTTCCCTGCAGGGGTGCACCAACTTACCCAACACGCTCGATTAACTCTGGCCGGACACACTTTCCTGGGTCATGCCCGGCCTCGGCCAAACGATACATCGCAACCCTACCTACAGCTCAGCAGAGAGGTCCCCGCCGGTCTACATCCTAAGCGCAAGGGGGTCTTGGCCATCGCCCCTCGCCCTCCGGGTCGTTGCGCACATGGCCCAGATCCAAGCACCACCAAAATGGCGCCAATCACTCCATGCCGCACTGCTGAACTGGACGTCTGACAGAGCTTTCGGCTGATGCATACGATGTAGAACGCCCATACTATGCCCACGTGATGGTTAGTGCTATCAGACCAGAGGCCTGCTCGGATCAAATATCCAAATCGTTAGGACTAGGGGCTTGCGGTAACGAGCAGAGACTCACGAAAGATGTGACCCCGTTGCCCCGTCTCGAGGACTTGCTGCAAGGGTTAAGAATGCCCGGCCGCGCCTCGTATTCACCACTCGGGCACCACACTGGCACCCGTCTTCACAACATTCGCCTCTCAGGTGCACACGGGTACCCCTCAGGGCCGACCCGCCTTCCTAAGTAACAGTGTAAAGTCAAAGTATCCGTGTGTTCATAACATCAGGGGAATCCGAGGTATCACCCTCGTTGGATTCCTACTCGATGTGTCTGTCAAAGTGAACTCGGAGGATTCACCCTCGATGGGTTCACACTTGATGTGTTGCACGACAGCGTCGTTACCGGAAGTGGCGAAGGAGGAATCACCCTCGATGACCACGACCGAATAGCTACTCTACAGAGTTAACATCAAAAGTGCTACATGAGGTTTCACCCTCGGCACTCGATAGTAACGCTGCAGTGTCGTTACAACTAAGGGGGGTGATGTTGCGGTGTCGGGTCCTGGTCTTCAATCCCGTTGATCGGATCTTCTGACGATCCAGCGCGGCAGTCGGGATAAGTGGGGTCACTGATAGGTCTCTACCCAGCCTAGACTAAACAGTTTAGGATATGTAGGTAATTATCAACAGCAGGTTACAATGAACAGGCTATGCATCAGAATAGGTAAAGCAGCAGCAGCAGCAGCAATTCTAATGCAAGCATGAGAAATAGAATGGGCGATATCGGGATGATCAAAAAGGGGGGGGCTTCCCTGGTTGCTCGGCGGCAAGGGCAAGGTTGTCAGTGGTGTCTCCGGGCTCCGGAGCTGCGTCGGTTTCGGGGACGACGTCGGTGTCGGGGTCTAACGAGAGAGAAGAGGGGGAGGAAACAGTATAAATACATAGCGAACAAGTGCAGCACAAAGCATATCATGGCAATACGCGTTGACGGAGGTGACCTAACGCAGTGCCGGGTGATACTGGCGAAGGTGGGATTCATCCGGGAATGTTTTCCCGTCTCCGGACATTTGTCAGACAGATGACCGGAGAGGAACGGTTGCATGTTCGGATAGTTAGGGACGTGTGACGGACGAACGGACCGCGTATTCGGATTCGTCTCGTCGTTCTGAGCAATTTTCATGTACAAAGTTTTTCGATCGGAGTTACGGATTAAAAGATATGATTTTCTAAAGTTTTTATTGATTTCTGGAATTTATTTAATTTATTTAAATCAAACATTATCCGAAACAGTGTCTGCTGACGTCAGCATGACGTCAGGACCAGTGGGTCCCACCTGTCATTCTCAGTTAGGTTTAATTAGGCTTTAGCTAATTAATTATTGATTGATTAAACTAACTAATTAATTAGACTAATTAAACAGTATTAATTAAATTAATTAATTCACTAATTAATTAACTAATTATTAATTTTATTATTTATATTTCTATTTTCATTTCCTTTTTTTTCTGGGGCTAGGCCCCACACGTCATCGGGCCAGGGGGGTTGGGCCCCACCTGGCAGTGGCCCAGGGGGTCTTGCGGGCGCGCGGGCGCACGGGCAAACGGGCGTGGGCGCCGGCGCCCGTGTGGAATTGGGTGCGCGAGCGCGGTGGTGCGGACCGCGGCGAGCGGCCAGCGTGGGGAGGCGGACCGCGGCGAGGGAGGCCGAAAGCGGGCGGCGAGCGCCGACGTGGGGGGGGGCGGTGGTTAGGGGCGGCCAGCATGGCCGGCGGCGTGGGCGTGGTGGCGCGCTGGTGCGTGCGGAGGCGTGCGCGGGTGCGTGCAAGCAGAGAGGGGGGAAGGCGCGGTCGACGCGCGCGGCGAGGTGAGGCGCAGGCGAGCGCGGCGCGAGCGGGCGGGGATGCGCGGGCAGGGGCTGGGCGCGGGTGGCGGAGTGCGCGGCGCGCGGCGCGACGCGGGCGTGGCCAGCCGTGGCTCGAGCGACAGCGGGGTCGCGCGGCGGCGATGACCGCGTCGGGGACAGGGGGAGGGGAAGTCGGGGTTCTCACCCCTCGTTGCCGGTGTATGCCGGCGAGGCTCGGTGTAGCCGAGCCGGTGAGGGGGCGAGGAAGTGGCGACGAGGTCAAGGATGAGGACGGCAGAGGCGGGCGACGGAGAGAGGAGCTGCGGGCGGAGGCGGCGGTCCTTGGGCGTGCTCCAGATCGGGTGAGGGAGTGGGAGGAGGGGATCGGGCGACTGGGGAGAGTGGGGGGATCGAGCGCCCTCTCCTGTGACGGCGCTGGAGGGAGGGGTGGGGACGTGGGGGGGGGGGGAAGTGGGGTTGGGCTCTAGGGTTTGGTTGGGGGGGAGTGGGGGTTATGGGGGAGAGAGGTGGGCCAGCCTGGGCCGATCTGGTCGGCTGAGCCGACTGGGCCAAGAGGCCCAGTGGGTGAGGGGCCTTTTGTTTTTTTATTTTTTATTATTTTTTTTATTATTTTTTTTCTTTTCTCAGTTTAGCAAATTGTTAGGCCTCAAAATGACTTTTGTAAAATATGAGACATAGCCCATAAATCACAATGCATTATACTCCAACTCCAAAAACTAGTTTGGGCAAAACATAATTTCATATTTGTTTTAAATAAATTAAAAGGTTACTAAATGTTATTTTTAGCCACTGTTTTAAGTTGTTTGAGTCACTTACCCAACTCCAATGATGTTGGTTACAATTTTAGAATTGTCTCTAGAATATTTGTTATCTATTGAACATTTTAGTTTTTATGTTGGAAAACTTTTATATTTCACTTTCATTTAAATTTGAATTTTGAGTTAGGAGTTGAAAAGCATTATGATGCAAATGATGATCATGCACTGTTAATCATGCTGACTTGGCATTATCAAAATGGAATTACTGTGGCTAACCACTGGGGGTGTTACAGTGGGGCCCATGAGGCTCCGCTGACCCTAATTCCGACGCTATAAAATCCTATTTTTTTCAAAAAAAATAGGAGAGGAAGTTTCATCCCGTTTTACGTTACGGAGCCGCCGCCACCTCCTGTTCTTCATCGGGAGGCCAGATCTGGAGTCCGTACAGGGCTCCAGAGAGGGGGATCTTCCGTCTTCGTCATCATCGACCATCCTCCATCACCAATTCCATGATGCTCACCGCCGGGAGTGAGTAATTCCTTCGTAGGCTCGTTGTTCGGTGAGTAGTTGAATGAGATTCATCATGTAATCGAGTTAGTTTTGTTAGGGCTTGATCCCTAGTATCCAGTATGTTCTGAGATTGATGTTGCTATGACTTTGCTATGCTTAATGCTTGTCACTGGGGCCCGAGTGCCATGATTTCAGATCTGGACTGTTTATGTTTTCACCATTATATCTATGTTCTTGATCCGATCTTGCAAGTTATATGCACCTATTATGTGTTATGATCCGTAAACCCCAAGGTGGCAATAATTGGGATACTTTCCGGTGATGACCGTAGTTTGAGGAGTTCATGTATTCACTATGTGTTAATGCTTTGTTCTGGTTCTCTATTAAAAGGAGGCCTTAATATCCGTTAGTTTCCTTATGGACCCTCCTGCCACGGGAGGGTAGGACAAAAGATGTCATGTAAGTTCTTTTCCATAAGCATGTATGACTATCTACGGAATACATGCCTACATTATATTGACGAACTGGAGCTAGTTCTTTGTCGCCCTAGGTTATGACTGTTATATGATGAATATTATCCACCGAAATCACCGATCCAATGCCTATGAGCTTTTCACATATTGATCTTTCTAAGTTACTACTATTGCTGCTACTGTTACAACTGCTACAAAATTATTGCTACTGCGGTTACTGTTACTATTGCTGCTGCTACTACTATTGCTATCACTATCAAACTATCATACTACTATGCTATTGATCACTTTGCTGCAAATATTTAGTCTCTAGGTGTGGTTGAATTGACAACTCAACTGCTAATATTTGCAAATATTCTTTAGCTCCCCTTGTGTCGAATCAATAAATTTGGGTTGAATACTCTACCCTCGAAAACTGTTGCGATCCCCTATACTTGTGGGTTATCAGTGGCGGCGGCTCTGTACCATTAAACGCGATGATTCCTTCTCTCTGATTTTTTTTTCTTGGCAAATAGGTACTTATGGAGTTGGAGTTAGGGTTGCGGGGGCTGCCAGGGGCCGACAAGCTTGAGGGGCGCACCCTGGGGGCGCCCCCGGGCTTGTGGCGCCATGGTGGCCCTCCTCTGGTAGTTTCTTGAGTCAGTATTTTTTATATATTCTGAAATAATTCTCCGTAAATTTTCAGCTCAATCCGAGAACTTCTATTTCTGCACAAAAAACAACACCATGGCAATTCTGCTGAAAACAACGTCAGTCCGGGTTTGTTCCATTCAAATCATACAAATTAGAGTCCAAAGCAAGAGCAAAAGTGACTGGAAGTAGATACGTTTGGGATGTATCAATAGCCGCATGGAGAAAAGGGCAACTCTAGTCCGCCGACCCAAGCAGACAGAAGATTTGTCGGCCCTTTTTTTTGCTTGGATCGGCCGGGCTAACACCGAAGTCCGATTTTGTCTATCGGCCTGTAGGTGCACACAACATGGACGACGCATTTTCACATTTGTGATGGATTTTTGAATTAAAGAAATAAACATCAATCAAAAGTCCAGTCTTAAATTAATTAAAATAGGAAAACATTAAAATAAAAACAACAATCAACGGTAGATCCACATGTCGTCCTCCTCCTCCTCCTCTTGGTCAGGTCAATGAAGACCACTACTGGAATCCACGGAAACACTAGCTTGAAGGATGCCGACGCCTGTTGGACCGCATCCTGGTGCCCCGCCTACTAAGCCGGGTCCTGGTGCGCTTGATACGTCCATTTTGCATCATGCTTTTATGTTGATATTTATTGCATTATGGGTTGTTATTACACATTATGGTACAATACTTATGCCTTTTCTCTCTTATTTTACAAGGTTTACACAAAGAGGGAGAATGCCGGCAGCTGGAATTCTGGACCAGGAAAGGAGCAAATCTGAGAGACCTATTCTGCACAACTCCAAAAGTCCTAAAACTTCACGGAGAATTATTTTGGAATATATAAGAATTATTGGGCGAAGAAAATACCAGAGGGGACCCACCAGGTGGCCACAAGCCTGGGGGGCGTGCCCTACCCCCTGGGCGCGCCCCTAGGGCTTGTGGGCCCCCTGGCAGGTCTCCGGTGTCCATCTTCTGCTATATGAAGGGTTTTTACCTGGAAAAAATCATAAGGAATCTTTCGGGATGAAGCGCCGCCGTCTCGAGCCGGAACCTGGGCAGAAGCAATCTAGGGCTTCGACGGAGCTATTCTACCGGGGAAACTTCCCTCCGGGAGGGGGAAATCGAAGCCATCGTCATCACCAACGATCCTCTCATCGAGAGGGGGTCAATCTCCATCAACATCTTCACCAGCACCATCTCCTCTCCAAACCCTAGTTCATCTCTTGTATCCGATCTTTGTCTCAAAACCTCAGATTGGTGCCTGTGGGTTGCTAGTAGTGTTGATTACTCCTTGTAGTTGATGCTAGTTGGTTTATTCGGTGGAAGATAATATGTTCAGATCCTTAATGATATTCAATACCCCTCTAATCTTGAACATGAATATGCTTTGTGAGTAGTTACGTTTGTTCCTGAGGACATGGGAGAAGTCTTGTTATAAGTAATCATGTGAATTTGGTATTCGTTCGATATTTTGATGAGATGTATGTTGTCTTTCCTCTAGTGGTGTTATGTGAACGTTGACTACATGAGACTTCACAATGATTTGGGCCTAGGGGAAGGCATTGGGAAGTAATAAGTAGATGATGGGTTGCTAGAGTGACAGAAGCTTAAACCCTAGTTTATGCGTTGCTTCGTAAGGGGCTGATTTGGATCCACATGTTTCATGTTATGGTTAGATTTATCTTAATTGTTTTTTTGTAGTTGCGGATGCTTGCGAGAGGGGTTAATCAGAAGTGGGAGGCTTGTCCAAATAAGGACATCACCCAAGCACCAGTCCACCCACATATCAAATTATCAAAGTAAGGAACGCAAATCATATAAGCATGATGAAAACTAACTTGACAATAATTCCCATGTGTCCTCGGGAGCGCTTTGCTTTATATAAGAGTTTGTCCAGGCTTATCCTTTGCTACAAAAAAGGATTGGGCCACCTTGCTGCACCTTTGTTACATTTGTTACTCGTGACCCATTACGAATTATCTTATCACAAAACTATCTGTTACCGATAATTTCAATGCTTGCAGAGAATACCTTGCTGAAAACCGCTTGTCATTTCCTTCTGCTCCTCGTTGGGTTCGATGCTCTTACTTATTGAAAGGACTATGATAGATCCCCTATACTTGTGGGTCATCAAGACTCTTTTCTGGCGCCGTTGCCGGGGAGTGAAGCGCCTTTGGTAAGGAAACATTTATATTACATGCTGAAATTTACTGTCACTTGTCACTATGGAAAGTCATCCTTTGAGGTGTTTGTTCGGGGTATCTTCACCCCGACCGGAAGAACAAAAAGTTGCTCCTCAACCTACTGAACCTACTGAAAATATTTATTATGAAATTCCTTCGGGTATGATAGAGAAACTGCTAGCTAATCCTTATGCAGGAGATGGAACACTACATCCTGATATGCATTTAATCTATGTGGATGAAGTTTGTGGATTATTTAAGCTTGCAGGTTTGCCCGAGGATGAAGTCAAGAAGAAGGCCTTCCCTTTATCTTTGAAGGAGAAGGCATTGACATGGTATAGGCTATGCGATGATATTGGGACTTGGAATTACAACCGATTGAAATTGGAATTTCATCAGAAGTTTTATCCTATGCATCTGGTTCATCGTGATCGGAATTATATATATAATTTTTGGCCTTGTGAAGGAGAAAGTATCGCTCAAGCTTGGGGGAGGCTTAAGTCAGTGTTATATTCATGCCCCAATCATGAGCTCTCAAGAGAAATTATTATTCGGAATTTTTATGCTCAGCTTTCTCATAATGATCAATCCATGCTCGATACTTCTTGTACTGGTTCTTTTATGAAGAAAACTATTGAATTCAAATGGGATCTCTTGGAAAGAATTAAACGCAACTCTGAAGATTGGGAGCTCGATGAAGGTAAGGAGTCAGGTATAAACCTTAAGTTTGATTGTGTTAAATCTTTTATGGTTACCGATGCTTTTCGTGAATTTAGCACTAAGTATGGACTTGACTCTGAGATAGTAGCTTCTTTCTATGAATCATTTGCTACTCATGTTGATCTCCCTATGGAGAAGTGGTTTAAATATCATCCTCCCATTGAAGTAAAAATAGTAGAACCGATTAAAGCTGAAGAAGAAACCATTACTTATAATGTTGATCCTGTTATTCCTACTGCTTATATTGAGAAACCACCTTTCCCTGTTAGGATAAAAGAACATGCTAAAGCTTCAGCTGTGGTTCATAAGAGTTATACTAGAACACCTACACCCCCTGAACAAATTAAAGTTGAACCTAGTATTGCTATGGTTAAGGATCTCTTGGTCGATAATATTGATGGGCATTGTTATTTATTTCTGTGATGAAGCTGCTAGAATTGCTAAACCCGATGATAAAGATAAACATAGACCTGTTGTTGGCATGCTTGTTGTCTCTGTTAAAATAGGAGATCATTGTTATCATGGCTTATATGATTTGGGTGCTATTGTGAGTGAAATCCCCTTTACTTTATACCAAGAAATTATGAATGATGTTGCACCTGCTGAAATAGAAGAGATTGATGTTACTATTAAGCTTGCCAATAGAGATACTATCTCACCAATTGGGATTGTTAGAGATGTTGAAGTCTTGTGTGGGAAAATAAAATACCCTACTGATTTCTAGTTCTTGGTTCCCCACAAGATAATTTTTGTCCCATTATATTTGGTAGACCTTTCTTAAACACTGTTAATGCTAAAATAGATTGTGAGAAAGAAACTGTTAGTGTAAGTTTTGGGGATGTGTCTCATGATTTCAATTTCTCCAAATTTCGTAGACAACCCCATGATAAAAGAATTGCCTAATAAAGATGAAATTATTGGTCTTGCTTCTATTGCCGTGCCTCCTACTGGTCCTTTAGAACAATATTTGCTAGACCATGAAAATGATATGTTCATGAATGAAAGAAAGCAACTAGACGAGATTTTCTTTAAACAAATGCATGTTTTGAAACACAATTTGCCTGTTGAGACTCTTGGAGATCCTCTACCACCCAAGAGTGATCCTGTGTTCGATCTTAAACAATTACCAGATACTTTGAAATATGCTTATCTCGATGAGAAAAAGATATACCCTGTTATTATTAGTGCTAACCCTTCAGAGCATGAAGAAAAGAAATTATTGAAAACTCTGAAGAAGCACCATGCAGCTATTGGATATACTCGGGATGATGTTAAGGGCATTAGTGCCACTCTATGTCAGCACAAAATTAATATGGAACCAGATGCTAAACCAGTTATTAATCATCAGCGACGGTTGAATCCTAAGATGAAAGAAGTGGTAAGGAATGAAATATTAAAGCTTCTGGAAGCAGGTATAATTTATCCTATTGCAGATAGTAGATGGGTAAGTCATGTTCATTGTGTCCCTAAGAAGGGAGGTGATACGTCTCCGTCGTATGTACTTTTCCTAATGCTTTTCCTCTTGTTTTGGACTCTAATTTGCATGATTTGAATGAAACTAACCCGCACTGACGTTGTTTTCAGCAGAACTACCATGGTGTTGTTTTTTAGCAGAAATAAAAGTTCTCAGAATGGAACGAAACTTTTTGGAGATATTTTATGGAATAAAAGAAAAATACTGGAGCCAAGAACCACCGGAGGGGGGCCCCTGGGTGAGCACAACCCACCAGGGCGCGCCCCCCTCCTGGCGCGCCTAGGTGGGTTGACCCCACCTGGTGGCCCCGCTGGCCCTACCTCCGATGTTATAAATTCACATTTTCAGAGAAAAAAAAAGAGGAGAGGAAGAATTATCGCGTTTCACGAGACGAAGCCGCCGCCACCTCCTGTTCTTCATCGGGAGGCCAGATCTTGAGTCCGTTTGGGGCTCTGGAGAGGGGGACCTTCGATCTTCATCATCACCAACCCTTCTCCATCGCCAATTTCATGATGCTCCCCACCGGGAGTGAGTAATCCCTTCGTAGGCTCGCTGGTCGGTGAGAAGTTGGATGAGATTCATCATGTAATCGAGTTAGTTTTGTTAGGGCTTGATCCCTAGTATCCATTATGTTCTGAGATTGATGTTGCTATGACTTTGCCATGCTTAATGCTTGTCACTTTGGGCCCGGGTGCCATGATTTCAGCTCTGAACCGTGTGGCACCCCGGCTCAGAGAAGACCGGAACGCCCCGTATTCCAGCCCAGGGACAAGTCTTCTGGAATACGGCACTGATGGCATAGAACAAATCAGCTCTTTATTACAATGGATATGGTTACAAAGGGTACAAGGTTTACATCGGCACGGCGATACTACGCCTGCCTGGGTAGCTCTATGCTAACAACGGAGTAACTCTCTCGGCAGCGGAACAGCGACGGCGGTGATGGACTCCACTCCGCAGGGACTCTGGCTAGAACGCGTATCCTAGGTCGCAAACTCGGGATCCTCGACAAGCAAGCAATCATGGCATGACCTGCAAACTGGCATGACACGCCATGTGAGTACTTTGAATGTACTCGCAAGCTCGCAACAAACATTAGCATTAAGGCAAGACAACATCATAGCAAGATAGCTACTGAAGTAGATGCAGCAAGGTAAAGCATATTAAGTAATTTAATCCATACTCTGAATAATCTCAGGATCCGATCTGAACCTGTTCCAAGTCCAATCCCAATCATGTGGTCATCCGACCACTCATCTCATATCCATCCCATGGCTAACATATCATATTTCTGATACTGTCTGTACTACAAGTCTGACAGACTTACTCTCTTTCGGGTTGCCTCACAACCTTCAGAATACTCACGATCCACCGAGTACTTCCGATCTCATGACGAGTTCTTCCATCATCATCACTACTATGGTTGACCACCTAAAGAGGTCTGGACGGACTGTCCAATACCGTGGACACGGCTATTCGAATAGATTTTACACTCTGCAGAGGTTGCGCACTTTACCCACACCATGAAGCACCTGACCTCGTGATCCCATTCGGGTGGACCAGCGTTGCTCCAACGAAACCCGCCTAACCCGTGACTCTCCCATTGTACCACCGACAATCATCCTCCCCCGGAGTCCTGCCCTGGGTGGCTCCTGTGTCACCTCGTGACACCTGCCACCATCATGGCTAACAAACTATCCCAAACGGGGACCTGGTACCATATAACTCAACTGGGCTCACAAGGTTATCGCTACCTACTGGGCCAGGGTAAAGCGCACGCATAACCTTCCCTTTCGGGCGGTACCGGTGAAAGAGCACGCGATCAGACCAAGTCAAGGCCGTCCCATACCGGCAAATGTGGCTGCACAGATAAGTCCGGACAGGTGACTCTGGATCAACCATGAAGTATCTAATCTCTGGACAATTTCTGTCATGGCTGACACTCTGATATCATAACAATCCAAGTCAAAACGATATCTGGCTAGAAATCCGGTAACCAGTATGCATAAGCCACTGCTACTAACTCATCTCCATGAACTGCCGGATGAAATCCAGAATAATCATAGACGGTAATCTCAACATCATGGCATCAACGAGTGGGTAAACTACTAGTCACTATCAATCCGGTACTCAACATGGTAGTCATCTATCCAAGAATTCACTCCAACATTGCATAATCCAATTCATTACACAAATAACTCATACCAGCTGTTAAAGTAAATAGCTAAACTATGATATTGCAATGCAATTATGCAGATGAGAGTTGTGGCTTGCCTGGGGATGAAGGAATCATCGGGAAGGAGTGTGGAGAGTCCGCGGAGTTGACTGCCGGAAATAGTTCTCTCTCGGAGAGGCTGTTTACGGGCAAGGGCAAAATGGTCATTTTCACAGTGGGACCACATAGTGAAAATGATACCAACTGATAGAGCTCAACGAGACGAAGAAGTGGGCTTTGGAATCACCTCGATCGGAGTTACGGACAAAAAGTTATGGGGAATCTTCTGTCAGGGACCTATCTGCAAAATGAATAATTGCATTCGGGTCCTTGCCAGCAAATCCACCGATAAAGGAGAAAGTGCACTGTGCACTTGGGCCATTCTGGGCCGAAAGCCACCGATGCCTGTGCACTGGCTGAGCCGCGCGGGCGCCGCTGCTCCACCTGGGGCGGCCCACCTGCACCCACCCTCACTTAAATGACGTGGCGGGGTGGTGTGTCGCTGTCGGGTGGGGTCGAGAGGAGGCGAGGCCCGCCTGGCCTGGTCGTTGTCGTCAAGCCCTCGCGCCCGAGCTCGGCCGAGACAGGGCGGCGCTCGGACGGAGTTTGTCGGCGGCTCCGGCCATCTCCCGTGGCGTGTGACCTACCCACGAGCTCAGGAGGATGGGCCGCATCCATCCCGAGGCTTCACTCCCGTCGGAGAGTGCCGTAGCGAGTGGGACATCGGCCGCGGCAGACGGTGGCTCAGCCGGAGTTGAGCTCGTGGCCACAGGCCACCGGAGGAGGAGCTAGTGGTATGGGAGGGCCCGCCAGGCTCCAGGGGATGCTGCGTTGGTGGTGGACCGAAGAGGGGTGGCCTGGTTCGCCAGAATCACAGAGGGCAGGGGGCGGCGGCCATGGTGATGGTGGTGGGCAAGGAGAGCTCCTGGTGTCGGGCAAGTGGCCGGGGAGGGGTAGAGAGTGAGGGGAGGTTGATGGTGAGCTCAGAGGGCCTCGGACGTGGCTACATATAGCCGAACGGCGGCGAGCCGATAAGGACGACCATGGCGAGGATCTTATCGGCGCACTGGAGCGCAGAGCAACGTGGCTGTCCATTTCCGGTGTCGGGAGGTTTCGTGGAGGGGTGGAGGGGCTCGTGGGAGCTTCGGGAGGGCTCGAGGAGGAGGGGGCAGAGTAGAAAATGATGACGGCTCACGGGCAGAATAGAAGTGGCGATTGCCGTGGTGCAAGGGGGAAGAATCCGAAGGGGGAGTGGCTTCCAGAGCGAAGGCGAGGCCAAGGGGAAGCTGCTGGACATGGTTAGGTGGCGAGGAAGAGGAGGAATGTGACGAACCCAAGAGGTTTCATCACCGGAGCGTGCTGGCTGGCATGCCAGACGCGTGGTCACCTCGTGGACTGGCACATGGGGTGCACCCTGACCGGCCAAATCATGTCCAGTGGGTAATCCCTCCAGAGTACATTCTCAGGGAGGTGATGTCTCGATGAAAAGCACTGTGGTTGGATGGGAGTGATCACCTGAAGTTTGCTGTGGCCAACTTGACCACGTCCCTGTGATCAGCAGGGAGGTGATAAGAGCCAAATAAGATGTCTGGGAGGTTTAGGGTAAGAAGGACTATGATTATGTGGAGTTTGGAAAGAAATGGACCAAGATTTAATATAGTTGCTTTGCAACTGACCAATCTGGTCCAGAAGCTCAATCTTGATGTGCCACTCACATGGAGTAGCCAATTGGGCTAACATTTGGTATAGCATTATGATTTGGTCATATGAGAGTCCATAAAATTTCATGCCATTTGGACAAGCCAAAATGGTACTTCCTTCACAGCTATCCTCTCTGACCAGAATCTTAGAAAAATTCTAGGGAATTATTGGGAAGATGAAATGAGCCCAAATTTTGTGGAAATAGGTTATATGGGTAGTAGAATGCTCTGGTAATTTTTCAGCAATTATGGAGAAATAGAAAATATAGTTGCTTCACAATGTGAAAATCTGACCAGAAACCAAGATTTGAGGCTGTGCTCACATAGATGATTGGATAGGGTTGAAACTTGGTGGAGAGTCATGATTTGAGCATATGAAGATGCTTGCAAAATTTCAACTCATTTGGATACGCCTAGCTAGCACTTGCTTCACAAATATTCCAGTTGACCAGAAAATTTGGAAATTAGCCAAGAGAGATTTAATATCCAAATAAAGTTGAATTTTGGCATGAGACAATGATATGGATGGGAAAGAGTTCCCAAAAAGTTTGAGACCAATCAAGCAAATAAAAAGGGTACTTGCTTCACAAACTGCCAGCTGGGGCAGAATCAGAAAAGAAATATTGGTGAAATATTTTTGAACATGGCAAGGAAGGGTTTGACATATTTGTGGAAGATCTGACCCAAACAATTTATGATAATTATTTGGGAATTTTGAGAATGATGGAAATGTGGGTTGCTTCACAACCCAGGACAACAGGGTTATTCCTTTAATAGAAAAAGGGAATTTTCCCAAGGAAAAGAATATTGGGGTTGGTCCAAGATGGAAATGACATGGTCTTGGGATGATTTTGAAGTTGGCAAGCCACTTGGGAAGGGGAATCAAGGGTGATCCCTCCAGGTTGCAAAACTACTAAGCCACAGAAAAGCAAATCCAGACCAAAATCAAAAGGAAAAAATGGGCAAAATCCAGGGTGTTACAAACCTACCCCCCTTAAAGAAATCTCGTCCTCGAGATTTGGTTACTCAGGGATCAAACATGAATATTTCCACTTGAGGAAACCATTTCCAACTCGGGTTTCCTTTTTACCTTTGTATAATACTTCCACTGAATTTCATATGACTGACTGCCTTGCTTCGGGGTGGTTTGCTTCACTGGAACCTTTTCCTGGCAAATCTTACCTCATATGCTACTCTGACTTCAATCCTTTTATGTCTGCTATCCTGTCTGGGGCAATAAATTATCCTGACCAAACTATGTGCCCTGCTCATAAGTCCGTGGGTGGTTCCTCATGGACGTGTCGTGACAAGGTCCAATATGAACGACCGTTTACTGAGTTGTGAATAGATTCTCTTGGTGGACACAAAATCTTTTACTCATTGCATTGGGTGACTTCAAATGGTTGTGTGTCCTCCAGTCTCAAAACAATACTGCGAGTCGTACCGTTCTCCTGCAGAATCTGACTTCTCGCACGGATAGCCGGGTCATCTTGGATATCTTCACTATCTTGGGTATAAGGCTCCTACCAAATATTTGACTGTCACCTGTCGTGACCGGCATAAAGGTGTACGGTCTTACTGTGATATTATCCATAGACTTGACTGACAGTGGTCCTGGCAGCAGAATCTTGTTCATGGCAGGTTAGTCTTTAACTGATTCCCATCTGTGAGGACACATGCTTTGAGACTGTTGTTCATCCTTCTGATTACTCAGTCTATCGGTACCTCTATATGGATGGTAGGCCGTGTAATGCTTTGACACGGTTGCTGAATTTGGACTATTGAGTTAATCTTTCGGCTGACCTGACCAGCTTGGTTGCCCTCTTCTAACAATTCTGAGCATATCTGGTTGGCTGGGTGGGTTGTCTCGATATGGGGTCCTTGCAAATGGAATAGACCACGTGGGTGTGTACCCATGGTGACTGGTACCGAACCAGACTGTCCTGAGTATCTGTACCATGTTGATCTTGCAACCATTATCATACCTGTATGGCCAATCTTGCTCCTTCATTATGGTTCTCTTTGCCTGGATCCTTAGCTAAAAGAACTTGGCCTTATGTGTTCTTGGCTCTCCGTGTGACCATATGTGTTGTCAGGTGCAATATTCCGGCAGGCATATTACTTCACAAGTCGTAGCTGTAGGGTAATGACCGTTTGAACCCTTGGATAAAACCGGCAAACAAACCAGTAGCCACCAGAACGGTCTTTACAACTCAGATCTGGGACACTACTGGAGTAACTCAACCCTGACTCAAGACGGCTGAAAAGCAGCTCAGAGCATGAGACGGTGTCGATAAAAAGAAAGTAGCAGTTCCCTAAGACGGCCGAAGAATAGCTCAGAGCATAGGGTCACTGCTACGGAGAGAAATTCAACAGCTGCCCGAGACGGCCGAAAAGCAGCTCAGAACACGGGCCAGTTGCTGACAAGAGAAATAAAAGTCGGCATCCACCCCGGACGGCCGGAAACAGCTCAGAACACAGGCGTGGTGCCGTCACCAAAGAAAGACGGGCAAGGGTTCGTCCGCGTTCCATACAGCTCACTATTATGCATACAGGTATTCGGCTATCCTTCTTGCTGAACACTAAGTTCATAGCACATGCTGGCTTGCTTCCAAGACATAGCAGGGTTCAAATTGTACTCATAGCAGACTCAAACCTTGTATATAGAATGCACTGTGGATCATATACACGGTTTGCCTTCTTGCTGATTTGATCATTGCTACCGTGAAGATTGCACTGATGTATACTTGATGCTGATAATCAATCCAGCTAGGATATCATTTATATTCAGGCCCGATATTCCCGATATAACATAGTCTGCTGAAAACTCCATATTGCTGAGCTGAGCTTCCAAATGGCTATCTCTTCTCTGACTCTTTGGGTTCAGTGTGTAACTTCCATAAGGGGGAAATAAGGTAACACCAAGGGCCCAACAAAAGAAACGACTAAACAAAAGCACACAAAGCAGCAAGATCACACACACAAGCAATATCACATTCTACAGCTGTTCACAGCAATAATTTGCATTCCTACTTAAGCACACAGATCTCGCAAGAACTCCGGTATTACGGTCTAACATGTTGTGGCGATGTGCACAAAAGTGAATCAATGTGTGGAACAAAATTGGTGTAAACAAGGCTACACCAAATACGAGCTTAACACCGGACACGGTGGTGAGGACAAACTTGGTGATCGGGGGTCGAAGCACAGAAGTTACGACCACATCATCATCAAGCGTACGGAAGAAAACCGCACACGTCCAAAGAATGGGTGGCAGAATGAAATAGTAGTGGTGGAGAGAAAGGCTTGCAGGCATTGCCCTTTTCTGATAACAAGGATCAGTAAGGGTTGCCAAAGCGGCTAGTGGAATGGCACGATCCGGGATAGAACTTGTCTATCACCAAAGGGGGAGAGGCTTCCAGAGCGAAGGCGAGGCCAAGGGGAAGCTGCTAGACATGGTTAGGTGGCGAGGAAGAGGAGGAACGCGACGAACCCGAGAGGTTTCATCACCGGAGCGCGCTGGCTGGCATGCCAAACGCGTGGTCACCGCGTGGACTGGCACATGGGGTGCACCCTGACCGGCCAAATCATGTCCAGTGGGTAGTCCCTCCAGAGTACAGTCTCAGGGAGGTGATGTCTCGATGAAAAGCACGGTGGTTGGATGGGAGTGATCACCTGAAGTTTGTTGTGGCCAACTTGACCACGTCCCTGTGATCAGTAGGGAGGTGATAAGAGCCAAATGAGATATCTCGGAGGTTTAGGGTAAGAAGGACTATGATTCTGTGGAGTTTGGAAAGAAATGGACCAAGATTTAATATTGTTGCTTTGCAACTGACCAATCTGGTCCAGAAGCTCAATCTTGATGTGCCACTCACATGGAGTAGCCAATTGGGCTAAAATTTGGTATAGCATTATGATTTGGTCATATGAG
Source organism: Thinopyrum elongatum (assembly GCA_011799875.1). Lineage (NCBI taxonomy): Eukaryota > Viridiplantae > Streptophyta > Magnoliopsida > Poales > Poaceae > Thinopyrum > Thinopyrum elongatum. The sequence continues at coordinate 549,472,050 of CM022300.1, read as the reverse complement.
AGTGCCATAAAAATTTCATGCCATTTGGACAAGCCAAAATGGTACTTCCTTCACAGCTATCCTCTCTGACCAGAATCTTAGAAACATTCTAGGGAATTATTGGGAATATGAAATGAGCCCAAATTTTGTGGAAATAGGTTATATGGGTAGGAGAATGCTCTGGTAAATTTTCAGCAATTATGGAGCAATATAAAATATAGTTGCTTCACAATGTGAAAATCTGACCAGAAACCAAGATTTGAGGCTGTGCTCACATCGATGATTGGATAGGGTTGAAACTTGGTGGAGAGTCATGATTTGAGCACATAAAGATGCTTGCAAAATTTCAACTCATTTGGATACGCCTAGCTAGCACTTGCTTCACAAAGATTCTAGTTGACCAGAAACTTTGAAAATTAGCCAAGAGAGATTTAATATCCAAATAAAGTTGAATTTTGGCATGAGACAATTATATGGATGGGAAAGAGTGCCCAAAAAGTTTGAGACCAATCAAGCAAATAAAAAGGGTACTTGCTTCACAAACTGCCAGCTGGGGCAGAATCAGAAAAGAAATATTGGTGAAATATTTTTGAACATAGCAAGGAAGGGTTTGACATATTTGTGGAAGATCTAACCCAAACAATTTATCATAATTATTTGGGAATTTTTGGAATGATGGAAATGTGGGTTGCTTCACAACCCAGGACAACAGGGTTATTCCTTTAATAGAAAAAGGGAATTTTCCCAAGGAAAAGAATATTGGGGTTGGTCCAAGATGGAAATGACATGGTCTTGGGATGATTTTTAAGTTGGCAAGCCACTTGGGAAGAGGAATCAAGGGTGATCCCTCCAGGTTGCAAAACTACTAAGCCACAGAAAAGCAAATCCAGACCAAAATCAAAAGGAAAAAAATGGGTAAAATCCAGGGTGTTACAAACCGTTTATGTTATCACCATTATATCTATGTTCTAGATCTGATCTTGCAAGTTATAGTCACCTATTACGTGTTATGATATGCAAACCTCGGAGTGATAGTATTCGGGATACTTTCCAGTGATGACCGTAGTTTGAGGAGTTCATGTATTCACTATGTGTTAATGCTTTGTTCCAGTTCTCTATTAAAAGGAGGCCTTAATATCCCTTAGTTTCCTTATGGACCCCGCTGCCACGGGACGGTAGGACAAAAGATGTCATGCAAGTTCTTTCCATAAGCACGTATGAATATTTACGGAATACATGCCTACATTATATTTATGAACTGGAGCTAGTGCCGTATCGCCCTAGGTTATGACTGTTATATGATGAATATCATCCAACGAATTCACCGATCCAATGCCTACGATTTTCTCTTATATTGTTCCTGCTAAGTTACTACTGCTACTGTTACTGTTGCACTTGCTACAAACTCATTTTTATCACTGTTACTGTTACTATTACTGTTGCTACTACTATCAAAACTATCATACTACTTTGCTACTGATCACTTTGCTGCAGATAATTAATCTCCAGGTGTGGTTGAATTTACAACTCAGTTGCTCATACTTGCAAATATTCTTTGGCTCCCCTTGTGTCGAATCAATAAATTTGGGTTGAATACTCTACCCTCGAAAACTGTTGCGATCCCCTATACTTGTGGGTTATCAAGACCTTTTCTGGCACCTTTGCCGGGGAGCATAGCTATATTTGTTAAGTCACTTGGGATTATTATCAATTTATCACTATGAAGAATCTAAAGGATACAAAGACTAAGATTTTTCCCTCTAAGACGAGGGGAGGTAAGGAACTGCTATCTAGCTCTGCACTTGATTCACCTTCTATTTTGAGTAGACTTGCAACACCACCACATGCTATTAATCCTGATATGTCGCAAGTTACTGATGATGCTACTTCTATGAATGCTACTCATGATGATGCTAGTACCTTGCTTGATGATGGTGTACCACTGGGTGATTTTCTTGATGAAAAAATTGCTAGAGCTAAAGATATAGAGAATGCTGAAATTGATGAAACTGATGAAGTACCTGAAACTGAAAATCTTGAAACACCTATTAGACCTAGCTCTCCTAGATACGAATTTTCTAAGGTACCTAAAGGTTATGTTATGGATGAGGAGACAGCTAGAGATTTTCTTGCTTGCAATGATAGAGATGATCTTAAGAAATTATTATGCAAACTGAAAGAGAAATCTTTGAATGCAAGAATGAAATGTGATCCTAAGTTTGCCTCTTCACCTATCTTTGTTGATGATAAGGATTATGAATTCTCTGTTGACCCAGAGTTAATTACTTTGGTTGAATCTAATCCTTTCCATGGTTATGAAACTGAAACCGTTGTGCCACACCTCACTAAATTGAATGATATAGCTACCCTATTTGCTCATGATGAGAAAATTCGCCACTACTATATTCTCAAGTTATTCCCGTTCTCATTAAAGGGTAATACTAAGACTTGGTACAATACTCTTGCTCCTGGTTGTGTGCGTAGTGGGGGAGTACTGGATTAAGGGGTCCTCGGGCGTCCAGGCTACGTAACATGGGCCGGACTGATGGGCCATGAAGATACAAGACAGAAGACTATCTCCCGTGTCCGGATGGGACTCTCCTTAGAGTGGACGGCAAGCTTGGCGTTCGGATATGAAGATTCCTTTCTCTGTAACCGACTTTGTACAACCCTAGTTCCCTCCGGTGTCTATATAAACCGGAGGGTTTAGTCCATAGGGGACAATCATAATCAGACAGGCTAGACTTCTAGGGTTTTAGCCATTACGGTCTCGTGGTAGATCAACTCTTGTAATACTCATATTCATCAAGATCAATCAAGCAGGACGTAGGGTATTACCTCCATAGAGAGGGCCCGAACCTGGATAAACATCGTGTCCCCCGTCTCCTGTTACATCGACCTTAGACGCACAGTTCGGGACCCCCTACCCGAGATCCGCCGGTTTTGACACCGACATTGGTGCTTTCATTGAGAGTTCCGCTGTGTCATCGCTAGAAGACTCGATGGCTCCATCAATCATCCACAACGATGCGGCCTTGAGGGAGGTCTTTCTCCCCGGCCAGATCTTCGTATTCGGTGGCTTCATACTGTGGGCCAACTCGCTTGGCCATCTAGAGCAGATCGACAGCTACGCCCCTGGCTATCAGGTAAGGTTTGGAAGCTTGAACTACGTTGCTGATATCCACGGAGACTTGATCTTCGACGGATTCGAGCCCATGGCAGCCGCCCCCTACCACCGCGATGAACATGACCTAAATCTGTCATTGGACCATACCCGGGAGATAGCGCCTGTAACTGCCCTGGCCCTAGATCTGGAGCAGATTGCGCCATCCGAGGATGGGAAGCTCAACCCCGCCACGGAAGCCGCAAACTCAGCGGCGTTGAAGCCGCACACAGACCCAACTTTGAACGGGATCTGTGTCACCGGAACCTCGGATTCGTCTCCGGCCACAGGTTCTGAACCGCGTGCGTTCGCGCCCATCGAGCTCGATCGTTCGCCGATCGTCGAGTTCAGCTCCGCGGACATCTTCCGACACTCACCTTTGGGTGATGTGCTCAAATCATTAAAAACCCTCTCCTTAGCGGGGGACTCACAGCCGAATTATATCCGGTTTGAACTGGAGGCTGATGACGGAGAATTTCGCTTCCCACCCACCGCCCACTTCATTGCCACTGTTGAAGACTTAACCGACATGCTCGATCATGACTCCGAAGACATCGACGGTATGGACGACGATGCCGGAGAGGAGCAGGCCCAAAACCCGCCGTTTACTGGGCACTGGACAGCCACCTCCTCGTATGATGTGTACATGGTGGATACTCCCAAAAAGAATAACGGCGATAACGAGAAAGATCCAGTCGAGGATAAACCTCCTGAGACACAGCCAAAGCGCCGATGTCAGCGGCACCGCTCTAAATCACGCCGTGGAAAAGACAGCAATACCGGCACAAGAGAAAACAATACTCCGGACGATGCCGAAGACAAAGAAGATCCCGCCGAGCCGACTTCTGAACAGGACGGTAGGGAAGATGGGCAAGTCAGCCCTGACAAACAGGCCATAAACGAAGACTCGGAGGACAGCAACTATCTTCCACTCTCCGAAGATGAGGTGAGCCTCGGCGACGAAGACTTTATCGTGCCTGAGGAACCCCTCGAGCAGGAGCGCTTTAAGCGCCGGCTAATAGCCACTGCGAGGAGCCTAAAAAAGAAACAGCAGCAGCTTCAAGCTGATCAAGATCTGCTCAACGACAGATGGACTGATGTCCTGGCAGCCGAGGAATACGGACTCGAGCGCCCCATTAAAAGTTACCCGAAGCGCAAATTGCTACCCCAATTCGACGACGAGGCACTTGAGCCCATGCCATCAACACGTAATGCAGCTGACCGACCACCACGTGGCCGGGACAAAGCGGCAACTCAAGCCGAACACCTGCCCAAACTACCTCACCGTAAAGGCAAAGACACCACAGCTCGGGAATACACATATGACCTGCGGCAAAACCTGGAGAACAGAGCAGGTCAGTCCAGATCGATCTACGGATCGCGGGGGCATGCCCTGGCACGCGACGACGGCTATCAAGCCAGACGTACCGAGCATAACCACGTTCGGGCCGAAAACCGCAGATGGACTACATCCGCACTACGTCGCGACTTGGCCCGATATAGAGGCGCCGCACATCCCCTCTGCTTCACTGATGAAGTAATGGAGCACGAATTCCCAGAAGGGTTTAAACCCGTAAATATCGAATCATATGATGGAACAACAGATCCCGCGGTATGGATTGAGGATTTTCTTCTCCATATTCATATGGCCTGCGGTGATGACCTTCACGCCATCAAATACCTCCCACTAAAACTCAAGGGGCCAGCTAGGCACTGGTTAAACAGTCTGCCTAAAAACTCTATTGGCAGCTGGGAGGACTTGGAAGACGCCTTCCGCGACAACTTCCAAGGCACATATGTACGACCTCCGGATGCCGACGACTTAAGTCACATAGTTCAACAGCCTGGAGAGTTGGCCAGGAAAGTCTGGACTAGGTTCCTAACTAAAAAGAACCAGATCGTCGACTGCCCGGATGCCGAAGCCCTAGCGGCCTTTAAGCATAGCATCCGCGATGAATGGCTCGCTCGTCACCTCGGCCAAGAAAAGCCGAAGTCCATGGCAGCCCTCACGGCACTCATGACCCGCTTTTGTGTGGGCGAGGATAGTTGGCTAGCCTGTAGCAATAACACTGCAAGTGATGCCGGTACCTAAGAGGCCAAGAATAGCAATGACAAGCCCCGACGCAACAGGCACAAGCGCCGAAGCAATGGTGGCACTGCCGATGACACGGCGGTCAACGCCGGTTTCAGTGGCTCCAAGTACGGCCAGCGGAAGAAGCCATACAAAAGAAACAATCCGGGCTCATCCAGCTTGGACCGCATACTCGATCGTCCATGTCAAATCCACGGCACCCCTGATAAACCAGCCAATCATACCAACAGAGACTGTTGGGTTTTTTAACAGGCCGGCAAGTTAAATGCCGAAAACAAGGAGAAGGGGTCGCAAAGCAAGGACGACGACAAGGAGTCCCGTCCGCCGAACACAGGAGGACAGAAGAAGTTCCCTCCCCAGGTCAAAACGGTGAACATGATATACGCCACTCATATCCCCAAAAGGGAGCGTAAATGAGCGCTCAGGGACGTCTATGCGATAGAGCCAGTCGCCCCAAAGTTCAACCCATGGTCGTCCTGCCCGATCACCTTCGATCGCAGGGACCATCCGACCAGTATCCGTCATGGCGGTTCAGCCGCACTGGTCCTCGATCCAATTGTTGATGGATTCCATCTCACACGCGTCCTCATGGACGGCGGCAGCAGCCTGAACCTGCTCTATCAGGATACAGTGCGCAAAATGGGCATCGACCCCTCAAGGATCAAACCCACAAAAACTACCTTTAAAGGAGTCATACCAGGTGTAGAGGCCCGCTGTACGGGCTCAATCACACTGGAGGTTGTCTTCGGATCCCCAGACAACTTCAGAAGCGAAGAGTTGATCTTCGATATCGTCCCCTTCCGCAGCGGCTATCACGCACTGCTCGGACGAACCGCATTTGCTCGATTCAATGTGGTGCCACACTATGCTTATCTCAAGCTCAAGATGCCGGGACCACGCGGCGGCATAACAGTTAACAGAAACACGGAGCGCTCCCTCCATACCGAGGAGCACACCGCGGCCTTAGCAGCGGAAGTACAGAGCGGCCTTGCCAAACAGAATCTTAATTCAGCGGCCAAGCTCCCGGACACTGTCAAGCGGATCCGGACTACTCCGCAGCATAACAGTCCGGCTCGTCAGGAGTTAGACTAGCAATCCGGCCTCCGTCTCCGTCCCGGCCAAATGGCGGCATACGTACCACGCGTACATAACTACGCACTTAAAATACCATGGGCATAGACGGAGGCATAACTAGATTGTGGTCCATAATATGGCTCGACCTCCCCTGGACACACATACTTTCACTTTTTCTTTTTTATCCTTTTCAGGTTTCTTTTCCATAGGCCCCTCAAGACGGCCTGATCATCGGTCCCTTTGAAGGATAGATACACCAAGACAGCAAGAAGCATTGAGGTATACGGGAATCTTTAGGAGGTCTTTTTAACGATCAGTCCACCTATTCTCAGGACCCGCACACAGCTCTCCCTTGGTCATGGCATGTTAAATAGCCCTGTTGCTTATCGCACTACTTATACGCTTCGACGTATCAATAAAATTATAATGGAAACAGTTCGCGGCCCAACTTCTGCGGCACTAGCTTACTACTTCATTTTTTCTTGATAATCTTATCAATTGCACCTGTACACTTTGGTACGGCTTAAGTTTGCCAGGGGCTGTATTGCGCCCCATATTATGGCAACAAAGTCCGAACACTTTTTACAGTATAGTTCGGCACCCCGAATTTAGCATTATATGCATTGGCTCCGAACCATGTCTTTGGTCAATAGTTGGGTTGCCCGGCTCCTGTGCTTACTACCTTACGTTCCGCTATATCGGCTAGGGTAGTAAAGGGAGAACTACTGCGATTGTGCCCTAGTTCATCCGGATGAGCACCTCAGTAGAGAAAGCCTAAAACTGACTGTCATGATGCGGCGTGAGCCGGTCAACTCTTCGGAGGTTATAAATCTTTTGCGATTTTTTCCGCATTATGCGACAAATCGGTCTCTACCCGATCAGGTGTTTACAGCACCCTAGTTCGGACTCACGAATACTAGGGGCTGCGCCTAAATTTCTATTATAAAAATCCTATGGCTAAGTGAGGGTGATAAAGCCACATAGTCCGATTGCCTGGTTCGTTGCGCTAAACACCTCCTTCAAGGACCAAACTTTGGATCAAGAGTGTTTAGATTTTATCCCGAACACCCCCGTACTACCTACGTGGGGGCTAAAGCCGACGACTGGCCAACTCTCAGATTTAATAAAACGGCCGCACAGGAGGAAAAATCTTGATATAAACAACTAATATTATATTTTTTGCTCCATTATACAGGACAGGATAACATGAATATATTCATTCAAAGATAATGTCTTTTGCACACTGCTCCGCTACAATGCGGGATTCCTCCAGGACATCGTCAAAATATCGCTCGGGCACGCGGTGCTCCTTGCCCGCGGGCGGTCCCTCGGTCGAGAGCTTCACAGCGTTCATCTTCACCCACTGTATCTTGACACGGGCGAAGGCCATCCGCGCACCTTCAATGCAGACCGATCGCTTGATGGCATCAAGCCGAGGGCAGGCAGCAACCAGTCGCTTCACGAGCCGGAAGTAGCTGTTGGGTATGGCTTCGGCAGGCGATAGACGGATTATCAAATCCTTCATAGCCAATTCAGCCGCCCTAGGCTGTTCGGTCAGCTGTTTCAGCTGATCGCTGAGGGGCACCGGATGCTCTGGCGCAAGGTACTGCGACCAGTACAGCTTCTCCGTTGAGCTCCCCTCTTCGGCTCGGAAGAAATCCGCGGCATTAGTAATGCTGCGCGGCAGATCCGCAAACGCTCCTGGAGAACTCCAAATCCGGGTCAGTAAGAGGTATCTTTTCTTCACAAATTTTCTTTGCATTATAAAGGCCTTACCCGCCGTGATTTTCCTGGCCTCTTGGATTTCCTGGAGGGCGCCCTGGGCTTCGACCCGGGCCTCTTGTGTGCTTTGGTGGGCCTTAGCAAGCTCGGACTCTTGATCCATAATCTTGCGCTCCAAGGACTCGCATTTCTTTATAGCGTCCTGGAGCTCTTGTTGGACCTCACCAACCCTGGCCTCGTGCTTTTCGCGGACGGATTGTTCCTCCGCCGCTCTCTTCTGGGCCTCGGCTAGCGCCTTTTTAAGGGCCTCCAACTCAGTCGCCGCTCCTACAAATATCACGGCACTCTGGTCAATACAAATCATCTATCCTTTCTGATATACAGAAGGTCATGGCATACCTTGCTTGTCCTCCAGCTGCTTTTTCACACGGCCGAGTTCTTCCTCGGCCCGCTCCAGACTCTGCTTCAGTCCGGAGACTTCGGCAGCATGGGAGGTCACAGCCAGCAGCGACACCTGCTTTTTCACATAGACATGTATGGTTAGTCTCCTGCGAAAATTGTTTGATCGTCTGTCCGGCTTTTCTTTTCGACAACCGGACAGTGTCTCAGGGGCTACTTTCTATACTGTGATATTCTTTTTACATAATTGCGTTTCAAACCTCAAAACCTGTTAGAAGGCTTGTGCAGGCTTTGGTCAGTCCGCTCTTTGCAGACTGAATCTTCTTAATCACCGTACCCATGAGGGCACGGTGTTCCTCTACAATGGAAGCACTTTGCAGCGCTTCCAGTAGGGTGTCTGGTGCCTCTGGTTGGACAGAGGTCACCGGCGAAATAGGCATACCCCCTTCTTTCGAAGGAGGTTGCTTGCCGGATTCCGGAGCCGTATAGGTCTCCGAGACCGTATTCGGCTAGGGGCCGAATTGGACCTGGCCCCCAATGCCAGTCTCCATGGGGATTTGCTCCCCCATGTGTCCGGCAGCCAAGGTTTCACCCTCTGGCGCCGCACTGACGGCCTCCTGCATCTCTCCCTGGCCTGGGATCCTTCGGGACAACGCCTCGGTGTCATCCATGACCTTGGGAGAGGAGGCAGCCGGAAGGGACCCGCTGTCCATCACCTTCGGGTCAGCGAATTCCCCGAAGATGAGGATCGCTCGAGGTCGGAACAAGCCGGACTGCAAGTACATGATTCGACATGTTAAAACTATGGAGAAAAGAGGCTGGATATATGAATGCGTCAGGGTCTTTGAGTACTCACGACTCGGCCAGGGGCTTATCTCGGGGGCGCCGCTCTGGGCTGCTGTCGACGTCCCACGCGGAGTTATCCGCGAGGGAGACCTTCCCCTTCTTGGACGCCTCTGCCTCCAGATTTATGGGGGCCGCCCTTTTCTTCCTTCCCCCCTCAAGGGGAGAGTTGCTTTCCTCCTCCTCCTCCTCTGCGGCGGTGGAGTGAGTCTCGGTGTCTTTGGATGTCGCGTCCGAAGTTCCCTTGCGACGGAGGCCACTTCTGGTCTCCTTGGCCTTTTTCTTGGCCTTCTTCTCCGGCGCCCGGTAGGGCGCCGGAACCAGCATCTTCGTGAGAGGCGGGATGGCTGGTTCCTCAGGCAGCGGAGCCGGACACTTAATCCGCTCTGCCTTCTTCGTCCAGCCCTGAAAAAATAAATAGGGAGGCTCAGGCATTTTCCCTGAGTAAGCAAGTAAAGGATACACCTTGAAGCACGAAAGACTTACTGGACTAGCAGGATGGGCCAGGTCATGCCCACGGTCCTCGGTCGTCTCCGGCCATTTCTCATCGGCCTTAAAAAGCACCTTCCAGATGTCTTCGTGCGTAGTTCCAAAGAACTGTTGCAAGGTCTGGTGCTCGGCCGGATCGAACTCCCACAAATGGCAAGTCCGGCTTTGGCATGGAAGGATCCGGCGAACTAGCATCACCTGGATCACATTGACAAGCTTGATGTTCTTGTCCACCATACTCTGGATACGCGCCTGCAGCGCTGTCAGCTCCTCCGACAACGCCCAATTCAGGCCCTTCTCTAGCTAGGAGGTGAGCCGCATTGGGGCTCCGGACTTGAATTGAGGAGTCGCGGCCCAGGTGGCATCGCGGGGCTCTGTGATATAGAACCACAGTTGCTGCCACCCTTTGACGGTCTCCACAAAGGTACCTTTGGGCCATGTGACGTTGGGCATCTTGCTCACCATGGCGCCTCCGCACTCTGCGTGTTGGCCATCCACCACCTTCGGCTTCACATTGAAAATCTTGAGCCACAGTCCGAAGTGGGGTGGGATGCGGAGGAAAGCCTCGCACACGACAATAAATGCCAAGATGTTGAGGAAAGAATTTGGGGCTAGATCATGGAAATCTAGCCCGTAGTAAAACATGAGTCCGCAGATGAAAGGGTGGAGAGGAAACCCTAACCCGCGGACGAAGTGGGGGATGAACACCACCCTCTCATGAGGCTTGGGGGTGGGGATGATCTGTCCCTTGGCCGGAAGCCGGTGGGCGATTTCCTTGGCCAAATACCCCGCCTCACGGAGCTTCGTGATGTCCTTCTCCTTGACGGAGGAGGCCATCCACTTTCCTTGCGCTCTGGATCCGGACATGGTCGGGGTGCTTCTTTGAGGCGGAAAAGATGAGAACTTGGGCACTGGAGCTCAGGAATGGAGAGGCAGAGAAAGAGAAGGCGTGGGTGAAAGGGGTGAATCCTTATCTCCTTATAAAGGCAGTGAATATCAAGCGCCTCCCCGCTCGCCTTAAAACTCGCCTATTCCCAAGGGCCGTGCAAATGGCACGGTTGGATTACCCATGCCCGTATTGACGAGGATCCCGTAATGAAGGGACACGATCTCTGCTGTGACAAGACGTGCCACTGGAAACCGCATCTTAAAGCGTGGAGCGGCAGACTAAAGAACGGTTCGAAATAATTACCATGCAGGAACATGGTGTCGCGTTACAAAAAATTGTCAGTAGATTGGACTCGTGAAATGTTATACTCTCTGCGGTTGTGTGTGGTACTTGTTTTGCAGAGCCGGACACGCTTTCTGTGCTCGAAGTCTGTTCTGGAGTATTCGGAGGAGGAACCCGCCTTGCAATGCCGAAGACAATCTGCGCGCCGGACTCGTCGTCATTGAAGCCTGGTTCAGGGGCTACTGAGGGAGTCCTGGATTAAGGGGTCCTCGGGCGTCTAGGCTACGTAACGTGGGCCGGACTGATGGGCCATGAAGATACAAGACAGAAGACTCTCTCCCGTGTCCGGATGGGACTCTCCTTAGCGTGGACGGCAAGCTTGGCGTTCGGATATGAAGATTCCTTTCTCTGTAACCGACTTTGTACAACCCTAGTCCGCTCCGGTGTCTATATAAACCGGAGGGTTTAGTCCATAGGGGACAATCATAATCAGACAGGCTAGACTTCTAGGGTTTTAGCCATTATGATCTCGTGGTAGATCAACTCTTGTAATACTCATATTCATCAAGATCAATCAAGCAGGATGTAGGGTATTACCTCCATAGAGAGGGCCCGAACCTGGGTAAACATCGTGTCCCCCGTCTCCTGTTACCATCGACCTTAGACACACAGTTCGGGACCCCCTACCCGAGATCCGCCGGTTTTGACACCGACACGTAGTCCCCAGGATATGATTTATTACTTCTCTGAAAAATATTTTCCTACTCATAAGAAACAAGCTGCCTTACAGGAAATATTTAACTTTGTGCAAATTGAAGAAGAGAGTCTCCCAGAAGCTTGGGGGAGGCTTCTCCAATTGCTAAATGCTTTGCCTGATCATCCTCTTAAGAAAAATGAAATACTTGATATCTTCTATAATGGACTAACCGATCCTTCCAGGGACTTCCTAGATAGTTGTGCTGGTTGTGTTTTCATGGAACAAACTGTTGAACAAGCTGAGGAATTGCTGAATAATATATTGAAAAATTATGATGATTGGACTCTTCCTGAACCACCGCATTAACCCACTCCAAAGAAGAGGGGTATTTTATATCTCAGTCCTGAAGATATGCAAGAGGCAAAGAAATCCATGAAGGAAAAAGGTATTATGGCAGAGGATGTTAAAAATTTACCTCCTATTGAAGAGATACATGGACTTGATACACTACCACCCAAGGTGGTAGAGGTAAATTCTTTAATGAAGTTCAATGAAAAGGACAATCCCTATAATTTGCATCCTAGTCAATGCCTTTATGAGTTTGATAATTACATTAGAAAGCAAGATCACTTCAATGAAAATGTTATGAAACAATTGAAATATAATTTTGATATGATTGCTCGCTTGAGTGACTTGTTATTTAGAATCACCAATGATGTTAGAGGTGTAGGAAAACATGCCTCTATGGTTCAAACTCAACTAGAACAAGTTGCTAAATCTCAAAGAGAGTTGCCAGATAATAATATAAATGACTTTGCTGTTACAGTGGCAACTAGAGGAGGTAAAATGACTCAGGAACCACTTTATCCTGTAGGACACCCTAAAAGAATTGAACAAGATTCTCAAAGAGTTAATGCGGATGCACCTAGTCCTTCTAAAAAAAGAAGAAAAAGAAAAATGATAGGGCTTTGCATGCCTCTAGTGAACCTGAAATAGAAAAACCTCTTGATAATGATAATGATGTTTCTATCTCTGATGCTGAAACTCAATCTGGTAATGAACATTCACTTAGTGATAATGAAAAAGATAATGATGATGTTCATGAAGATACTCAACCAGCCAATGATAAACGACCTGATAATGATGTTGAGATAGAACTAGCTATTGATCTTGATAACCCACAACCCAAAAATAAAAGATATGATAAAAGAGACTTTTTGCTAGAAAACATGGTAAAGAAAGAGAACCATGGGTTCAAAAACCCATGCCTTTCCACCTAAATCAACTAAGAAGAAAGATGATGAAGAATTTGAACGCTTTGCTGAAATGCTTAGCCCAGCCTTTTTGCGCACTCGTTTGACTAATATATTAAAGATGGCCCCTTATGCAAAGTACATGAAAGACATCATCTCTAATAAAAGAAAAATACCGAAAGCTGAAATCTCCACCATGCTTGCTAATTATTCTTTTAAGGATGGAGTACCCAAAAAACTTGGAGATCCTGGAATACCAACTATACCTTGCTCCATAAAAAGAAACTTTGTGAAAACTGCTTTATGTGATTTAGGAGCTGGTGTTAGTGTTATGCCTTTCTCTTTATATAAAAGACTTGATTTGAATAAACTCACACCTACTGAAATATCTTTGCTAATGGCTGATAAATCAACTGCCATACCTATCGGTATTTGTGAGGATGTGCCCGTTGTTGTTGCTAATGTTACTATCTTGACTGACTTTGTTATACTTGAGATGCCCGAGGACGACAACATGTCGATTATCCTTGGTAGACCCTTCTTGAATACTGTAGGGGCTATTATTGATTGCAATAAAAGCAAGGTCACTTTTCATATCAATGGTAATGAGCATATGGTGCACTTTCCGAAGAAACAATTCCAAGTGAATGGTATTAATGTTATTAAAAAATCTCCGACACTCACTATTGGAAGTTTTCAACTACCTCTACCTACCGCCAAAAAGAAATATGAAATGCTTATTGTGGGGGACATGCATATCCCCGTTGAGGTAACTTAGTGTTTTACGAAAGTTCTTCGGTTCGATGCTAATCGAAAGGGGTTGTTAATAAGACTTAATCAACCTTATTAATGGATCATTTTTTAGAGGTATGAAGTTGATGAATTTAGTAGGCACTACCTTCTGCTCCCAACTTTTATTTTCTGTTTTACTTAGTTAAATAAAATAAAATGCCATGTTTTGTCTGTTTTCTGAATTTCCCATGCAATAAAAAAATGACCCAAAAATTAAAAAGTTCTCAGAAAGCCCTTAAAATTTAATATGATTTTTTCTGAATATTTAAGAATTTTTTATGCAAATAACATCAGAGGGGGTGCACCAGGTGGGCACAACCCACCTGGGCGCGCCAGCAGCCCCAGGCGCGCCCTGGTGGGTTGTGGTCCCCACGTGGGCCCCCTCACTTATCTCTTTAGTCCACACCATCACCTACCTCCAGAAAAAATTCACCATTGCTCTCTCTCTCTCGTATTCTTGCTCTCAAACCCATGGATTTCGATCTCTTTGCTCGAAGCTCCATTTCCAAAACTGTTTCGGGGAATTGCTACTTGGTATGTGACTCCCCCGTTTGTCCAATTAGTTTTTGCTTTAGTGGTTTATATTTTGAATAATTAGCTACTCTTGGTGCTGCTGTAGATGAGCTTGCATGTTGAATTCTTAGAGTTCTAAGTAGTTTGAATGCTCAAATGGCCTCTATACATCCCTATGAGTAGTTGCTATCAATCTTGCAAAGTTTTGTTGACAAAAATTTTGTGGCCTAAAATTTTCCGAATTTTGTGTGTAGGAATAAGATGAGTTTCTTTAGGAAGTTTGCTTCCAAGAAGAACTCCAAGGGAGTTATTGGGGAGTCATCAAACAATGATCTCCGCACCCAGAGAATGGCGGAGGTGCGCCCATGCGAATGGCCGCACAACCCCTTCATGGATGGGGCCGGAATTCGTCAAGAGTTCGCACAATTTGCTGCTAATGCTAGTCTCACCGACTTCATCGCAGCTGAGTGTGAACAATACCATCTCCTTACAAATTTCTTTGTGCAAAGTTTTCATTTTCTGAGTAGGAATAACCCCCCTGAGGTGCAATTTAATTTATATACTTAAACCCGTCAGATACCACTCACTGAATTTTGTGACATTTGCTTAATCCCTTCTGACGGGGAAATAGGAGAGCCTAGGCCGGCAGAGTTTGAAGGCTTTTATCATACTCTATCAGTGGGGGTGAGAGAGGCGGATCGAGTGTCATCTACTAGTCTGCAGTTTCCTGATGTGCATTATTTTGCTCTGTTTATTGCTAAGTGCTTAACCACTAGATAGAAGGTCGGTGCACTCTGTGCTCCGGACTTCGCCATCTTACATCATGCACTCTATGGTGATAATAGCTATAGCCATGGGGCTATCATTGCACGTCGCCTGCACCTTAACAGATCTAAGGGTAAAATTCATGGCGGTATTTATGCGACTCGTTTAGCGAGTCACTTTAACATTCAGATTCGCCAGGATGATTATTGTTTAACCAAAGTTTATCTAGACCACCAGGCGATGAGGGATCGCCATTTTACTGATACTAATGATTCTATTAATTCTATTCCTTACAACCTAGTTTTTAGTGAGGACACCCGTGATATTATCCCTTTGCCTGCACCTGCTTTGTTTGATTCTATTGCCAGGGGAGGATACAGGATCATGCCTGAGGACATTATTGCCTATCAGAACGCTCAGGCAGCAGCTGAGGAGGAACCTCAGGAGTGGGACGCTCAGGTTCCCGCACCGCAGCACTTCAACATGGGTCCCGATGGCTACTATGAGTGTTGATTACCAAGCTAGGCCAAAAGCCTAAGCTTGGGGAGTACGTATTTCCACCGACATTACATTCATGTTCACACATCTCATTCCCGTTGTCGGTGTTCACACTTTTTCATTGTATCATCCATGCTAGATTTATTTTCTCGTTTTCTTCTTGTGTGCTTGAAAAAACTTCAAAAAATTCAAAAAAAATGTTGCTTGCTTCTTTTCGGTTTTTCTTTCTAGTGTAGTTAGTTGTAATATTAAAAAGAAAACCCAAAAAGATTTCCTTGTTCTTCTTTTGCTTGTTGGGAGCTTTCCCGTGTAAATAGTTTTTCTCGTTTTTGTTTTTCCCTCTTTAATTTGCTTTCTTCTAGAAAAAACTAAAAACTCCAAAAATATTTCAGTGTGTTTCTCTGAATTTATTTTCTTTTGATTGAGTCATACCAAGGAGAAGACCATGATGAAAACGTTGAGTGGCTCTCATATGCATTACTACTGATCTAACAAAGAGCCCAAATTACCTTGTCTTCTCCTTTGAATAAATTGTTTGCAGATTCCATCTTTGTCCACGACACTCTTGCACTATTATTATTTCCTTATCATCCGGTCATGCAAATGAAAGGCAATAATGATGATATTTGATGAACTGGCTATGGCAGAGAGAAACGGGTATGAACTCAACTTGTTCTGTTTTTGTAAATATGTTTAACCTAGTATCCATTATTCAGCCTATTATGATTAAACATGTTTGCAATGACAATTAGAGATTATAGTTTCTCATGCCATGCTTAAGTACCTAGGAGTGGATAATGATTTATCTTGGATGTCAACATGCATTAAAATGATTGTGATGTGGTATGATGATATGGAATCCTCCTCCGAATGTTCGAGTGGCTTGACTTGGCACATGTTCATGCATGTAGTTGAATCAAAACCAACATAGCCTCTATGATATTTATGTTCATGGTGTTCATATCCTACTCATGCTAGTATCCAATGTTACTTATGCATAATGCATGTTCATGACCGTTTTCGCTCTCTAGCAGGCCGCTTCTCAACCTATTTGCTACCCTTCACCTGTACTAAGCGGGAATATTGCTTGTGCATCAAAATCCTGAAACCCAAGCTATTCTAGATGAGTCCACCATATATCTACCTAAATGCAGTATTACCCTACCGTTCCAAGTATATTTGCATGTGCCACCTCTAAAAACTTCAAATAAATATCCGTTTTTGTGTGCCTGGATTGTTCATAGAGTGACAGAGGTAGTCAGTATCTTCCATGCTAAGCGAGTTATTCTCATGATGAGTTTTTATTCACTCGTCCTTGCACGAGAGGGGTGGTAATAGGGATTCCTAGTCCCGAATTCAAAATTGCAAATAATTAAACAAAACTCCCCCAGGACTGATGTTGGTATGGACGGTACTCGTGGATTCAGCTAGCTGTGGAATGTGTTTATTGGTGGAGGGGGAGTAAACCTTTACTTTTATCGCTTGGGAACCGCTACTAATGTGTTTATCATGGAAGATACCAATAACTAATGGTCGCGAAGTGAACAGGAAGGGTGCATTTCTCAAAATTTCATTTATCTCTGTTTTTAAAAATATAAGCTCTGGCACCGCTACAAATCACTGCTTCCCTCTACGAAGGGATTATCTATTTACTTTTATGTTGTGTCATCACCTTCTCAAATAAGCACCAGACCTGAGAGCACTATTGTCACCCTCATGCATTGTGTATAGCTAATGTTGGATGCATCATGACTGGATCTTTTCTTCCATGAATTACAATGTCTACTCGCTGCTTGAACTTTGGAGGTGCTCTGCATTTATGTTTTGCGGTCTCAGAAAGGGCTAGCGAGATACCACTATTGTCATATTGTATCATGATTGTTTTGACAAAGTTTTGTCATTTGAGATGCTTTATTATTGCTCGCTAGTTGTTTATGCCATTGATATGAGTTAATATAATTTTTAAGAGTTATTGTTGGCATGGTTAGTCATGATCTTTGCTAAAAACCTGGGTGCTACTTAAGCTTATTTATGTAAACAAGAGCAAAAGAGTTCGTACAAGTTTTTCTTTTTCACTTTCAGTTTATCAACTGAGTCGCTTGAGGACAAGGAAAGGTTTAAGCTTGGGGGAGTTGATACGTCTCCGTCGTATCTACTTTTCCTAACGCTTTTCCTCTTGTTTTGGACTCTAATTTGCATGATTTGAATGAAACTAACCCGGACTGACGTTGTTTTCAGCAGAACTACTATGGTGTTGTTTTTGTGCAGAAATAAAAGTTCTCGGAATGGAACGAAACTTTTTGGAGATTTTTTATGGAATAAAAGAAAAATACTGGAGCCAAGAACCACCGGAGGGGGCCCCTGGGTGAGCACAACCCACCAGGGCGTGCTCCCCCCTCCTGGCGCGCCCAAGTGGGTTGTCCCCACCTGATGGCCCTGCTGACCCTATCTCTGACGCTATAAATTCACATTTTTGGAGAAAAAAAGAGGAGAGGAAGAATTATCACGTTTCACGAGATAGAGCCGCTGCCACCTCATGTTCTTCATTGTGAGGCCAGGTCTGGAGTCCGTTTGGCGCACCGGAGAGGGGGATCTTCGATCTTCGTCATCACCAACCCTTCTCCATCGCCAATTTCATGATGCTCCCCACCGGGAGTGAGTAATCCCTTCGTAGGCTCGCTGGTCGGTGAGGAGTTGGATGAGATTCATCATGTAATCGAGTTAGTTTTGTTAGGGCTTGATCCCTAGTATCCATTATGTTCTGAGATTGATGTTCCTATGACTTTGCCATGCTTAATGCTTGTCACTTTGGGCCCGGGTGCCATGATTTCAGATCTGAACCGTTTATGTTATCACCATTATATCTATGTTCTAGATCCGATCTTGCAAGTTATAGTCACCTATTATGTGTTATGATCCGCAAACCCCGGAGTGACAGTATTCGGGATACTTTCCGGTGATGACCGTAGTTTGAGGAGTTCATGTATTCACTATGTGTTAATGCTTTGTTCATGTTCTCTATTAAAAGGAGGCCTTAATATCCCTTAGTTTTCTTATGGACCCCGCTGCCACAGGAGGGTAGGACAAAAGATGTCATGCAAGTTCTTTCCATAAGCACGTATGACTATTTACGGAATACATGCCTACATTATATTTATGAACTAGAGCTAGTGCTGTATCGCCCTAGGTTATGACTGTTGTATGATGAATATCATCCAATGAATTCACAGATCCAATGCCTACGATTTTCTCTTATATTGTTCCTGCTAAGTTACTACTGCTACTGTTACTCTTGCACTTGCTACAAAATCATTGCTATCACTGTTACCGTTACTATTGTTGTTGCTACTACTATCAAAACTATCATACTACTTTGCTACTAATCACTTTGCTGCAGATAATTAATCTCCAGGTGTGGTTGAATTGACAACTCAGTTGCTAATACTTGCAAATATTCTTTGGCTCCCCTTGTGTCGAATCAATAAATTTGGGTTGAATACTCTATCCTCGAAAACTGTTGCGATCCCCTATACTTGTGGGTTATCAGGAGGCATTATTGTTGTTCCTAATGATAAGAATGAATTGATTGCGCAAAGAATTGTCGCAGGTTATAGAATGGTAATTGATTTTAGAAAATTAAATAAAGCTACTAGGAAAGATCATTATCCTCTACCTTTTATCGATCAAATGCTAGAAAGACTATCAAAACATACACACTTTTGCTTTCTAGATGGTTATTCTAGTTTTTCCCAAATACCTGTGTCACAAGAGGATCAAGAAAAGAATACTTTTACTTGTCCTTTCGGTAACTTTGCTTTTAGACATATGCCTTTTGGTTTATGTAATGCACCTACTACCTTTCAAAGATGTATGACTGCTATATTCTCTGACTTTTGTGAAAAGATTATTGAGGTTTTCATGGATGATTTCTCCGTTTACGGAACTTCTTTTGATGATTGCTTAAGCAACCTTGATCGAGTTTTGCAGAGATGTGAGGAAACTAATCTTGTCTTGAATTGGGAGAAGTGCCACTTTATGGTTAATGAAGGTATTGTCTTGGGGCATAAAATCTCCGAAAGAGGTATTGAAGTTGATAAAGCTAAAGTTGATGCTATTGAAAAAATGCCTTGTCCTAAAGATATCAAAGGTATAAGAAGTTTTCTTGGCCATGCTGGTTTCTATAGGATATTTATTAAAGACTTCTCTAAAATTTCTAGGCCTCTCACTAATCTTTTGCAAAAAGATGTTCCATTTGTTTTTGATGATGATTGTGTAGAAGCATTTGAAATACTTAAGAAAGACTTGATTTCTGCACCTATTGCAACCACCTGATTGGAATCTACCCTTTGAAATTATGTGTGATGCTAGTGATTATACTGTTGGTGTTGTTCTAGGACAAAGAGTTGATAAGAAATTAAATGTTATCCATTATGCTAGTAAAACTCTAGACAGTGCTCAAAGAAATTATGCTACTACTGAAAAAGAATTTTTAGCAGTTGTATTTGCTTGTGACAAGTTCAGATCTTATATTATTGATTCCAAAGTAACTGTTCACACCGATCATGCTTCTATTAAATATCTTATGGAAAAGAAAGATGCTAAACCTAGACTTATTAGACGGGTTCTCCTGCTACAAGAATTTGATTCACATATTATTGATAGAAAGGGAGCTGAGAACCACGTAGCAGACAACTTGTCTAGGTTAGAAAATATTCTTGATGACCCACTACCTATTGATGATAGCTTTCCTGATGAACAATTAGCTGTCATAAATGCTTCTCGTAGTACTCCTTGGTATGCTGACTATGCTAATTATATTGTTGCTAAATATATACCACCTAGTTTCACATACCAACAAAAGAAAAAGTTTTTCTATGATTTAAGACATTACTTTTGGGATGACCCACACCTTTATAAAGAAGGAGTAGATGGTGTTATTAGACGTTGTGTACCTGAGCATGAATAGGAACAAATCCTATGCAAGTGTCACTCCGAGGCCTACGGAGGACACCATGCTGGTGATAGAACTGCACACAAGGTACTACAATCTGGTTTTTATTGGCCTACTCTCTTTAAGGATGTTCGTAAGTTTGTCTTGTCTTGTGATGAATGCCAAAGAATTGGTAATATTAGTAGACGTCAGGAAATGGCTATGAATTATTCACTTGTTATTGAACCATTTGATGTTTGGGGATTTGATTATATGGGACCTCTTCCTTTCTCTAATGGGTATACACATATTTTGGTTGTTGTTGATTATTTTACTAAGTGGGTAGAAGCTATTCCAACTAGTAGTGCTGATCATAACACCTCCATTAAAATGCTTAAAGAAGTTATTTTCCCGAGGTTTGGAGTCCCTAGATATTTAATGACTGATGGTGGTTCACACTTTATTCATTGTGCTTTCCGTAAATTGCTTGCTAAGGATGATGTCAACCATAGAATTGCATCTCCATATCACCCTCAGTGTAGTGGTCAAGTAGAATTAAGTAACCGAGAAATAAAGTTGATTTTGTAAAAGACTGTTAATAGATCCAGAAAGAATTGGTCTAAGAAACTTGATGATGCACTCTGGGCTTATAGAACTGCTTATAAAAACCCCATGGGTATGTCTCCATATAAAATGGTTTATGGAAAAGCATGTCACTTACCTCTTGAACTAGAACATAAAGCTTATTGGGTAATTAAGGAGCTCAACTATGATTTCAAACTTGCCGGTGAGAAGAGGTTATTTGACATTAGCTCACTTGATGAATGGAGAACCCAAGCCTATGAAAATGCCAAATTGTTTAAAGAAAAAGTTAAAAGATGGCACAACAAAAGGATACAAAAGCGTGAATTCAATGTAGGTAATCTTGTCTTGCTATACAATTCTCGTTTAAGATTTTTTGCAGGAAAACTTCTCTCTAAATGGAAGGGCCTTACATTATCGAGGAAGTTTATCGTTCCGGTGCCATCAAGATCAACAACGCCGAAGGCACTAACCCGAAGGTGGTAAATGGGCAAAGAATCAAACATTATATCTCAGGTACTCCCATAAATGTTGAAACCAATATTATTAATACCATAACACCGGAGGAGTACATAAGGGATATCTACCATAATGTTCCAGACTCTGAAAAGGAATAGGTATGTGATACGGTAAGTAAACTGACTCCAAAACTTTCCCAAAAGCAATTTTAATCCATTTTGGAATATTTAAAAAATTAGGAAAATAAAAAGTAGTCCGAAAAGTGCACGAGGAGGCGACAAGCCCTGGGAGCGTGCCCTACCCCCCTAGGCGTGCCTCCCAGGCTTGTGGCCACCTCGTGTGCCCTCCGGACTCCGTTTTCTTGTAGTACACTTCTTTTGGTCGCTAAAAAATCATTATATAATCTCCCGAAGGTTTTGACCACCGTACCACGGCAACATCCTCTGTTCTTGTTTCGTGTTGTTTTCCTGGCAAATCTGAAAATATGTCGTCTAAAGATTCGGAAGGAGAGAGCTATGCCACTGATTACATCGCAAACCCAAAGGCCTATGGGGAGGTGGATCATTATGGCTGCACTATAGAGGAGGAGGAAGACTCTGACATGGAGAGAACAAGGAACGATAGCTTCGACGAAGATGAAGATCCACTACCTCAACCTAGCGATATGCACGTGGAATTCAAGAAGTCAAGCCTCCCTAAGGTCCAATCTATCCCACCATGCTTTCTGCAGGACAGCAAGGCGGCATTATGCAAAAAGATATTGAGACTTGAGCTCGAGAATGATGATCTAAGGGAGGAAAATTTTAGCCTCAGACGCAAGCTGGAGAATAAGAATACAAAAACTCCATCATCACCACCTCCGAAGAAAGAGACCTAAGTACATGGGTAAGGGCACTCCTCTTGGCTAGTGCCAAGCTTGGGGGAGGTGCCCTGGTATCGTATCACCATCACACCTTTACCTTTATCGTTTATCTAAGTTCGATCCTTTTGTTTATATCTTGGTTTAGTAGAATAAAGTTTTAGTATGATCTAGCTTTGAGTTTTGCTTTGTGTTCCCTCTATGTAATCGAGTCTGAGAGTTATATAATAAAGATTAGTTTTGAGTTGAGGGCTTTGCTTTCTTGTTATGATCTTGAGTAAAAGAAATAAAGAATAAAATAAATAAAAATATTATATAATGATCTTATGGGAAGTAATGACTTCACATATAAGAAGTATGTCGCATGAAACTTTTTGTGAGTTGACAAACATAGTTTTGGTCATTATTGCAATTAATAGGAAGTAATAAAGAAAGAGAGGTCTCGCATATAAATACACTATCTTGGACATCTTGTGTGATTGTGAGCACTCGTTGAAATATTATATGCTAATAGGTTGATATTGGGCAAGGAAGACAACATAATGGGTTATGTTTCTTTATATCCGAATAGAAGTTATATTGTCATGGATCCTCCAACATGTTGAGCTTGCTTCTCATCCTATGCTAGCCAAATCTTTTGCACTAAGTAGAGATACTACTTCTGCATCCAAAATCCCTTAACCCAGTCTTGCCATGAGAGTCCACCATACCTACCTATGGATTGAGTAAGATCTTTCAAGTAAGTTGTCATCGGTCCAAGCAATAAAAATTGCTCTCTAAATATGTATGATCTTTTAGTGTGAGGAAAATAAGCTTTATACGAACTTGTGATATGGAAGAAATAAAAGTGACAGACTGCATAATAAAGTTCTTTATCACAAGTGGCAATATAAAGTGACATTCTTTTGCGTTAAGATTTTGTGCATCCAACCATAAAAGCGCATGACAACCTCTCCTTCCCTCTGCGAAGGGCCTATCTTTTATTTACCTTTTACCATTATACAAGAGTCATGGTGATGATCACATCTTCTTCTTATACCTTTTCTTTTTGGCAAGAACAATATGTTGGGGAAGATCCAGATATATATATCCACTCGGATGTAGATATTCATGAACTATTATTGTTGACGTTACCCTTGAGGTAAAAGGTTGGGAGGCGAAGCTATAAGCCCCTATCTTTCTCTATGTCCGATTGAAACTTTGAACTCATAAGTATCGCGTGAGTGTTAGCCATTATGCAAGATTAAGTGGTAGTTGAGTATGTGAAACTTGCTATATGAAAGCTCTTACATTGAGGAAGCGGAGTTTCTGCTCCCGGACTCATCTGCACCCCCGTTAAGAAAAAAATCAAAACAAATATTAGAAAAATTCAAAAAAATCCAAATTTTTTTGTATGGTAGATAATTTGATGCATGAGGTTCTCTCCAAATTTCAACTCATTTGGACATCTGAGCAGCTCTCGGGAAAAAAGACAAATTCAGGGTCTGTAAAAAAGTTTACTATTCATGCATTGTTTTGATTCGATTTGTCTTTTTTGCCGAGAGCTGCTCAAATGTCCAAATGAGTTGAAATTTGGAGCGGACCTTATGCATCAAATTATCTACCACAAAAAAAATTGAATTTTTTTGAATTTTTCTAGTATTTGTTTTGAATTTTTTTCTGAGCGGGAGCAGATGAGCCTCGGCACCGAATTGGATTTACCGTTACATTGACTCTTTCCTATGTTATGATAAATTGCAATTGTTTCAATGACCAAGATCATAGATTGTTGGTTTTCAATAAGGTTCTTGATTCATACTTTACCTTGTGAACGAATTGTTACTTTAGCATAAGAAATTATATGACAATATATGTTGCTGTTCTAAAGATGATCATGATGCCCTCATGTCCGTATTTTATTTTATCGACACCTCTATCTCTAAACATGTGGACATGATTATCGATTTTGGCTTTCGCTTGAGGACAAGCGAGGTCTAAGCTTGGGGGAGTTGATACGTCCATTTTGCATCATGCTTTTATGTTGATATTTATTGCATTATGGGCTGTTATTACACATTATGGTACAATACTTATGCCTTTTCTCTCTTATTTTACAAGGTTTACACAAAGAGGGAGAATGCTGGCAGGTGGAATTCTGGACCAGGAAAGGAGCAAATCTGAGAGACCTATTCTGCACAACCCCAAAAGTCCTGAAAATTTATGGAGAATTATTTTGGAATATATAAGAATTATTGGGCGAAGAAAATACCAGAGGGGACCCACCAGGTGGCCACAAGCCTGGGGGCGCGCCCTACCCCCTGGGCGCGCAACTAGGGATTGTGGTCCCCCTGGCAGGTCTCCGTTGTCCATCTTCTGCTATATGAAGGTTTTTTACCTAGAAAAAATCATAAGAAAGCTTTCGGGACGAAGCGCCACCATCTCGAGGCGGAACCTGGGCAGAAGTGTAACGCCCGGATAATTAAGCTACAGTAATCCCATGCTAAGTATGCCATGTCACCACTGTTACTGTCGCTAATCTCGCGTTGATTCAAATCTAGTCCAAATTCAATTTTAAAATAAAGTTAAACAATAAAAGTTTTCAAATGTTAAAACTAAAATTTTCTAAATGTGTCAGATAAATCATAGATAATTATGGTGGAGAAACCAAACTTTGATATAGTGTTTAAAGGCTCTAACATAATTAAAATAGTAGTTAAAACAATAAATAAATACCTATTGAGTTTTATAAAATAGGGTTAAGAATTGCTGTGGCAGTAGTATAATTATAAATACAAATTTAGGTACTAGTGATAATTTTTATAAAACTAAAACTAAAAGGAAACTAAAAATAAAAGAAAACAGAAAAGAAAAATAAACAAAAGGTAAAAAAAAAGGGGCACCCCCCCTCTCGCTGGGCCTCGGCTCAGCTGGCCACTGGGCTAGCCAGGACGGCCCAGCCGGCCCACCCCACTCCCCATATCCCTCTTGTCGGCGGAAACCCTAGATCGAACCCCCCCACTCGCCCCCACTTC